>JACEFZ010004590.1:272500-314819 GCA_014155875.1 Cepaea nemoralis
AAAATTAGTGGACATGCCTGACTGCCGGTCTAAAATGGAAGCGATTTCATTGGATCATTTTAAATTCCAGTCGGCTCCCAAAAGAAATCAGTCGGAGCCCTGGAGATAAAAAAGGAAGAAAGACATCCAACCACTTGTAAATGAGAAATTCATCAGTGGACAGCCAACATGCTCGCGCAGTGTCGGTCACAAACTCCCCAAACGTATGGTCCTGCCACATTTCACAAGCCTGGGAAACAGCTGAGGCGGATTGTATCCATGGTCAACACGGCCCAAGGGATATGGCTAGCTGAAAATGTTGTCTTGTAACTTTGAAACAGTCTGTGTTGTTGTAACTTTAAACATCTCTGTCCTTTAGACAAATGTGCTCTTGTAACTTTAACCATATATGGTGATGTAATGTTAGACATTCGTGTTCTTCTAATTCGACAAATCTCTGTTCTTATAACTTTAAACATGTGTGTTCTTGTAACTTTACTCAGGTGTTTTTGTAACCGTAAGTGGATCTGTGTTGTTATAACTTTTAACAAGAACGGTTCTTGAAACTGTAAACAGAACAATGAATTTGTAAACTTAGCCATCTATGTTCTTGCAAATTTAAACAGAGCTGTGCTTTTCTAAATGTAAGTTAACAATTGTATACTATAACTTTAAACATTTATGTAATGTTAACGTTAAATATACTAAACATGTGTCTCATGTTAACGTTAAATATCTGTGTTCTTGTAACGTTAAAAATATTTGTTTTTGTAACTTTAAAAATATCATTGTTCTTTTAACTATGCACGGATCTCTGTTCTTGTAAAATTAAATACATGTTTTACGGTAACTTTAAACAACTCTGATTTTACAACTTTAAATTTATGTGTTCTTGTAACTTTCATCTTTTATTTTTGGTTCTAGTTATTAAAAGAACCTGCATTCTTGTGACTTTAAGCATATTTCTAATCTTGTAACTTTAAATGTTATTGTGTTCTAGTCACCCCCCCCCCTCCCAGCGGTGTTCTTGTAACTTTAAACTGCCATGTTCTTGTAAATGTAAACACCTGTATTCTTGTATGTTTAAACAAATATACGCTCTTGCTACTGTCAATATCCTTTATTCTTATAACTTTAAACATCGTGCTATTGTAACATTAAGCAGAACGGTGTTCATGTAACTTTCAGCACATTTGTGTTCTAGTGTCTTTAAATAGATATGTGGAATTGTATCTTCAATAACCCATGTTCTTGTAACTTTAAGCATATTTGTATTCTTGCAGCTATAATTATGTGTGAGTTGTCATAACAGTAACCATATTTGTGAATCTGTAATTTTAAACATCTGTTATCTTGTAAATTTTAACATGTGTTCTTGTAACATTAAATATGTCTCTGTTCTTGTAACTGCGAACATCATGTTACGATTTCTCATTGGCGGCCAGCCAAGAAATTACGAGTGTAGAGAGTTGACAACTAGCAAGGTTAGAGATCACGCTGGAGTGAGAGAATATCGCTGAAGGTGCTTTAAAAAAAAAAGAAAGATATATTTTCCTGAAGCAATGCCAGTTGAATCAACATTGCCGACAAGAGAATCCTTGTGGAGACATGTAGCTGCATATGTGATGACATTTGACACCGGCTGAAACCTAGGAGAAGTTCAGAGGTGTATTTATGTGATGTTTGATAAGATTGTTTTGATAAAAGCGTTGAGTTCACAGTAACATCCTGGAGGAAGAAGAAGAAGAAGAAGAAGAAGAAGAAGAAGAAGAAGAAGAAGAAGAAGAAGAAGAAGAAGAAGAAGAAGAAGAAGAAGAAGAAGAAGAAGAAGAAGAAGAAGAAGAAGAAGACAAGTCGCTTAAAAGTCGACAGGGTCGACTTCATAGCACCGGGTTTTATCCCATATGGCTCGGTCTGTTTCCGCAGCGCGGAAAGCGTCGCATAAAGCACGAGCTCCGTAGCTCTAACGACGACCCACGGGAGTCTCCGAAAAATTTAACTCGCGAACCGAAGGACGCGGCCCGGAATCGAACCCACAACCTTCGGAGCCCGAGTTAAACGGCTTGACCACTTCGCCACGAAGACTCCCAGCAGAAGAAGAAGAAGAAGAAGAAGAAGAAGAAGAAGAAGAAGATGATGATGATGATGATGACGATGATGATGAAGGACAAGAAGGAGAACAACAACCACAACATCAACAATAATTTTGCCAGAACACGAATATTTGATACAACGAGAAAGGAAAGGCACAAGAATTTAAACATGGTGTATTTTGCCGGACGCAGTAATCAACCCCAGCATTTCCTAGCTGTTTTGGTTTACTAGCCAAGTATACCTTCAGTAGTTTGCCATTGCTTTGTAAACGACCGACGCTCATAACTTTGTTTAAAAATAAACACACGGGAATCGATGTCGCTACTCCATCGCCACAAACGGCGACATTACAATACATAATGAAACAATTTGTACGTTGATCATGCGAAGAATCAGTAAATACAAACACATGTAGATATCTGACTAGCACCCCAGACCAGGTAAACAGAATATGAAAGTGGATGGAAATAATTTAATAATTAATTTTTTTTTTCGCTCGCTCGCTTTGAAAAACATTCTGACCAATAAAAAGATATCAATTGAAACGAGAAAAAGAGTGTTGAAATGCTACATAAAACCTATACTTTTGTATGGATGTGAAGCGTGGACAATAACCAGACAAGCTGAAAAACATCTGATGTCTGTGGAAATGTGGTTTCTGTGGAAAATGCAAAGAATAACATAGACAGCCAGAAAAACCAATGAGCAAGTCCTTCACGAAACAAATGATGATCGTAAACTTGAGACATTAAACGTAGACAGTCAAAATTTTTTTGGGCATGTTATGAGAAGAAATAATTTGGAGAACTTGGTGACAACTCGCAAGATCGAAGGGAAGAGACCAAGGGGAAGACCGAGAAGTAAATACCTGGATGGCTTGGCCACGTGGCATGGTCGAGACAGAAACACGGAGCTGATCCACGACTCTGATGATCGAGTGAGATGGCAAAACATGACCGCCCAAGCTTATCGGCGTGGCACATGATGGATGGATGGTAGTCCATACACATTAATGAATGTTTTTGAAATTTTAAAATATATGTCTGTTCTTGTTACTGCAAACAGTATTGTCAGATCTCACACTAGCTGCTAACCAAGAAATCCACAGCAGAGGCACCTCAGAAGTAAGAGAGGGTTTGTACGACAGCGAGGGACACTAGCAATAAGGAAAGCTAATCCTCATGCAAAAATGAGTTCTGCGTTTCCACCAGTAGTAAAGTCTGTCCAGAAATGAATGCCGTCATTCACGATCAATTATTTTGAAAACTGTCTGTTGCATAGTTATGAAATTTGTCCTGCCGTCTTATATTTACCTCCACCCAAGGAATATGTCTTTGATAGGTCCAAAAGCAACTTAAATCATCGAAAGCGGCGACATTTCTTTGATGTTTTGGGGAAAATGTAGTGAATTCACGCTAACCAACTAGCCTTACAGTAAAGCAACGTCATTTCGGGTAAGGGCACAAGTACAAGGTGTAGCCAGATTCGTATGGGAGTGGGTGCAATAAAAACAGTAGCTTAAAAGTCGACAGGGTCGACTGGCATTGGCACCGGGTTTTTTTATTCCATATGGCTCAGGTCCTCTTCCGCAGCCATATCGCCTTTTAAAGCATTTTTATAATAGCTGGTCTTATGACATCCTTGTCAAAGCTGTCTACAATAACTTTTCTACCTACCGTTTGGTTATTGCGTGGTGGTTTCATTCCAGATTCTTGCACCCATCGACGAAATGAACCGTTTACCTCAAACCCAATGCATGCACTGTTCTTTTTTCGGAATTGTAATAGTATAAAACAGTTTCTTGAGATCAGCTTCTTGACAAAAATATGTGTACAACTTCATAGCGATGCTTTGAAGTGTATACACAATTTCGCATTCAATCCAATTGAAAAATATTCACACATTTCAATGTTAGCGATAAGTGGTAAGATTTAAAAAAAAAAAAAATCAGGTTTCATGAAATAACCCACATTTTGACGACACCTCTGAACAGTACCAGTTTAAACAGCACGGGGTTCTTGGCATAAGGCCAATCCCATGAATCACGTAGAATATTCAACATTGAACGCTGATTGTCTGGCTACGCTGTAATACATTTAAAATTATGAACTTCATCTCTGACCCGTAAATTATATACCGAAATATAAACAAACATTGAAATCTGCTGTACAATCTCCAGAACAACAATTTTTTTGTTGGGTGGACACGATGATAAGGTTATATGCTAAATCTCATCATTTTCCTTCAGTTGGTTACTGAGATATGAATTTTTATATGGAGGCAAACAAATGTGAATGCACTATAGCAGTAGTGGCATGTGTGTGGACTTCGCTCGGTTTCAAGGCGAGGAAAAGTATAAACAAAATGCAGAGCAAGACGGAAACGCCAGGGCGGAGTTTAAGTTTCAGTGAGAGACAAAAAATCAGAAATGATAAAATCAGGACTATTTTATAGCACCGCTAGATTTAATTAGAAAACAGCAAGTGAAATGGTTCAGCCACATAACTAGACTACCAGCTAACAGTACACCACAACATGCAATGATGTACAGACCAAATGGAACGAGAAGAAGAAACCGACCATTTAAACGATGGTTAGAGGGAATAACGGTATCCATGGGAATCTCGATATACGAAGCCCATAAACGTGCCCTCTCCCGATGTTTATGCTTCACCTCGACACCACAACGTACAAGAGGAAGAAGATGAGAAGATATGAGATGATATAAAAATCACTTAAGTACATTTAAAGATAGTTTTTTTCCTAACGCAATGATTGTTGAATCAACACTGCCGACAAGCGAAGCCTTGTGGAGACATGTAAACACTACGCACAGTGACATTTGACACCGGCTGAAACCTGGGAGGGTTACAGAGAAGGGTGTTGGTGTGATGTTTGGTAAAACTGTTTGCTCTGAGATCTCAGTAAATACGTCGTGCAAAACACACAAACATTTGAGTCTACCGTGAGGAAAGACAACCGGTTTTAAACGGTGGTTCCTCTCTTTTCCCCTCCCTTCTTTCACTCCCTCCTCAGATCTCCTCCTTCCTCTCCCGCCTTCCTCCTCTCTTCCTTCTTCTAACTCTGACCATCCTCCCGTCATCCTCTCCCCTCACATACTCTAATAAGCCTACGCCTCCTTCTTCTCATCCTCCTTCTCCCTTCTTCCTCCTCCTCTCTCCTCCTCCTCCTACCCTCTTCCTCTTCCCCTCCGCCCTCTCTCCTCCTACCCTCCTCGCCTCTTCTACTCCTCTCTATTCCGCCCTCCGTCCTCCGCCTCCCTCTTCCTCCCTCTCCCTCTCGATCCTCTCCTCCCGCTTCTCCTCCGTCGTCCTCCTCCTTCCTTCTCCTCCTCCTCCGCCCTCTTCCCTCCTCCTCCTACCTCCTCACTCTCCTGCCTCTCTCTCTCCTCCTCCTCTCCTCCCTTTTCCGCCCTCCTCCTCCGTCCCTCACCTCCTAACAAAAAGCAACCTGCCCTCCTCGCCACTCTCCTCCTACCCGTCTTCCTGTTCCCTCCCCTCCTCACCTCATCCTCCTCCTCACCGCTCCATCCTCCTCCTCCCGCTTCTCCTCCTCCTCCTCGCATACGCTGCATCCCTCCTTCTCCCTCCTCCTCCTTCTTCCTCCCTCCTCCATCCCCCTCCGCTCCTCTCCTCACACCTCCTCCATCCGCCTCCTCCCTCTACCGTCCTCCTCCGCCTCCTTTCACCTTCCGTCCTCCTCCTCGTCTCCTCCTCCCTCCTCTCATCCCTCTCCTCCCTTCTCCTCCGCCCGCCGCCCCTCTACCTCCTCCTCCTCCCTTCACATTCCTCTCTCCTCTTCTCCTCCTCCCTCCGTCCTCCTCATTCCTCCTTCTCCCTCTCCTCCTTCTTCCTCCTCCTCGTCCTCGCCTCCCCTCTCCTCCTCCTCCTCCCTCTCTCCTCCTCACTCCCTCCTCTCTCTACCTCCTCCCTCCTCCTCCCTTCACATTCCTCCTCCTCACCTCTCTCTCCTCCTCCCTCCTCCTCGTCTCCTCCTCCCTCCTCCTCCCTCCTCCTCCTCACTCCTCTACCTCCTCCTCCTCTCCTCCTTTCCTCTCCTCCTATCCTCCTCCCTCATCCTCCTCTCTCCGCCTCCCTCCTCCTCCCTCTACCTCCTCCCTCCTCCCTCCTCCTCTCACTCCTCCTCCCCCTCCTCCTCCTCCTCTCCTCTTCCCTCCTCCTCCTCCTTCTCCCTCCTCCTCTCCTCTCCTCCTCCCTCTTCCTCCCTCTCTCCTTCTCCCCGCCTCCTCCTCCTCCTACGCTCTCATCCTCCTCCTTCCTCCTCCTCTCCCTCCCTCCTTCCTTCTCCTCCTCCTGCCCCTTCTCCCCTGCGTTCTCCTCATTCTTCCTTCTCGTCCTCATCCCTCTTCCTCCTCCCCTCTCTCCTCGCCTCCTCCTCTACCCTACTCCTCCCTCCTTCCTTCCTAATCCCTACTCCTCCCTCCTATTCCTCCCTACTCCTCCTGTCTCCTCCCGTCCCCTCCCTTCCTATTCCCTTCCTCCACCTCCCTCTTCCTCCTCCCTGGCCTCCCTTTACCCAGACAGACAGACAGATCAGACAGATAGTCGGGAACGGGAACTTATATGACTACTTATATGATTTAAATGAGATGCTCCCCATCAGGGTCTGGGCGAAGCCGGGTCGGGTCAGACAGACAGACAGACAGATAGACAGACAGACAGACAGATTGTCGGTAACGGGAACGAGAACTTATATGACTACTTATATGAATTAAATGAGATGCTCCCCACCAGGGTCTGGGCGAAGCCGGGCCGTGTCAGCTAGTTAACATATATAAATTAGGATCTCCGTCTGTCTGTCTGTCTGTATGTATGTATGTATGTCCTTTATTTGTTCGCGAACGGCCCATCCGATTGAGATGAAATTTTCAACACCCCTTCCTTTCATTCCAGCGCTGCCAACTGTCGTATTTTTTTTTCTTCTCCCTCCTCCTCCCTCCTCCCATTCCCAAAATACGTACGTAAATATATGATGATGATGATGAAAGAATCCCCGAACCAAAACGCTAGAGAAATGGAAGAAAATGACGTGACTACACAGAATCGTCACACGGCAATCATCATCATCATCAAGTGCCGTGCCGGCTGGCGTAGGCATTCAACTCTGCTGCTGATATATATACCTCCATGCCACGGCAATATCAATAACAATTCATCTCTTTATGTGTAAGGAAGTTATCTACAGTCGTGTAGAAGGGAAGAACAATCAATGGAAGGACCGAAATCACAGAACCTAGACGAGTATGAATTCGGAATGGCGAACGCCTCCTCCTCTCTTCTCCTCCTGCCTCTACCTCCTCCCCTCCTCCTCCCTCTACCTCCTCCCTCCACCCTCCTCCTCTTCCTCCTCCTCTTCTACCTCCTCCCCCTCCTCCCTCTCCCTCCTCCCTCCTACCTTCTCCCTCTTCCGTTCTCCCTCTTCCTCTCCCCTCCTCCTCCATCCTCCTCCCTCCTACTCCCTCCGCCTCCCCTCCTCCTCCCGCTACCTCCTCCCTCCTCCTCCCTTACTCCTCCATCCACCCCTCCTCCTCTTCCTCCTCCTCCCTCCTCCCTCTCCCTCCTCTTCTCCCCCCTCCCTCCTCCTTCTCCCCCCCTTCTCCCTCCCCTCCTCTCCTACTCCATTCTCCTCATCCCTCCTACTCCCTTCTCCTCCTCCCCTCCTCTCCCTCTCCCTTTTCTCCCCTCTACCTCCTCCCATCTACCTCCTCTCCCTCCTCCTCCCCCTCCTCCCCCTTCCTCCACTTCCCTCTTCCTCCCCTCCCTCCTCCTCCTTTCCTCTCCTCCTCCTCTCCCCCTCCTCCTTCTCCCTCCTCCTTTCCTCTTCCTCCGCCTCTTTCTCCCTCCCCTACCTCCCTCCTCCTCCTCTCTCCTCCTCTCCCTCCTCCTCTCTCCTCCTCCTCCCTCCGCACTCCCTCCCTCCTCCTCCTCCCCCACTGCTGTTCTCCTCTCCTCTTTCCCTCCTCCTTCCTCTCCTCTCCTCCTCCCACTCCCTCTCTCTCCCTCTTCCTCCTCCTTTTTCTCCTTCTCCTCACCCTACTCCTCTCCTCCTCCTTCACCCTCCTCCCCTCTTCCTCCCTCCTCCTCCCTCCTTCCTCCTCCTTCCTCCTCCCTCCTCCTCCCCTCCTCATCCCTCTCTTCCTCCTCCTCCTCCCTCCCTCTCCCTCCTCCTTCCCCCTTTTCCCCCACTCTTCTCTTTAATCCCTCCTCTCCCTCCTCCTCCCTCCTATTCCTCCCTACTCCTCCTCCTCCCTCCTCCTCCTCTCTCCGCCTATCTCTTCCTCCCTCCTCCTCCCTCCTCCACTCTCTTCGTCTCCTCCTCCTCCCTCTTCCTCCTCCTGCTTCCCTCCTCCTACCTCCTCGCCCCTCCTCTCCCTTCCTCCTTCGCCGTCCTCCTCCCTTCTCCCTCCCCTTCTCCTCCTCCCCTCCCTCCTCCCCTCATCATCCTCCCTCCTCCTTCTTCCTCCCTCCTCCTCTCCTCTCCCCCTTCTCCTTCCTCCTCCTCCCTCTCCTCCTCCTCCTACTCCATTATCTCCTGCCTCTCTCTCATCCCTCTACCTCCTCCCTCCACCTCCTGCACATTCCTCCTCCTCCTCTTCCTTCCATCCCTCCTCTTCCTCCCTCCTCTCCTCTCTCTCCTCCTCCTCCCTCCTACCTCCTCCCTTCTACTCCTCCCTTCTCCTCCCTTCACATTCCTCCTCCTCCCTCTTCCTCCTCCTCCCCCTCATCCTCTTCCCTCCTTCTCCTCCTTCTCCCTCTTCCTCCTCCCTCTTCCTCCTCTTCCTTCTCCCTCCGCTCCGTCCTCCCTCCTCCCACTCTCTCCTCCTCCCTCCTCATCCCTTTCCCTCCTCCTCCCTCTCCTCCTCCTCCCTCCTCCTCCTGCGTTCTCCTTATCCCTCCTTCTCCCTCTTCCTCCTCCTTCTCCTCCCTCCTCCTTCTCTTTGAGGAGCTTTTCATTGTTTTCTTGCTGCACTTTATCTTGTGGCTTCTCATAGTTCTTTTCCGTTCCTTCTGTTAGTTTTAGTAGGTATATAGGTTAAACTTCAAAATTGCATACCGCTAGTAGTTGGCTATCTTTATCGAAACCCCAGTGCAGGAAATATCTGGTATGAAAAATTCACCACTATGATGGATGTAGTCTTTAGTAATGCTAGGGAAATAATATTGCTAGGTGACTTCAACATAGACGCTAACAAATCAAACAAAACATGGGACAACATAATAGAGTCATATAATTTCCAACAGTTAGTCAAACAAGCCACTAGAATAACTAAATCATCTGCAACACTTATAGATCATATTTATACTACGTGTGCTGATAACATCACAGAATGTAGTGTACCTATCAATGCAATGAGCGATCACTATCCAGTATGTTGCACGTGGTCGAAAAGGGGCACCAAAACTCCCAAACACAAACATATTAGCATAAAATATAGAAATTACAAAAATTTCAATCGAGACGTCTTCTTACAAGATTTGGTCAACTCATCTCTAGATTATGTTTACCAGCTTCCTGACCCAGACGATGCTCTGGACCACTGGCTAAAGACCTTTCTAAGTATATTTGATAAACATGTTCCATTTAAGGAAGTTCGTGTTAAACATCACACAAAGCCCCCGTGGATCACACAGGAGGTAGTTGAACTTATGAGAGATCGCGACAGGGCTCACAAAAATAGAGATCTAACTATGTACCGTAGTCTGAGAAACAAAGTTCAATATGTTATTCGGAAGGAAAAGAAAAACTATTTTAAGAACATAGTAATAGATAAAACCAACACTAAAGATATATGGAAAGCAATTAATACCTTGACAAACAAACACAAATCATCACAATCATTACCATCAAATCAGGTTACATGTGATCAATTCAGTAGATACTTTCAGTCCGACATAAACCAACTGAAGGCTGCAATACCAGATGCGCCTCATGACATATCTTTATTATCATCATTCTGTGAGAACAAATGCTATGGACACATTTCCTCCAACATACCGCTAATGACGACAACTGAAGTATTTACTCATCTCCGTAATCTAAAAAACAATAACTCATCAGGACTAGATGGAATTAGTAGTCGGATCCTTCGCCATGCTGCACCGGCGATCTGCGAGTCACTAACTTTTATATATAATCAATGTCTAACCAGAGGTCACTTCCCATCAGCCTTTAAAATCGCTAAAGTGTATCCTCATTTAAAAGCTGGTCCTCTAGACGATCGTCTCATGAGTAATTATAGACCAATTTCCATATTATCCTCATTATCCAAACCGCTAGAAAAGCACATCCACAAAACAACACTAGATCACTTAGTTCGCCATAAACTGATAGTTGACAGCCAGTCAGGATTTCGGCCAAAATATTCTTGCCATACGGCACTAACAAACATGATAGAAAACTGGCATCAAAATATTAACAACAATACTCTATGTGGAGCGGTGTTTATAGACTTTAGGAAAGCATTCGATATGATAGATCATACTATTCTAATTAAAAAACTAGAAACAATGAAAGTAAGTTTTAATATAGTGACATTAATAAAATCATTCTTATTAGACAGAAAGCAAGTAGTATCACACAATAAAGTTTTATCTCAAGCCATTACCATTAATATTGGAGTACCTCAGGGGTCTATTCTTGGCCCTCTATTATTTGCCATTTATATAAATGATCTTCCATTAAATCTGTCGTCGTCCTGCGATCTATTTGCTGATGACTGCACAGTATATACAAACGCTGTTGATCGTAATGTGCTAGAATTATCCTTGCAACAGGAAATAAATAGTGTAGTTAACTGGAGTCATGCAAACCGCATGCAAATTAACATTACTAAAACAAAGTCTATGTTAATAGGAACCAGGCAAAGACTTCACACTCTAAACTCGCAGAGAACTCTTCAGCTGCACATTGGCAGCACGCCTGTAGAAAGTGTCACCGAGCACAAGACACTGGGTGTTATCATAGATCAAAATCTAACTTTTAACTCACATGTTCATGCTCTAGTTAAACAAATAGCCAAAAAAGTATACCAACTTGCCAAAATTAAAAATTTCCTTGACGAAAACACAAGAAAGATATTCTATACTTCTCATATACAAACACATATTGATTACTGCTCCACAGTCTGGGATGCTCCAAATCAATAACAAAACGCCTATATTCACTCCAGAAAAGGGCAGTGCGTTTAATTAATGGTGAAAAGCTTACCGACAATGCTAACCTATATAAACGTCTCCGGTTACTGCCACTCCACAAGCGCCTGCTTTTTAATAAGACCAAACTAATTCACAAAATCCTATTTCAAAATGCTCCAAGCTACCTTTGGCCATTGTTTAAATATAACGCTAGACATAGCGAACGACTAAATATACTTCATGTCCCTAAACCTAGGATAGACTTATATAAAACAAGCTTAGCATACTCTGCCGCTCAGTTGTGGAACAATCTTCCACAAGAAATCAAAGACACCACCAATCATGATACATACATTCGCAACCTGTTTGAACACTACCTTAGTACAGACTACATGCCCCCATAACAAATAACACAAAAAAGACAATAATGCTAACTTATCTCAAACGACAACTAGCCAAAAAACATTCCCTTATGTATGGCACGTTACACCCTCCTTAGGTATTTATAATGCCCATGTTAAACACTGCCTCAGTGAGTCATTTGTTATTGATTATTTTTCATGCGTTTTAATGTTCTTTTGTTGTCAAAAGTTGCTTCATAAGTGATGTTGAATGAAAGAATGTATGAGAGGAAATAGAGAAGAAGGGCAGAATGTCAGACGGGCCTGCGTGCCCAATTCTTAACCCTTTGAAAATAAAGACTTATTATTATTATTATTATTATTCTCCCTCTTCCTCCTCCCTCTTCCTCCCTCTTCCTGCTCCCTCCGCCTCCTCTCTCCTCCTACTCTTTCCTCTCCTCCTCTCCTCCTCCCTCTCCCTCCTCCTCCCTCTCCTCCTCCCTCCTCCTCCTGCGTTCTCCTCCTCCCTCCTTCTCCCTCTTCCTCCTCCCTCCTCCTCCCCCTCCTCCTCCACCCTACTCCTCCCTCCTCTTCCTAATCCCTCCTCCTCCCTCCTATTCCTCCCTATTCCTCCTGTCTCCTGTCTCCTCCTCCCTCCTCCTCCCTCCTCTTCCCTCCTCCACCTCCCTCTTCCTCCTCCCTCCTCCATTTACCCAAGACAGACAGACAGACAGATAGTCGGGAACGGGATCTTATATGACTACTTATATGATTTAAATGAGATGCTCTCCACCATGGGCTGGGCCGGGTCAGACAGACAGATAGATAGACAGACAGACAGACAGACAGACAGTCGGGAACGGGAACTTATATGACTACTTATATGAATTAAATGAGATGCTCCCCACCAGGAGTTGGGCGATGCCGGGCCGGGTCAGACAGACAGACAGATAGATAGTCGGGAACGGGAACTTATATAACTACTTATATGAATTAAATGAGAAGCTCCCCATCAGGGTCTGGGCAAAGCCGGGCCGGGTCAGACAGACAGACAGACAGATAGACAGACAGACAGACAGACAGATTGTCGGTAACGGGAACGAGAACTTATATGACTACTTATATGATTTAAATGAGATGCTCCCCACCAGGGTCTGGGCGAAGCCGGGCCGGGTCAGCTAGTTAACATATATATGTATCTTCGCAGTCTGTTGACTACAAACTAGAAACTCCACCTAAACTATATATCCTTACGGGTTAGGCAATATTGTTTTAACACACTCACGTTTCTAGTGGTGGGTTTTGGGTAATCCTAGCGAAATGATTTTATAGTGCAGGCGACGGTATCTTACGGCTAATTATGTCACTTGGAACGATTTTCGGTGGCAAGCAAAGTGAATTAAAATAAAGTATATGGTCTCGTTTGAAAATGTATTATTTAATTAATAAGAAGAATATGATTCTTTTAAAGATGTTCAAGTTTTGATATCTCTTCAAAACGAAGGTTGTTAAGCGTTAGATGAAAGAAGGAGTTATCTGATGAAAACAAATTGAGTGAGTGTGGAGCGACAAACTGAGTGAGTGTGGAGGGACAAGCTGAGTGAGTGTGGAGTGACAAGCTGAGTGAGTGTGGAGGGACAAGCTGAGTGAGTGTGGAGGGACAAGCTGAGTGAGTGTGGAGGGATAAGCTGTGTGAGTGTGGAGGGACAAGCTGGGTGAGTGTGGAGCGACAAGCTGAGTGAGTGTGGAGTGACAAGCTGAGTGAGTGAGGAGGGACAAGCTGAGTGAGTGTGGAGGGACAAGCTGAGTGAGTGTGGAGGGATAAGCTGAGTGAGTGTGCAACGACAAACTGAGTATGTAGCGACAATCTGTGAGTGTGGAGAGACAAGCTGAGTGAGTGTGGAACCACAAACTGTGTGAGTGTGGAGCGTCAAGCTGAATTAGTGTGGAGCGACAAACTGTAAGTGTGGAGCTACACTCTAAGTGATTGGGGAGCGACAAACTTGGTTAGTGTAGAGCGATAAACTGTGAGTAAGGAGCTACAATGAGCTACAAACTGAATGATTGTGGAGCGACAAGCTGAGTAAATGGGGAGAGAGAAACCGAGTAAGTGTGGAGAGGGAAATGAGTGAGTGTAGAGCCACAAACTGAGTGAGTGTGGAGAGAGAAATTTAGTTCGTGTGTAGAGAGAAACTGAGTGAGTGTGGAGCGACAAGTTAAGTAAATGGGGAGTTAGAAACTGAGTGAATATGGTGAGAGAAACTGAGTGAATATGGAGAGAAAAAATGAGCGAGTGTGGAGAGAGAAACTGAGTGAGTGTAGAGCCACACAAAATGAGTGAGTATGGAGAGAGAAATTTAGTGAGTGTTTAAAGAGAAACTGAGTGAGTGTGGAGCGACAAGTTGATTAAATGGGGAGAGAGAAAGTGAGTGAATATGGACAGAGAAACTGAGTGAATGTGGAGAGAAAAACTGATCGAGTGCGGAGAGAGAAACAGAGTTAGTTTAGAGAGAAATTAGTGAGTGTGGAGAGAGAAACTGAGTGAGTGTGGAGCGACATGTTGAGCAAATGGGGAGAGAGAAATCGAGTGAGTGTAGAGAGAGAAACTGAGCGAGTGCGGAGAGAGAACCCGATTGAGTGTAGAGAGAGAAACTGAGAAAGTGCGGAGAGAGAAACTGTGTGAGTGTGGAGAGAGAAACTGGGAGAGTGTGGAGCGACAAACTGGGTGAGTGTGGAGCCACAAACTGAGTGAGTGTGAAGCCACAAACTGGGTGAGTGTGAAGCGACAGTTAATCTGCCACTCTATTGGCCCGAACTCCCTCAATCCAACCCACTCTGGGTCTAATCTTCAACTAACTATCCCTGAAAAAACACAGTGCGGAGTTCTCTACCTAACTCCGTCACTATTCAACCTTTTTCTGACTGCCGGCCTCACTGTCGGGTTCCAAACACTCAACTGTCCCCTCAGAATCTTCCACTGTCTTTTTAACCTTCTTTTCAGCCCTCCCCGGGGACTGCTCTTTAACCCCGTGAACTTGTTTATGTAGTAACATTGCTACCAAGGTCAATCACCTTAATGTTAGTGAACCCAAGCATGTTTCATTTACGTTTAGTAGTTTGACATTACTGTCTGAACGACCGACGCTCATACAATTGTAAACAATTCAACACACGGCGGTTTACTCTTAAATAGTCTTTACCTGATTTCGAACGCGATATGCGGGATCACGAAACGTGCTCGCTACCTCTTCACCACAGCCGCTGGCCCTGGTTTAGTGTGTACAATAATGCAAGCACTAGTTAATATCAGGCTCATGACAATGCCCGTCAGTTTGAGTTGGACCGGCATTCGCTGGAGGTGTATTTGTTGAGGCTCATTGTTGTAAGTTTGGCAGGGGTTTAGGAGGTGACTGGTCTTCGTGGGGGTTATTACCATACACACACACACCTTCACACACACTCTCCCACATAAACACTTTCACACACACACATACACACACAAACACACACCCACATATCCACACACCTTCGCACACTCACGCACAAACACATTCACACACACTCACACACTTTCTTATACACTCACACACACTCACAAACACACACTAGTTCGCTCGCTCGCTCGCTCACTCGCTGGCTCTCTCTCTCTCTCTCTCTCTCTCTCTCTCTCTCTCTCTCTCTCTCTCTCTCTCTCTCTCTCTCTCACGGATTCGAGGAACCTATCTTCGCATCAGGCTGGAACCTTGAAGTGTCTACACATGGTGGCAGAGTGGCCAGGGCGTCAACTTGCCCAGTGGCAAGTGGGCCCTAAGGCGACCTTAATGAAGAGGACCCCATGGCGACTCAGATGAAGTGGACGCCGTTAATAATTAAACAAGGTGTCAAAAATGTTAATGCTCTGTTAATTGATTTGTCTCATGGCAATCAATATTTTTAGACCCAGTTCGCTACTGCTGAAAGATTCAGCTTTCAAGTTGTCTACTGTTCCCTCTCAACCCGATTATTTTCGTCTAGATTTGTGAGTGTCGATCAGTGCCAAAGAATACTTTTCTCATACTACTCCAAAGGCCAGCCTCTTTTGTGAAGGGTCATAGAACGCGATTCTTAATTCCCC
Source organism: Cepaea nemoralis (assembly GCA_014155875.1). Classification (NCBI taxonomy): domain Eukaryota; kingdom Metazoa; phylum Mollusca; class Gastropoda; order Stylommatophora; family Helicidae; genus Cepaea; species Cepaea nemoralis. The sequence continues at coordinate 288,205 of JACEFZ010004590.1, forward strand.
ACGCACCGTTTGAAATCAGTTGCAAGCGATTTGGAAGTAGACTAACCTGTGTTGATTTCTAACAACAATATGAGCATCGGTAGTTCAAACAGCAATTGCAAAGTACTGAACGAAATCTTGCCTAGTAAAATCAAACAAGGCCAAAAAATACTGCGGTTGATTGTGTAGTCCTGTAACTAACTTAACTTCTTAAATAGTATCATTGATGTTTCTGCAATCTGATACATATGTATATGTAACCCGTATTATTATATGGTGTTTTAATACAAGTCGCTTAAAAGACTTCATTGCACGGGATGTTTTCCTATATAGCCAAATTATATGGTGTTAAGAACATACACATTTTTCTGATCACACGCCCGCAGATTTTGTTGTTCACAACTTCGTCGTTCCCAACGCTGGAAAGAAAGAGTTCCTTATTCAATTTAATGTTCTCCCCACTCATCTATTTTATCAGTGCCAGATATGGAGATAGACGAAACGGAAACAAAAATATTACAATAACACAGATTACATTCCAGCATCTGTGCGGGAGGCACTCATTTGAGATATGACTAAAAGGGTTAGGACCAAGAGAGATAGGACTAGGAAAGACAGGATCGGGAGGGATAGGACGAGAAGATAACAGGACGAGAAATTGCAGTGCAAAGAAAGGAGTTGCTGTTTTACCAGATGTACTTCATCAGAAGTGGGAAAGTCAAGTTCGCTGGGGCAATGTCATCAAGACATCCGCAGACAGGGATTTGTAGCTTGCACCGTTGCGCAGTTACAGCAGGGAAACTAATGACAAAAGCATCCAGGCAGCATATTTATAGGCTGCCAACTCAGGCATCCTACTATGCGATATGTTAGGTTAGTTGCATATCATTTATATTTTTACAGGACGTAGCAGTCAACCACAGCATTTTCTGGCTGTTCATGATTCCTGGGCAAGTTTATTGCACAGTAGTTTGGCATTGCTTTTTGAACGACCGGTACCCAAACCATCTCAAACAAATAAAATCGTTAGGTGGTCTGCTGTCAAATCGCCCACAGCTGTGTCTCAAATGCGGGTATACGGGATTACGAACTGCGGTCGTAACCTTTTGGCCACGAAATCGTTTCCCACAACCCCGGGCTCAAGTTCGTTTCTTTTGCCTCCTTTTCCTACATCTGCTACTATTCTTCTACAACTTCTTCTTCTTCTACAGCTTCTACTTCTGCCTCCTCCTAACCTTTTCCCACTTCCTCTTTCTCCCCACTTCCACTTCCGCGCCCGCTTCTCCTCCTCCTTCTTCATCATCATCATCATCATCATCTTCTTCTTCTTCTTCTTCTTCTTCTTCTTCTTCTTCTTCTTCTTCTTCTTCTTCTTCTTCTTCTTCTTCTTCTTCTTCTTTTTCTTCTTCTTCTTCTTCTTCTTCTTCTTCTTCTTCTTCTTCTTCTTCTTCTTCTTCTTCTTCTTCTTCTTCTTCTTCTTCTTCTTCTTCTGACTGGATCGTCCCGCCGGTGGCATATGGACCTTGTGAGCCCCTGAATTATTAGTCAATATTGTAGAAATATTAATTAACTTTTAACCCTGGTAAACAATACTTTTAGACCCAACCCGTAACTGAGTAGGACCACCACATTATATACAGTGGGACTACCACGTTATGTACAATGGAACAACCACATTATATACAGTAGAACCACCACATTATATACAGTGGATCCATCACATCATATACAGTGGGACTGCCACATTATATACAGTTTGACTACCACATTATATACAGTGGGACCATCACATTATATACAATGGGATCGCTACATTATACACAGTGGAACCATCACATAACATAATATACAGTGGGACAGCTACATTATACACAGTGGGACCACCAAATTATATAAAATTAGACCATCACATTATATAAAGCGAGACCACCACATTATATAAAGTTGGACCACTACATTATGCACAGTGGGGCCATCACATTATATAAGGTGGGACCATCACATTATATAAAGTGGAACCACCACATTATATACAGTGGGACTACCACATCATATGCAGTGGAACTACCACATTATATACAGTGGGACTACCACATTATATAAAGTAGGACTGCTACATTATACACAGTGGGCTCTTATTCTCCTTCTTTCTTTCGCTCATAGCGGTGTTTGCGTATCATCATGATTTCTGTGGTGCCCCTCCTCGCTAGTTGTCTCCGTCTTAAGCACCTTTGTTTTTGCTAGGGTAGACTGTGGTTTTACTGGAGTTAAGATATGTATATATGCACACTCGTGTCTGCACATGCATGAACGTACATATATATCTAGAGTAGTCTGGTTTTACGGCGCCAGAGACTCGCCGTCGCCCCTTCTCCTATTAGTTAAAAACTGTTTCGCCACGGGAAGGCCAGGAGTTGGACTTTCACTGCCAGAGGTGATGAATGCATAAGCCATGGAGGTATTTTGCAATGTCGGGGGTTTATCCCAACTCTGCGACTACAGCAGCAATTTCGAACCACATAAGGACCTGATTGTTGCCAGGTGTCCATCTCAACCTCAGTCCACCTAATGACCTTTTTGTGTTCACCGATTTAGCTCAACACCTGAAATGGTCACATGTTACACTTGACCGCAGTGACTCGTTCTTCATATGTTCTCTGTTCGAGCTCAACCACTTTAATCATGATCGCTAGCATGGACCATTACAAATATTTGCATTGCAATACAGTTTAGATGCCGGTCTCCTTGGCGTAGGTGTTAAGGACGTTGGTCATAATCCCGTATACTCTCTTACGAAACACAGCAGCGCGAGATGGAGGTACCCCGTTACGGAGGTATGTGAGCCGATCGTTCAGAAAGCAGTGGCAAACAACTGAACGTAAAACTTGCCAAGACATCAACAGCAGCTGAAAAATGCTGGTGTTGATTGCAATGTCCTGTAAAATGATATGAGAAAAAAAATACCCTTTAGATATCATGTTGTCTTATGAACACTATGCATCAATGGGTTTCCCACTGAGCGCATTGGCGCTGCAATAACAATTATTACATCGAAGCCTTTGGATTGACAGATAGAACATAACGAGAAATTATAATTGCACATGACATTAACTGAAACACGTCATTTCTCTCAAAGATGATGAATAATAGATTTTCCATTTGTGTCGGAAAGATTTGCCAACACCCTGACATTTGTGGGAAGTTCTCAAGAAATGTCAAACACGAGGTTAACACACAGACACAGAGTAATTAGCACACCAAACTAAATCTCGTGTTGTCGCTTCTTTTCCACACTAGGAGGTACAGCACAATAGCCTGTGGGGTTCTGACTTGATGTAAACACACACGCACACACACACACACACACACACACACACACACACAAACATAGTTGGTAGGTTAGTTAGTTAATTAGTTATTAAATAAATAGTTAGTTAGTTATTTAAATAATTAATTAGTTAGAAAGGCTGTTAGTTAGTTAGTTAAATAGTTAGTTAGTTAGTTAGTTAGCTAGTTAGTTAGTTAGTTAGTTAGTTAAACAGTTAGGTAGTTAGTTAGTTAGTTTAATAGTTAGTTAGTTGAATACTCAGTTAGTTAGTTGAATACTCAGTTAGTTAGTTGAATACTCAGTTAGTTAGTTAGTTAGTTAGTTAGTTAGTTAGTTAGTTAGTTAGTTAGTTCGTTAGTTAGTTAACTAGTTAGTCATTTAAATAGTTAGGTAGGTAAGTTAACTAGTTAGCTAGTTTTTTAAATAGTTAGTAGGTAGGTGGTTAATTGGTTAATCAATTAGTTGATTAGTTAGCTAATTAAGTAGAGATTTATTTGTATGGTTAGTTAGTTAATTAGTTAGTTAAATAGTGAGTTAATTACTTAGTTAATTAGTTAATTACTTATGTAAGTAGTTATTTAATTAGTTAATTAGCTAATTAGTTAGTTAGTTAGTTAGTTAGTTAGTTAGTTAGTTAATTATTTGATTAGTTAGATAGTTAGCTAATTAGATAGTTAGTTAGTTAGTTAGTTAGTTAGTTAATTAGTTAGTTAGTTAGTTAGTTAGTTAGTTAATTAGTTAGTTAGTTAATTAGTTAGTTAGTTAATTAGTTAGTTAGTTAGTTAGTTAGTTAGTTAGTTAGCTAGTTAGTTAGTTAGTTAATTATTTGATTAGTTAGATAGTTAGCTAATTAGATAGTTAGTTAGTTAGTTAGTTAATTAGTTAGTTAGTTAGTGTTAGTTAATTAGTTAGTTAGTTAGTTAATTAGTTAGTTAGTTAGTTAGTTAGTTAGTTAGTTAGTTAGTTAGTTAGTTAGTTAATTAGTTAATTTTGCTTTCAGATTATTCTCACTGTACATAGACCCATCCAGTATATAAATGCTCGAATGGCATCAACCGTATCTCCCCCTCTGCGTGCTGTGGCCGATGACACCAGTTAGGTGTTGGTTGATGTTATCTTCTTTAGTCCCCTCCATAGTGCTCCTGTCCGGCTGCATCCATTGTCACTTGATGCTCTTGCTTCTGGTCAACGTTGCAGATTTGCAGTCATCTCTTGATTAGTTTAATCGTCATGCCTCTCTGGCGGTATTCAAGAAATCAGCCTGGTCCATTGCGCGTCCGCTGTCCACAGTAGCCCGGCCGGCAAGCCTACACACAAACACACGCACCGACATACCGCACATTGAAGGCATGGCTACAGATATAGCATCTGCTTGATTGCAGCACAGCGGAAGCAACCAGTCATATCCTTTATTTAATCGCTTGTCATGTATTAGACAAAGTGCAGATGCCAAGCAAAAACACAACACAATCAGTTTAATCTGGGCAGAATATGAAAACTGCTGTACATAAATAGCCAGAGATTGAGTGACAGATGTACGCGTTATTTCACGTATAGATACGGCAAGAGATAGAGTGACAGAAAAAGACAGACATTTAAAACAAGAATGGGGAAAAGAATGAAAAGAAAGAATGGAAAGAAAGAAAAACAAGAAATAAGAAGAGAAAAAAATTAAAGTAAAAAGAGAAAGAAAGAAAAGAAAAAAAAGTGTAAAAAGACAGAAGAAAAAACAAGGGAAAATGGGAGAAAAAAGGGGGTGGGGGGGGGGGGGGAGAAAGAAAGAAAGAAAGAAAGACAGTAACAATAGAAGGTGAAGGAGGAAAGAAAGGACAAAAGAAAGAAAGACAAGAATGAAGTGAACTAAAGAAAGAAGAAAACAGAAAGAAGGGGACAAAAGTATATTGTCTAGACCAGTGGTTCTCAGCCAGTGGGGAATTCCCCCAAGGGGGGAATTTTAGGATTTCCGGGGGGTGGGGGAGGGGTGGAAATTAATACTACATAATGGCACACTCAAAATGGCTTCAGGCAAACTATTATGGTTTTCTATTGATTTGATGAAGCACAGTTTTGTGGCATTTTGGTGTCGTGTATTAAGTGACAATTCTTTGACGTTTTACCTGTTTGTTTATTGTAATATGATTAATTTGATGTGTTAATAAAATATTGTGAATATAAAAAATGCCTCTTTTGAGGCTGATAATTTTGGAAAGTGGGAAATTCTACTTCTTTCTTTCCCTGGAAAGGAGGGAATGACATTCTGAAATATGGTGAAATGGCGTATAGGCCGAAAAATGTTGAGAACCACTGGTGTAGACGCTCACCTGCCCATCGAGGTGAACTCTGAATATTCATCTGGACTCCCAATTTGACCCAGCCTTTAATGGGTATCAGGACATGTCGAGACAAGCAAAGACAGCTAGCGTCATCCCGACCACAACACTCAAAAAAAGTCAAAAAAGACCAAAACATCCAGCTAGTTAGTGCCCGTTGCTTTATAAGAGTATGAGACTGGAACCATATACTCAATGCACCTTAAGGCGAGTAAACTAGCCCTTTACTTTATAAAACAACCTTCTTTACCGTATGTTTCATCCGTGTCTTTACGAACGTGTTCGTTTGATCTTGTTCTTTTTTTCTTGTCTGTTTACTCTTTGTATCCTGCGATAACACGGCATCTCAAATGCCCCCCCCCCCCCACCCTTCCCCCAGATTCCTTTCATCTCTTTGGTTTCAGGTGGGCACAGTGCTATGGGCCACTTATGTCTAGTATTTATTCGGATTCTCAGTACAATGATCATGTTTCTCTATGATAAAAATTTTTGTTTCTGTCGGGAAACTTTCATTTTGGCTACAGCAATCCTTGTGTCTTTTTTTCCAGCTTTACAATAGTCATTATATGTGCTGTTTTAGATCTGATATGGCTTCATCTTCATGTGCCGTTCAAAGCTGCGCAGAGGAAGATTTTGTGCACAGACATCTGTCCTCTGATTTCTTCATAGACCGCTGGTAATATATACTGCCACCATGTCAACCTATTCATCATCTTCTACCTCTGCCTACGCGGGTATCTGACATCTTATATCTTTCCGTTGCCACAATAATATCAAGATCGTCTTGCCTCATACAATTTTAGACTTGATCAATCTAGGAACCCAGGTCGATTTATAACCATTCGAATTGGCCCAGCTGCGGATTGAAACCACCACTAAGGTTTCGACAGGTGAGTGTCCAGCAGCTACTCTGTCGAGACTCCCCTTGTCTTATAACGAGACCGGACATTACGATTGTCTTGTCCAGAGGTAGGTAGTCACGGGTCTTTGTGAACTAGACTCTTGCAGTTCCTGGATATTGTCTTCTTGGCCATCGATGGCGCCATGAGCAATTTACGCAGACACCTCATTTCTGTTACCTCCTGGTGATTTCTGCCCTCTTTATTTAGTGCACATGATTCACAGGCCTACGGTACTCAGCCGGCGCTGTATCGCAGGAACAGTGAACGTGTTTCCTTGTTCTCAGTCCCACCGAGACGGGGGATTGAGTTGAGCTGCGGGTCATTTGGAAGCAGACCGCTTTGCGTTGATTTCAGCGGTATGAGGCGTCGGTAGTTAGAAATAAAATTAATTTTGTTGTAAAAGTTTCGCTTTTTAATAGATTTGCTGTGTAACAGATTTGTTTTGTAATACATTTAGATTGTAAAAGAGTCACCTCGTAATAGATTCACGTTGTAATAGATTCATATAGTAAAGGATTCGCCTTGTAACATATTCTCGTTGCAGGCTATTGACGTTGTAATAGATTTATGTTGTAATAGATTCACATTGTAATAGATTCGTCTCATAATAGATTCATGTTGTAACAGATTCGCCTTGTAATAGGTGTTGTGGTAGACTCGCAAAGCAATAGATTCGCGTTGTAAGAGCTAGCGTTACACAAGCCTAAAACTATCGCGATATCATAATTGTCTGGTTCGTAGCCATGTCTCAAACAGGGTTCGAATCACCGGTAACAGGTCACACATCGCATTGAACTAATTCTTTGGCTTTCTAGACGCTCCAGAAAACTCTTACTCACGTGTAAACAATACTCGCACATACACACCAACACACACACACACACACTCACACACACACACACAAACACACACACACACACACACAAACTTTAGATCGCGGTTACTACCTGTCAACGTAACAAACATATTCATTATAAATATATAACACCAAACTAATTATAAGAGCGTGGAGACTGGTCTATAGAATACGAGGCTGGCTCCATATACCGAAGACTCTTCAAAGCGTGTAGAGTCTTTTACTTCCCAAAATTAATTAGAAGAACTCAAAACTCCATCATCGAGATGTGAGCACTGTTTTGTAAAGCGGGTGTCTGTGCACGACGTGGCGTTTAGTACATCATTAATTCCCACCCCTGGCTCTCTCGCGCCACTTGCTGACTCACACCAATGAATGCTCCAGTGACAGTTTCTGCAGACTGTTAAATTGAAGAAGAGAAAGGTGATACCTCGCGAAATGAGACACCCCGAAGCAGCTGCTAATGCCACAATACGGCCGCTGAAGCTGGCACGAGCAAAATACCAATCTTAGAAACAACGACGTCTATGAACTCATAAATCCGTCCTGTATAGGCCTGGTGCGCAGCCAATTATCGATCAGAGATGTTGCTTCACTACAGTTACCGCATGTTTTATATGTAGTGTTTGTCTTTTCTCTTCTCGCCTGTACTGTATAGGACAACAAGATATGTCGTGTTGCATATTTCTGTTTGCCGTCTTCACATCCGATATTAAAGACAAACAGTTAGGTATATGTAGCTCTTGTCCTGCGAAAAGATGAGACATAATAAACACGGACACAGTTTCCATACCTTACAACGGACTTCATAAATGTGAACATAAATCGCATTGTGAAAATGCTCAACAAAAAGAATACACAATCAAAACACGTGTAATAATAAAATAACAAAATAAAAATACATATTCTAGGAGACAACGAACGACGTTTCGATTATATAAGTTTTCATCGGGGACGGAACAACACAAGCAGATCTAACGGGGGAAATAAAAACATGCAATATTAAAATAATATTAAACCACAACTCCTTCGATGTCTAGAAAGCACAAAAGTTGAATTCAGTTCGGGTTTGAAAGGTGCTCTTTTTCTATAAAGGTTGAGTCCAATGCAGCTAGTAAAAGTGCCAAATAAGAGAAACAGTGCAAGCAGTTAGACATGAATATATAGAGGGAAGTCAGCAGAGTTAAACAGTTGCATTTACAACAATATTTATTACAGCTGAAATAGTTTGTTACATTGTGCTACAAGAAGGCATAATAACTACAACCCATGGCGGGGACCAGGGATGGAGTTATACCTATCCATAACACAAAGCCTGGGCTGAGTTGTAGAGGGCATGTGTTGCCCATGGCGGGGACCAAGGAAGGAGTTTTACCTCTCCACAGCACAATGCCTGGGCTGGGTTGTAGAGGGCATGTGTTGCCCTTGCAGCATGATCCCACTCTCAGACTGCCTAGTTTACTCCAGAGAAAAGGTAACACCAATACATCTGGAACAAAACAAGCTGCAGAGGATACCAGAGCAGCAAAAAATGCTCTGTCTGCTTGTCGGAGTTTTCATCCTAGACCAGTAGCCGACTAAGGCATGAAATTGGGTATTTAGTTGCAAATCCTCAGACTAGGATCAGACATGTACCCTTTCATTTGTGTTCCTCCGCCTGAATCCGAAGAAAGAATATACTGTCTTGCTATATTGAACTGTTTTTGATTATCTTTACCTACGCTAGAGTACTGAAAAAGAATATCGTGTGATCTTTATTTTGAACAGATGCAAACATGCTGTTCCAATTTGCTAGTCTGACCTTGTTGTTCTTCTGTTCATTATTGGAGTGGAAAACAGCCTTTGAAATATTTGGCAGGCTCAGCCGTTTTCACAATCTCTTCTACGTTTTACAGGTAATGTGGATTAGATGTAGAAAGATGCCTCAGACTGAATCGAGTTTGAATGATTTTGACGATGTTAACAACGTATTGAAGCGGAGGAAGCTGTCTTACCCTCTTCCCGCTTCATCTTCCCCTAAACCAAGATAAGGACGAATTGGTTCCAGAAACCGAAATCTCTGTGCGGATCTTGGGTGACAAATGGGAGTCGATAATAGTATACTCTCCTCTAATCCTGCAGTAATGTACTGTGACGGGATGAGTCTAGATCACTATGTGAATACCACCAATATTAGGTTAGCTGAATTACTATTTACATTCTGGATTCAGTACAGCAGCTAAATTACTAATACTGACGTCAGAATGACTACGCAGACATTTTCTGCACTAAAACTACACAGTGCATTGGGGACAGCGTGTATTTTCACGTCATCTATTCAAATGATGTCACAAGGGAAATCCCCTGTCTTCAACCCTTATTAATACCAAGTCTACGGACTGGGGACATAGGTCCGTCACTCCCTAGGAACAGGAATACGGCGATATGCTATTAGTACTGCGGCACCGGAAATTGTGACTAACAACTTCCGTCCGGTTCACAACGACCATAGCTGCTGTGCCAAGCAGACCTTACATGAAGTGGGCTGCCAAATCCAACTCCATCTTTGGTAGATTATACCAAAACAGATCTTTATTGCTGCAATAAGACTGGGGGTGAGTGTAGTAACATAATAATTATGATTATAGTAAGAAGTGTGTACACATTTATATTCTGATATTGGGAAAACACAAAACTTTCCCGACCATGTATATTTATGAAACGTGGTATTTGAAAGGGGAGACATTGAGAGAAAACACGTGAGGCCTAGATATATTTATAGATAAAAATATATATATATAATGTATAAACCTTACTGATTATTTTCATATGCATTTTGTGAATGTATTTACGTGTATATTTTGTTGAAAATATGATAACATGATTTTGCCATGTGGGCAGAAGTAGAAGAGACATGTGGAACATGATTCTCACATGCCAGCAATATTACTAGGCGATTTATATTCAAACATAAATTTGCTTACCCCTGATTCACCGCCATGCCGAACTACACGACACTGACGGTCATAAGTTCAAAGCAAATACTATGTGGTGAGGAATCAGAATTTGGGGAGTAAATAACTCAACAAGGGATAACTGAGACATCCTAAAGCCCAATGCCTGGAATATCTCAGCCCTCTTGCTTGCCTGCTGGCCTTCTTATCTTTTAGCTCGTATATTATGTGGGGTATACCTCACGACTTCGTGGCGACACTTGATTGCTTTATGCCTAATGATTGATGTGGGATTAGGTTGAATTATTGTTGGCCTTTCCTTAGCTATCTAGGGAAACATCCTGGCTGCCCAGGACTTCCTCACCATGGTGTTAAGGAATGCACCAGTAATTATTGCATATGAGTCACTTCAAGTTTTACAGCCATGTACATTTTGTAATGCCTTTTTCAAACAAAGATTTGTCTACTGGTTTTACCCCAATGGACCATGTGGTCTTAGGATATGTCCACTTCTGGACCCTTTGTCACTTTGTATCACCATGTCATACAATGTATAGCCAAGCTGAATAGGAGCTATTGGCCCTTTGCTTTTGATACAGAATCGCAGAAAGGAACTATGTTTTGTTCCTATTCTGCATCTGACACATACACAACAGACACACAACACCAGCACTCAGACACATTGCTATTGTCAAGACACTAAGGAGTCTGCAACTGTTTGTTTGATTTAAGGAGCCTCGCTGCTGATACTGCTGACACCTAACTGGTCCGGATACCGAAACTTTGAGCCACCAACTAGTGGAGACGGAACCTGGAATCCGGAGGAGCATCGTACACCAGTCGAATGCCAGGGTCGACTCCCAAGACATAATACAAACGAAAGCCAGCACTACTCCTAACCGAGATCAGATTGTCTCAGGTGACTCTGTGTCTACATGTGTTCTGAGTGTGTCACTGTCTGGATGGTGTGAATGATGATATGCTATCTAGCTAAGCATCAGAAAACTTTTTGTACCTGTAACATAAATGTAACTGTCATAGTTCACCACGTGAACGACAATTTTCATTATCTCTTTTACTATTAAAGAGTATTATTGTTTTATACTTGTACCAACGTACTCCCCTCGTGATCATTTGAACGCAAGGCGTGTGCGTGAGTGCGTGCAAGTATTTAAAACAGGGGGCTTATCATTAAATGACGAAGGATCACCGACAGATAAACTAGACATTCGTGTTAGGTCTTCCTACATACACGAGTGTTCTTCACCTTCTGCCTTTGTCTACCAAGTGAATCCCAGTCTCTTCTATCGGGACCATCCCTTTAGACATTCTTATAACGAGCCATAATTTCTAGAGACTGTCGGCAAACTCTTGGATAGGGATTTCTGTCTATTTCAATAGAAACACCCTAACGGTCAGTGACAACTGTGGTCTTGGTCCGGGATCTACCCAGCTAATTAGAAATAATAATTATAATAAATTATGTTACTTGGTACAAAAAAATTTTTTTTTCTCATCTCAGTAAAGGGTAGAGTAGTTTAGGAAACTCTGTAATTAGTTGTTTCCATTCGATTAAGAGAGTGAAAGTGTGTTTTGTATCATTGTTTGTACTAACCATTTTTGTGTATGTACTAATAAGATTTGTAAATTATTGCAATTGTATTAGTATAACTTGAAGTGGGAAGTAGTATAATATTGATATAGAAATTGTAGTCACTCACCCTCTCAGTCAAAACTCAGTCATGAGTTCATCAGCAGATTTGCACGCAGCAGCGGTAGCTATGGGGTTATCGGAGACCGAAGCAGCCAAATATGCCCATAATATGGAGAGGGAGTTAAGGAAAGAAGACAGGGAAGATAAAATACGTAGGCATGAACTCGAGCTTAAGAAAATCGAGGCTGAGAAAGAACTTAGGCAGTTACAGGACAACGAAAAAATCCGAAAGCATGAGTTTAGGATGAAAGAGCTAGAAAACCAAGCTCTATCAGCCACGTGTTCTAACGCCAGCTCTCCGGCACCCAGCATTGAAACCCAGCTACATTCGACTTCTCATGTGGGTCCTATGAGTTTTCCTTTGATGCCGTTCGAGAAAAATCAGGAACAATTGGATAGTTACCTTCAGAAATTCGAGAAATTAGCTGAGTCATTTGGGTTGGCTAGGGAACACTGGAACTTGAAGCTTTCTCAGGAACTGAGGGGACAAGGGTATATAGTCTTTCAGGGACTACCTCCAGGCCATGAACATTCTTATGAAAGTTTGAAATCGGCTTTATTGAAGAGATATGAGTTAACCTCAGATGCTTATCAGCGGAAATTCCGAACCGCAAGACGTCTGAAGGGTGAGTCATTCTCACAATTGTCCGCTCGTCTGCAGAGTTATCTCTGTAAATGGGAGACATTGGGAGAGTATGAACACTCCTATGCGGGCTTGAGGAACTGTATGTCGAAGCCGATGGAAACTTTCATCGTAGAACAAGGGGCACAAACACTGGAGGAAATGATAGTCTTGGCTGAAAGATATCTGACTGCCCATGGGGACTTGGTCCCAACGCAACCTCCCCAACCTCAACAGAACCCACCTCCAACCAATCAGGGACAAACCCTTAGCAATATACCAGCAGACCAGAGGCAACCCCAGCAGCAGCATAATAAAATAACCAACCACATCTGGGGCTAGAAAACCATACTGCACGAATTGTCATAATAATTCCCACAGTACGGCAGACTGCAACCGCAGAGCAAAACCCCAGATTGCGGCTTGCTTCTCGATAGGGAAGAAAACCACTACACTACCACCGCCCCCCGAAATGAGAGGACATCGAGTGGTAGAGAAGATCAATGTCAATGGACAGTTGGTCGAGTGTCTGCATGATACGGGTTTAACGTATGATGCCATAATATCATCACACTTAGTAAAACCTGGTCAGTTGACGCAAAACATGGTTGAAGTTATGGGTGCGACAAGAAGTTCGCCTACCCTAACTTTACCAATAACCCAAGTGTTAGTTAACTCTAGATTTGTAACGGGAACTATATCGGCAGCAGTGATGACTGATCCTATCTATGACATGATACTGGGAAGTAAATATGTTTATTTAGGGGAACCATCCACTCCCATGATAGTAGGGAGTGCACTGACCCATATCCCAACTCTAACACCTGGCTGTAACCAAATTCCTAGTGCTAGGAAGACTCTCCAGAGAGGGAAATTTATTTCCTATAAACGTTCGCTAGCGGTAGGGGACAAAGTGTTACTCTTAAGATCTAGTGGGACTAATAAGAAGACGGAGTGGCAAGGACCATTCCCCATCAGGAGAAAGTGTCCAACACCAAATATAAAATCTTCACAAAAGGTAAGATGAAAATCTACCACATTAAATTACTCCGCAAATATTATGACAAAGCAAAAGAACGACCGGTGCATCTGGTAGCTCTAAATGTTGTTCAGAAAGCAGGGAGGAGGGAAGAACCTCTTAGCTTTCCACACCCACCTCTGACAGGATCCTCACTCAACGTATCTAGAGAAATTCCAGGTCATACCAAAGTACCCAGTCAGCCCCGGAGTCGTAAGAAGTCTAATAGATCCTTCGCTAGAGGGGAACACTTGGTTCAACTATAATCAATGGTGAGAATCCATAGTCGATCTAGGCTCATCCACCCTAAAAGTTCGCTGAGCCGTACTTCTCTATAGGGGCGGCATATGTGACGGGATGAGTCTAGATCACTATGTGAATACCACCAATATTACGTTAGCTGAATTACATTTGTCCTCTAAAAAGTACTGGAGAGTTTTGGTCATAGACCATAACTTTAGGAAGGGAAAATCCCAACTGCACCTCCCCGCGGTAGAGGATGGAAACACACCACGGTGTGGCTAACACAGCTCTGGGGACCGAGTATCCACCGGAATAAGTGGACAACTCTGCAGCTGAGCAGAGCAGGGCACTCACTTGTCCTGACAGTCGGAAATGGCTGTCAAAGGCAGAGTTAAAAGACCACCGTGTGAATGTGGAAGGCAAGGGGAAACCACCACATTATCTTCCCAAGATTTCATGGCGACACACATTTCAGAAATAGTGAACGACGTTAATGGCTGTCTTAGGACATCCTCGTCTGGTAGGGACAGTCATGAGCCACAGGTGACACCAGACCGTCATCCAGCTACTGATGGCAAAACTAAAACAATAACTAAACTAAATAAATTTAGAGTAGGAACGTGGAATGTTAGGACATTAAATGAGCTAGGAAAGTTAAACAATGTTCTAAGAGAAATGGAAAACATGAAAATGAATATACTAGGCATAAGTGAGATGAGATGGAAGGGATCTGGCAAAATTATAACCGACAAACACACAATAATTTATTCTGGAGGGGACACACATGAAAAAGGTGTAGGAATAATATTTGATGAAAATACAGCCAAACCTATGACTGGTTACTGGTGCATTTCAGAAAGTGTTATAATGGTCAAAATCAAAGGCAAACCAATAGATATAAATATTATACAAGTATATGCACCAACAACAAACAGTAGTGATGAAGATATACAAAACTTTTACGATGAAGTTGAAATGTCAATAGCCCAAATTGGATCACAAGAAATAAAAATAATACTGGGGGATTTTAATGCAAAAGTAGGAAAGGGAAAAATAGAGGATATAGTGGGGAATTACGGTTTAGGTACAAGAAATGAAAGAGGAGAGAAACTAATAGAATGGGCAAATATTAATGATATGATAATTGGAAACACATGGTTTAAACACCATAAAAGACGACTATACACATGGAAAAGCCCTGATATGAAAATACGCAACCAAATTGATTACATACTTATTAATAAAAGATTTAGAAATGCATTAATTAATGTAAAGACAATGCCTGGTGCTGACGGTAACAGTGATCATGTACCACTATGTGGACAAATAAAAGTCAGATTAAAGAGAGGGAAAAAATGGTTAACAACTTGAGACTTAATAAAGAGGTTCTGAAAGTAGATACAGAAATTCAAGAACAATACAGAGGGACTGAGAAAAATAGGTACAATGCAATAGCTAAACTACAGAGTATAGATGAACAATGGGAAATGTTAAGGGACTCCATTCATCAAACTAGCAAAGAAATATTACCGGAGAGAAGCCAAAAAGCTAAGAAAAAATGGATGAATGAAGAAATCTTAATGCTGATGGACAAAAGGAAACAGAATAAAAATGACAAACAAGAGTATGCTAAGATAAATAAAGAAATAAGAGATAAATGTGTGAAGGCAAAAGAAAGTTGGTTAAATGAGCAATGCAGGAAAATTGAATTAAATTCCATTAAAGATCAAAAAAGTATGTACAGACAAATCAGCGAGCTCACAGAAAGAAAAATAAGAATAAATACAGGGTGTTTGAAATCAAAAACAGGACAGACTTTATTGGAGGAAGGTGCTATAATGAAGAGGTGGAATGAGTATATAAGAGAATTATATAATGGAGAAAGGGAAGAATTAACAGAAGAAAGTAACCTTAGAAGGCCCACCTATTCTAAAAGAAGAAGTCGCTGATGCTATGAAACATATGAAGAAAGGAAAAACAGCTGGGCCAGATGAAATCACAATAGAAGAATTAGAAGTGTTGGGAGAATTTGGAGTAGATATATTAACCGAAAATGTTGAATGATATTTACAGTAGTGGATATTTACCCAGTGATATGCTGAAATCTGTATTTATAGCTATACCAAAAAGACCAGGAGCAATTGATTGTGAAGATTTTCGTACAATTAACCTCATAAACCATGTCACTAAGCTTCTACTCAGAATTATAATGAGAAGAACAAGAAAGAAAATAAAAATGGAAATTAATGAAGAACAGTATGGTTTTATGGAAGGAAAGGGTACAAACAATGCAATATATATATTACGAACACTAATAGAAAGATCAATAGAGAAACAAAGAGACATATATTTATGCTTCATAGATTATACTAAGGCATTTGATAAAGTAAAACATGATGAGCTGATTAAAATGTTGGAAGATATCAACATTGATGGGAAAGATTTAAGAATAATAAAGAATATATACTGGAACCAAGTAGCAGCAATTAAAATGGGAAATAAAGAGGGTAGTTACTGAACAGATAAAGCTAGGAGTACGACAGGGGTGTGTCTTGTCACCGATCTCTTCTCCCTGTATAGCGAAGTAATAATGAGAGAGATCAAAGAGAAGCCAGGAATACTAATCGGAGGATATAATATAAACAATATACGCTATGCAGATGACACAGTATTGGTAGCGGATAATGCAACAGACCTACAACAATTGTTGGACAGTGTAGTAACAGAGAGTGCACAGAAAGGACTGTCCTTGAATATCAAGAAAACAGTAACAATGGTGATATCAAAGAAAATGGGTACGCCAAAATGTGACATAGAAATAGAAGGGGAAATTCTCAACCAAGTGGATAATTTTAAATACCTAGGGGCACTTATAACATCAGATGGAAGATGTACAAAAGAGATTAAGAGCAGAATAGGGCAGGCAAAGACAGCATTTCAGAAAATGAAGAGTATCTTATGCAATAAGTCGCTATCAATGAATGTAAGAAAGAGAGTACTAAAATGCTATATAGAACCAGTTTTGCTGTATGGCAGCGAATCTTGGAATGTAAATGAACAAATTAGGAAGAACTTAGAAGCAACAGAGATGTGGTTTTTAAGACGAATGTTGCGAATTCCTTGGACTGCCAGAGTAACTAACAACGATTGCCTGAAAGAGGCTAATGAAACTAGAACACTATATACAACAATAAGAAAGAGACAAACATCTATCTTTGGTCATGTGATGAGAAGAGAGGCATTGGAGAACATCGTGACAACTGGAAAGATCGAGGGGAAGAGAGGCAGAGGCAGACCAAGAGAAATGATGCTGGACGGACTGAGACGGTGGCATGGAGGAATATCATCAGCAGAGTTGATCCAGAACACCAAAGACCGAGATCTGTGGAGAGCCATGAACGCCTACGCCAGCCGGCACGGCACTTGATGATGATGATGAATTACAATTTACATTCTGGATTCAGTACAGCAGCTAAATTACTAATACTGACGTCAGAATGACTACGCAGACATTTTCTGCACTAAAACTACACAGTGCATTGGGGACAGCGTGTATTTTCACGTCATCTATTCAAATGATGTCACAAGGGAAATCCCCTGTCTTCAACCCTTATTAATACCAAGTCTACGGACTGGGGACATAGGTCCGTCACTACCTAGCAACGGGAATACGGCGATATGCTATTAGTACTGCGGCACCGGAAATTGTGACTAACAACTTCCGTCCGGTTCACAACGACCATAGCTGCTGTGCCAAGCAGACCTTACATGAAGTGGGCTGCCAAATCCAACTCCATCTTTGGTAGATTATACCAAAACA
This sequence comes from Cepaea nemoralis, assembly GCA_014155875.1. Lineage (NCBI taxonomy): Eukaryota > Metazoa > Mollusca > Gastropoda > Stylommatophora > Helicidae > Cepaea > Cepaea nemoralis. The sequence goes on from JACEFZ010004590.1 coordinate 305,950, forward strand.
GATCTTAATTGTTGCAATAAGACTGGGGGTGAGTGTAGTAACATAATAATTATGATTATAGTAAGAAGTGTATACACATTTATATTCTGATATTGGGAAAACCCAAAACTTTCCCGACCATGTATATTTATGAAACGTGGTATTTGAAAGGGGAGACATTGAGAGAAAACATGTGAGGCCTAGATATATTTATAGATAAAAATATATAGATATAATGCATAAACCTTACTGATTATTTTCATATGCATTTTGTGAATGTATTTACGTGTATATTTTGTTGAAAATATGATAACATGATTTTGCCATGTGGGCAGAAGTAAAAGAGACATGTGGAACATGATTCTCACATGCCAGCAATATTACTAGGCGATTTATATTCAAACATAAATTTTCTTACCCCTGATTCACCGCCATGCCGAACTACACGACACTGACGGTCATAAGTTCAAAGCAAATACTATGTGATGAGGAATCAGAAATTGGGGAGTAAATAACTCAACAAGGGATAACTGAGACATCCTAAAGCCCAATGCCGGGAATATCTCAGCCCTCTTGCTTGCCTGCTGGCCTTCTTATCTTTTAGCTCGTATATTATGTGGGGTATACCTCACGACTTCGTGGCGACACTTGATTGCTTTATGCCTAATGATTGATGTGGGATTAGGTTGAATTATTGTTGGCCTTTCCTTAGCTATCTAGGGAAACATCCTGGCTGCCCAGGACTTCCTCACCATGGTGTTAAGGAATGCACCAGTAATTATTGCATATGCGTCACTTCAAGTTTTACAGCCATGTACATTTTGTAATGCCTTTTTCAAACAAAGATTTGTCTATTGGTTTTACCCCAATGAACCATGTGGTCTTAGGATATGTCCACTTCTGGACCCTTTGTCACTTTGTATCACCATGTCATACAATGTATAGCCAAGCTGATAAGAGCTATTGGCCTTTTGTTTTTGATACAGAATAGCAGAGAGGAACTATGTTTTGTTCCTATTCTGCATCTGACACATACACAACAGACACACAACACCAGCACTCAGACATATTGCTATTGTCAAGACACTAAGGAGTCTGCAACTGTTTGTTTGATTTAAGGAGCCTCGCTGCTGATACTGCTGACACCTAACTGGTCCGGTTACCGAAACTTTGAGCCACCAACTAGTGGAGACGGAACCTGGAATCTGGAGGAGCATAGTACACCTGTCGAATGCCAGGGTCGACTCCCAAGACCTGATACAAACGAAAGCCAGCAATACTCCTAACCTAGATCAGATTGTCTCAGGTGACTCTGTGTCTACATGTGTTCTGAGTGTGTCACTGTCTGGATGGTGTGAATGATGATATGCTATCTAGCTAAGCATCAGAAAACTTTTTGTACCTGTAACATAAATGTAACTGTCATAGTTCACTACGTGAACGACAATTTTCATTATCTCTTTTACTATTAAAGAGTATTATTGTTTTATACTTGTACCAACGTACTACCCTCGTGATCATTTGAACGCAAGGCGTGTGCGTGAGTGCGTGCAAGTATTTAAAACAGGGGGCATATCATTAAATGACGAAGGATCACCGACAGATAAACTAGACATTCGTGTTAGGTCTTCCTACATACACGATTGTTCTTCACCTTCTGCCTTTGTCTACCAAGTGAATCCCAGTCTCTTCTATCGGGACCATCCCTTTAGACATTCTTATAACGAGCCATAATTTCTAGAGACTGTCGGCAAACTCTTGGATAGGGATTTCTGTCTATTTCAATAGAAACACCCTAACGGTCGGTGACATGTACTTACGATAAGGGCGAGAATATAGTTTGAGTCATGTGCGGATTATCAGCCCTAAAATACAATGCAAATTGGAAATCGAAACGAAATGAACGAAAAGGCCGTGGCTGCGACGAAATTTCAAAATGAGAAAAATAAACATAAATAGTTATATTATAACGGTGATTATTTACATACAGGTAGCAAGATCCTTGAATGTGCTAGAGTGTTAGTGCACTGTTTCAATAATTATCGAAGACTAAACCTTTTATGGTGGTTTCCATGTTCAATAACGGCCATCATTAAGAAGTCGAAACAAACCAAAGTCAACGGAGAATAACCAGAGGTTCCTCGGGAAGGTTAACCCGGTCAACAAATGACCGCAGAAGTCGGATGTGTCGGCCTAACGGCGCAAGAACGCAGCTCTGCTGTAAACAGGCATAACGCAGTCACATCCGAAAAAAAAAACGGATGAACGCAGAAGAAGAAGATAACCGGAGGTTCCGTGTGCACGCTAAAGAGGTTGGCTTCATTGGCTGTTACTAGTGGTGAATAGTAAACCATGATTTCCCGCAGACCTGGTGTGGCATAACGCAGCCAACATTATTCATTTTATCAACACATGCTGCAAAAAGAGGAAACAACATTAAAAGAAATTGACTTCACAAACGCAAATGGAGATTGGGACTTAAAACTTAACATCAAAACTGGAACTGAACAAGTGACAAATGACGTGGATTCTTAGAAAGATTTCATCAGACCAAGCTCGGAAAACCATTGGATAGGAAAACCACGTGACCCGCCTTCGCGCCAGTGCATAATTAACATATATTACTATTTCATCAGAAATGTTAATAAGCCAGCACTTTTGTCTGAACTCGCTCCATGGACGGATGTGAGAAGATTGTGTGACCAAAAATTCAATGGGCAAGGCAAAAGTCTGGATCCGAGGTACGTTTGTTAGCCCTTGATTAGACTAAGAACCCGATGTATCAAGTATCAAGTAATGTAAACCCATGTTTGTGATGTCAATTGAAATGTATGATTATTAATTAAAACCTCTGAAATGTAAAAATGCTTGACTGTAGATTCTAACGACGCAAAGCCATTCCCGGGCGGAATATTCTCTTCGATGAAACTACAATCTCTGATATTCTTAAAGATAATTATTAACTTTAAGAAGTGCATTACACTACTACATTCTATTCTAAACAACTGTGAGAAGTGATGATTCGAAAGCAATCTTGTGCATTTCACCAGAAACATTGTTAAAGATGCTACAACACCACTCCACACCACTCATCACCCCACAACACAACCCTCAACATCACAACAACAACAGGTAATGGAAGAGAGTTATTAGACACAAGAAGAAGAAGTAGTTAATTGGGAAAACACAGAGAATTATTTATACACATTGTGAACACCATGGAGTAGAAGAAATGTTATAAATGTATGTCATTTATTTACATGCATCTTGACACCTTCTCACTCTTGTCATTGTCTCACTGTACACGTTCACTGACCCCAGGTCAAATGAGGACTTACATACAGCAGGAACAAGTTGATACAAGGCGTACACAGTGTGATAAACTCTGACCACCCCAAATTAACCCAACACTAGCTTAGAGAGAAAAGAGGGGGAGGGGAACTAGTTCCTACTTCAGGAATTTAGGTTTCTTTTACCTACTTTTAAAAGATTGTATTGATAGGAATGTATATATTTATGTGAATACTCATCAGTGATCTTGGTGGCTCCATACCAACAACCACCCAACACATCAGCAAACTAACCACCTAAATCAGACCTGAGGGAGGGAAGCCGAGAGAAAGAGATGAACCACACGTGAGAGGGAGGATGACTTCGCTATGAGCAGAGCATGGGGAGGCCTTCAGAGGAGCTATACGGGCAGACCTGAAGTGGATCCATCAGTCAATGGACCCTGGCTTACCTAATCCTCCAGTCACCAGGTTATTTTTCTCATAGGTAGAAACCACACCCAATTACAGGAAAACTGATATGTTTATGGTTGAGACACCACTATCATACTTAATATGTACAACATCAAAATGTTTACTATGTTTTCACACTTGTTGACATCTCATATATTGATGCTTGTTATTGATTGTCTGGGACAATGGTCCAATGTGCAACTGTTCTATTACTTTGTGTAAATCACAATAGAGATGTATGTACTGACCAGAAGGCTCAGGCCAGTCAATAAATGATTAACATGAATTGACCTTCTGTTAATTTGTCAAGTTCAAACCTATCTGTGTCAACAGCTTCTTTGTACATCATGTTGTCAAAATCTAATGTGATTGATTATGTGTTTGATTGTTTACAGATAAATTAACTCATAATGACTTACTAAAATGGGGAAATACAAAGACTCTAGATCTATCAACTGCTCAACATCCATGTTTTCTTCATCTAAATCAGGCTGAGAAAATTCTCCTGACTTTCCTCAGATTTGATAAACTAAAAGGGGGCTCCAGAGCTAAAGAATCATTGGAGAAGGGGCAGATTCCCAATTAGTAAATTACCATTCTTACCAGGGCCATAATCTATATCTCCTAGACAATACTTAATAGAACGAGACCTGCAGATAACTCAAGGTTCATATTCTGGGGTTATTGAAGATAGAAGAGGATGGGGCTCTACATCTTTTGTTAGAGATGGGGCATGCACTACAGTGATCTCCCACTCCCTTCAAAAATATATGACATATTGTGGTCTACGTCCTGGATGGTTCCCATATATTAACCTTTAAACAATCACCTAAAAATACATGAACACGGTTATCTTTAGATTTTGAACATTGTCATTGTCTAGAATGTTTAACACATACCATGTGGGGTATTGATTGACAGCCACATGATATGAATGACATTTATAGATAGATAAGAATAGGTGACTGATCTTTACTCCTGGAGAAGGAGTCATGTTCATATATTGCTTCTACTTCAGAAAGAGGTGCTCCAGGTGAAATATATAGTGTGTATCTACTCTACCAACACTACTTCTCTTCCAGAGAAGGTGTTCTATTCCTGTGGAGTCTGAACTTAACAGCATTTCATCAACCACCGGAAAATTTTATCCGTTGGGAAAACTCTGTCTAATTTCAGATTCTTTTCTTTACTAGGAATTAATTGTGGTTACTTCAGTGCCTGCTGCCTTTGGCTTTTCCAGCATTGACAGACAGACATAACATAGGGTGTTTTTAATATTGCACATGCTCTGTTGTATCTTTGCAGATCAGGGACTGACAAGCTTACGCGGATCAGACTAGCTGCAATTATATTGTTAATCAGAGCACAGCAATAAAATATAGATATGGCGGAAACTGCAAAGTTTAGAGCCCAAATAACAGAAACGGGTAGGGAATGCGGGTTAGATGGCCTTGAGCTAGCTAACTATGTTTCGGAGGCATTCGACAAAAGAGAAAGACTGCAAGCTGAATTGGCTCTCAAAGAAAAACAGCTTCAGGCTGAATTGGCTGAGAGGGAAAAACAGTTGCAAGCAGAATTGGAGGAGAAAGAGAAACAGTTTGAGGCAGAATTGGAGGAGAAAGAGAAACGATTTCAAGCAGAATTGGAGGAGAAAGAGAAACGACTACAGGCTGAAATGGAAGATAAGGAGAGAGAGCGTCAACACCAACTGGAGTTGAGGAGAATGGAGATTGAAGTGGAGATCCGGAGAATAGAGAAAGGGAGTGGTCCTACACCCTCAACCTCATCAGGATCGCCAGTGACAGAACCACCTCCTCACGTCTCTCAACTTAATTCAGGAGCTATGTCATTTCCTCTGGACCCTTTTAATGAACAGACTGACCACATCGAAGGATTTTTATCACGCTTCGAGGCAATGGCTGTCAGCTGTGGGCTTGAAGAAAGTAGATGGGCGACGAAGTTGGCGCAGGCCTTAAGAATCCACGGCGTATGAAGTGTTCTCAAGACTCACTAGAGAGGAACAACAGAACTACACAACACTCAAGACGGCACTCTTGAGCCGATTCGAAGTGGACGCCGAATCTTATAATCTCAGGTTCAAAACCGCAAGGAAGGAACCGGGTGAGAGCTACGACAACTAGTGGAAAGACTGAAGTCATACATACAAAGATGGGACTTGCTTGGGAGGATTTGAGGAAAATTATGAAGGACTCCGTGAAATGATTATCATTGATCAGATCAAGGGGAAAATGCAGAACGAAATGAAGGCATTCCTAACCCAAAAACGGGGCTGACCGCCTGGAAACTATAATCATCCTGGCAGAGAGATTTGAGAAATCTCAAAAGGAGATGGGAGGAAAGGGACGTTCGAACAACACCCCTCTCAAAACAAAACTCCACAGCCAAAAGAGGGTGAAAACACTGTAGCCACCAAGAAAAAGGGAAATCCCAGAAAAAAACACTCAAAACTCAGTCCAAACAGCGCCGAAGGAGGACAAACCATTCTGTACCCATTGCAAAATTAGAGGTCACACATTTCAGAGTTGCAGGAAGAGGCCACCTCCACACACAGCGGCATGTTTGGCCAACCGAAAAGAGAGAAAAGTGAGCACTGGTGAAACGTCCAAACAGACACCTCATCAAGACACATCATCTCGTATTCCGGTTGTAGAATCCATCTTGCTAAATGGATTCTTCTTCTTCGTTCATCCGGAGTTTTTTTTCCGGATGTGATTGCGTTGTGCCTGTTTACAGCAGAGCTGCGTTCTTGCGCCGTTAGGCCGACACATCCGACTTCTGCGGGGCTAAATGGATTCAAAACGACCTGTTTATATGATACTGGATTATCATATGACTGTGTTGTTTCATCATCCTTAGTTCACCCTGAACAGGTGACAGAGGAAATAGTGGAATTGCAGGGACCACTGAAGAGTTCAACAAATATGTCTCTTCCAGTGGCAAAAAGTGAACATAGCCTCGCGGTATGTCAGCGGGACAATCAAGGCAGCAATCTTGGGACGATCCGATATATCCTGTAATCCTCGGCCGTAGTAGATTTATCGTTCTAGGAGAACCTGTTCAACCTGTGGCGATGGCGACCATGGACCACTCGATCACAGGCAACAAAAACTCCAGAATCAACTACGCCAATACCTCGAACGGAGGAACTGAAGAGGGCACAAGAGGCCGACAGCACCTTGGAACCCTGCTTCAGAAACTGCCAAAATCACATTACCTCTACGTAAAGGTGATCTGGTCATGAAGTCAGCACTTCTTTACAGAAAAGCAGGACGATCTGGACAAGAGTTTAATCAACTTGTTGTACCAACTCAATACAGGACTCAGATCTTAGAGATGGGTCACAGTCTACCATTCAGTGTGCACATGGGTATCAACGCTGCTACACAGCGGATTACCACTCACTACTTTTGGGCCAGGGATGAACTCAGACATACAACGGTTTGTAAAATCATGCCCACAGTGTCAGAAAGTATCACCAAAACACCGGACAACACCGGCAATGTTGGGTGAATCGCCACTCACTGGAATTCCATTTGAGAAAGTGGCAGTAGACATAATCGGACCTCTCTCAGCAACGAAGAGGCGAAACCGATTCATATTAACGCTTGTGGACACAACAACCATGTGGGCCGAAGCAGTCCTATGCCCAGCTGTGACTCCAAACACGTCGCTGATGCATTATTAGGAATATTCACACGTCTAGGATTCCCACAAAGGATCTTGACGGACAACGGTTCACAGTTTCGTGGTAAGCTCATGGAAGAGACCTTCAGACTTTTCATGCACGCCATATCTTCAGTTCACCATATCACCCGCAGACAAATGGACTTGTGGAAAGGGTGGAACGGGACATTTGATTAGTATCCTGCGCAAAATTGCCCAGGAGAAGACAGAGGATTGGGACTTGTATTTACCCGCAGCTTTATTCGCTTACAGGGAAGTACCCCAGTCACTCAACAGGTTTGCTCCAGCCACACTGTTGTTTGGAACGACCAATCAAGGGACCACTGGAGGCGTTACTTCGAACGTGGACTGATAATACTACAGATATGATACAGTCGTGACTGCATCTACATATGTTGCCGAGTTGAAAAATCGTTTACAACACAGTTGGAAACAAGCGAATGGTTCAATCTACGTCAAGCCAGACGAAGAATTGCTCGTAACTTCAAATGCAAGGCAAAGGATAGAGAGTTAGAGGTAGGAGAGAAGGTGATGTTTGCTGCTTCCAACCAGTCAGAATAAGCTGTAAATCGGATGGAGAGGACCTTATGTAGTGACGGAGAAGATCTCACGTACCAACTACAGAATTTCAGTCAAAGGCAAGATGAAGTATTTCACATAAACCTCTTGAAGAAATATCATGAAAGACCCTCAACCACCGAACCTACACATCTGATGGCCATGAGTGTGGCTACTGAAGTCGAAGAAGGATGAACAATGGGAGTCGAGTGCCAACTGCAAGCCAAAGAGACCTTTAAGGATGTGGAAATCAATCCCAACTTAACAAAGGATCAGCAAAAGCAGATTAGGGAACTTATGGAAAAATATGCAGAAGTACTTACTGATAAGCCAGGAAGAACTGATTTGGAGGAATTTGACATGAAGTTAAATGACACAGTGCCTGTGCGAGTCAAGACTTACCCAGTTCCTTATGCAAAGCAAAAGACTTTAGAGGAAGAAATACAACAGCTGCTCACCGCAGGAATAATCTCACCATCTGAATCACCTTACAGTGCTAGCGTCGTCTTATTGAGAAAGCCAAGCGGAGAACATAGATTGTGCATCGATTATCGACAGCTCAATGCTATAACTGAATTCCAAGCAGAACCTCTGCCGGATCAGAATAAACTCTTTACAGCACTCAACCGAGCTAAGTACTTTACTAGGATTGATCTCAGTAAGGGGTATTACCCGTTCCTGTGAAACCCGGAAATTAGAAACCTGGTTGCTTTTTTAGCACGCCTGGAGGCACTAGGAGTTCAACGTTTCCATTTGGATTAAGTAATGCTCCCGCGTTTTTTTTCACGTATGATGAAAAAAATTACTTGAAAACCCACTACCCCGGCATCCGACCAAGCATTCTTTTCATTTTTGGATAAAAAACATTCGGCCCCGACCGGGGAA
>JACEFZ010004591.1:0-43661 GCA_014155875.1 Cepaea nemoralis
CCCCTCCTCCTCCTCCCCTCTTCCTCTTCCCTCCTCCTCCTCCCCCCTCCTTCTCCTCCTTCTCCCTCCTCCTTCTCCCTCTTCCTCCTCCCTCTTCCTTCTCCCTCCGCCTCCTCCCTCCTCCTACTCTCTCCTCCTCCCTCTCCTCCTCCTGCTCCCTTCTCCTCCTGCGTTCTCCTCCTCCCTCCTTCTCCCTCCTCCTCCCTCTTCCTCCTCCACCCTACTCCTCCACCCTACTCCTCCCTCCTCCTCCTAATCCCTCCTCCTCCCTCCTATTCCTCCCTACTCCTCCTGTCTCCTCCCTCCTCCACCTCCCTCTTCCTCCTCCCTCCTACATTTACCCAAGACAGTCAGACAGATAGTCGGGAACGGGATCTTATATGACTACTTATATAATTTAAATGAGATGCTCTCCACCATGGGCTGGGCCGGGTCAGACAGACAGATAGATAGATAGACAGACAGACAGACAGACAGACAGACAGACAGACAGTCGGGAACGGGAACTTATATGACTACTTATATGAATTAAATGAGATGCTCCCCACCAGGAGTTGGGCGATGCCGGGCCGGGTCAGACAGACAGACAGATAGATAGTCGGAACGGGAACTTATATGACTACTTATATGAATTAAATGAGATGCTCCCCATCAGGGTCTGGGCGAAGACGGGCCGGGTCAGACAGACAGACAGACAGACAGATAGACAGACAGACAGACAGACAGACAGATAGTCGGTAACGGGAACGAGAACTTATATGACTACTTATATGAATTAAATTAGATGCTCCCCACCAGAGTCTGGGCGAAGCCCGGCCGGGTCAGCTAGTGGATATATAAATATGAGAAGCACAATGTGGATTTGGAGAAGGCCATCCATCATAGCGTAACAATGTAATACGTCTCATAAAACGGTATTTAACTGTTTACTTACCACTTAGAATAGACAGCCTGATTCTCCGGTATAATAAGGGTTCCCGACTTGCCAGACACGCAGAATGCAAAACGGGGTGGGGGAAACTATATCAAGCAATCAGTGTCTGTTTTAACTCGATCTTGAAATAATCGGGGAATTTAACATCATGAGTACGCTTACCGTCCTCATATCGGAGACACAAAAACAAATATCCGAACGTAACCGCAAGAAAAGTTCCGGTAAAATACGGCAAAATGAACCGCAGTACCTAGCTACATAGAACCTATACTTTTGTATGGATGTGAAGCGTGAACAATAAGCAGTCAAGCTGAAAAACAGTTGATAGCTGTGGAAATGTGGTTTCTGAGGAAAATGCAAAGAATACAATGGACAGAGAAACAAACCAACGAACAAGTCCTTCAAGAAACAAATGAAGATCGTAAACTGATTAGAGACATTAGTCGTAGACAGTCAAAAAATGTTGGGCATGTTATGAGAAGAAATGAATAGGAGAACTTGGTGACAACTGGCAAGATCGAAGGGAAGATACCAAGGGGAAGACCGAGAAGTAAATACCTGGATGGCTTGGCCACGTGACATGGTCAAGACAGGAACACAGAGCTGATCCACGACTCTGGTGATCGAGTGAGATGGCAGAACATGACCGCCCACGCTTGTCGGCATGGCACATGATGGATGGATATGTATATGTGTGTTGTGTGTGTGTGTGTGTGTGTGTGTGTGTGTGTGTGTGTGTGTGTGTGTGTGTGTAAAAGAGACTGTATTTGTGTGGTTGGGGATGTATTGGATGCGTTCGATAACGGTACTTCCGATTGAGATGAAATTTTCTACACGTCTTCCTTTCATTCCTGTGCAACTGACTGTAATAGTTTCTTAGTGTAAAATCGGCTAATTACTTACTAAAATTTCATTTTGTAATTACATGACTTAACATAAGAAATATTCTATAAAGGGACATAACTTTTAGTAGCCTTGATATATCTTAGGTTAAGTACCCTGGCTATAGATATCCATATAAACAAATAGATACATAGATAGATCTGACCCGATAGATATAGAGGGTGGGATAGACGGAGTGAGAGACGGACGGGCAGGCAGGCAGGCAGGCAGACAGACAGACAGACAGACAGACAGACAGACAGACAGTCGGGAACGGGAGCTTATATGACTACTTATATGAATTAAATTAGATGCTCCCCACCAGGGACTGGGTGAAGCCTGGCCGGGTCAGACAGATAGACAGACAGACAGACAGACAGACAGAAAGATAGATAGATAGATAGATAGATAGATAGATAGATAGATAGATAGATAGATAGATACATAGATACATAGATACATAGATAGACAGATAGATCCCCGCCAGGGCCTGGGCGAAGCCGGGCCGGGTCAGCTAGTTTATTATAATGTCGATCTGACGAACAACCTCTCGCACTTCTCTCAGAACATATCACAATCACGTAGACAATGCACGTTTGACAAGGTATACATTATACCATCTGTCTATCATAACCAATCACAGTATCTAAAGTTAAAGTAATCTCTAATGAACTTTAGTAAATGGTTCCTCGAAGCTAAACCCTTCCACTCAGTCCGATGTCCAGTCGCAGTCTGAGCCCTGGCTTGCGTCCCAACCACACGGAGTGCTGGCGCACTCGAGCATCCCCGTGATCGAGGCTTCTCACGCTTCAGGCGGGCTCAAGGGTTTAACTGCACGGTAGAGGATTTGACCTCTTGATTCTCGAATGTTCGGACCCCGAACATTCGGACTATTAGTCTTGTCTCCCTTGTTGAGGCGTAGCCTATTTCCTTAGTTCTATCCCTTTGAGACCTTGACAGGGCCTCCCTTCTCCCCCCTTTTCAGTGGGTATCATATGTTTAAATTAGTCTGAACTAATTCTGTCAAGGGATCACAGGAATAGATCTCTGAGGTAGTAATTCAGTGGATGCGAACTCTATATTATGTATATTAGTGCACTAGCAACTCATGTACCTTATGTATTACGATAAAGGGTGGTTGCTGAAGGTCTTAACTCCCTTCCCATTCTTAAATTCCACTATCCAGACCGAAGTTCCCTGACGACTCATGTTGCAAAATGTAACTGCGTCCTTCTCATGTGTCCGAAATGACACCCAGGATAATGATCTCTTTTCACAGAGTATCATCAAAGCAAGTAGCTTTGGCTCCTTTAAGAATATTGCAAACCCTTGCCCCTTGATGTGTACTTGTATACACTTTTACTTCCGTATGTTGCATGTAGTGCTTAATATATGAATACTTAGTTTTCATCGACTAATTGCTGATGTCCCTGTTATCCTGTTAGTGTATACTACTCTCCCTTTGATTCGTCTATAAAAGTGTATGTGAGTTAACTGTTTTTGTAAAGTATTAAGAATGTGTGTGTAAACTAATGTGTTAAATGTGTGTGATGGATGTGTAGTGTTTGTAGTGTTTTAGGTTTTTCTAAGTGTCACGAGCTCGAATTTCCGTAGTCTTGATTTACAGAATATGTGTAATTCATGACCGGGATTTTAGAGCGGTGATTCTGAGAACACCCTATTAGCTATGTTGTATTTTATCTAAACACGTATAAAAATTTTATGACATGTTTCACAGTTTACATCAGACAAAGACAAATTACAATAGAATCGTTGTGCGTACAATTTGTACGCTATGTACATCATTCCTTCATTTATTTCAGTCACACTCTGTTTCATTCGTCTTTCACTCAATCATGTTATTTGTTAAAATATACAAGTTAAGTTTAAGGTGAAAGTAGTCGCCCTTGGAATTTGGCGATATTTGAAAAATGTAGTAAGAAAATAGGTACTGTTTGTACCGACACTAACATGGTGGTTTACAATTTAACTTGAATGGTTTAGAAAAATTAATGTTTTAACAAAAAAGGTATTGTAATCATCTATACATGTATAATGCAAAATTTATGGAAAAATGGGCATGTTAATACATTTTGACAAAATAATAATTACACAATGTGTTTACGAATTAACTAAAAGTAAACCTATTAATTTCTATGTAATTAACTCCATCGGTGATCCTAGAGTTGTCGTTCCTTCATTGTGTGTGTAGATGGTCCTGTCACAGTTAATAGATAACGTAAATGTGTTACAGTTCGTGTAGTCCTTTCACCCATGTGGTGGTACTAAATACATGTAGGTGAATACTGTGCAATGTCCTGTTTCCTTCCATGAGAATCGGTTGGTTGTTGGTACTCTGAATTTATGATAAGTAATAACAATGTCATATAAGAATGACGTTTCCAAAGTGACTGTCGTTACTTTAAATGTTATTTCATTTCGCACTCTCTGATACTGTCAATCTGTTGTAAATAATTAGGCTGCTGAATGCGGATGAGTGTGGAAATACACTGACTGTTATGCGTTCTAATAAAACGTTATCACAAGTTGTAATATAGCATACTGGTCGAGTAGTTGGTTTTACTTATCTGGTGTGTACGGTAATCTTGATAGAATGTCAGGTATAAAATTAGTGGAGCCCTTTATATGTTGTATTTCAAAATCGAAATCTTGAAAAATTAACAATCAGCGGGCAACTCGGTTGTTCTTGGCTCTACCGTCCTTTATCACCAGCAGCGGCGAATTATCTGTCTGGACTAAGAAGTGGCAGCCTCGTAGGAATTTTTGTAATTTCAAAACACAATATACCAAACTAAGTGCTTCCAGTTCAGCTGTGGAATATCTGGTCTCCGCTTTTGTCAATTTGCGACTCAGATAGAGGATAGGATGATTTATTCCATCATATTTTTGCATCAAACACTCCTCCAATAGCGACAGTACTGGCATCTGTGGTCAATATAAATTGAGAATGTAAATTTGGTAATCGAAGAATATGTGGATTTGAAAAAATGGATTTCAATTTATAAATTGCATCTTCTAAACAGATACTCTTACAGATTTTGTTTGGTTGACCTTTTGTCAACAAATTTGAAAAAAACTGAGGTTAACTCTGCCAGGATGGGAATAAATTTGGCGTAATAGTTAACAAGGCCTAACAACCCTCTGACCTGTTTTTTTGTGTCGTTGGTACACTCAAGTTAAGGAATTTCGAGACAATTTTGTCATCAGTTGATAATTTTCCTTGAGAAATCTTATGTCGTGTCTCGACATGCATTCAACCGCTGAAGCATTAAAACTCAAACTTGAATGAATGTATGTAACAAAAGTCGCTCACCTTGAAGACTGTTATAATTTTGAGATAAATCCTTTTATTTCGGATCTACTCTCTTTTAGACAAAATGAACACAACACTGCGGTATCATATAACGGGGCCCTAACACGGGCACGGGACGTTATATATGTTAATACAACTTGGCCGTTCATCCAATTCTATAATTACCCAATCTCCTAAAGCATATTGCAGCTAATGTCCAACATAACTCGTTAACTCGTTGTCTATACTTGATATATGTCCCGGTCCTGAGTATGACAAGAATGCTATGTAAACAGGCGATATCCCTCAGTAACAATGCCTTGCCCTAAATGATCAAACCTTTTGTTCACGGAGCTTTCAGGGAAAACACACACAGCCGTCTTGATGTCCTTTCTCGAAGTTCTCCGTTGCTGTCTTGACGATGCTTACGTCGTCCTTAGTTTTCCCTAGTGGTCAAGTCATTCTATTGTTAGACTGGGAATCTCCCAATTCCCACTATGTGGTGCGTGTGAGCGTGACCACTATGTGGCATAATGTCCCCTCCCAGAAAAAAAATTGCTATGTCATTTTTTCCTTTCATAATCATCATATATGATACTTACAACTGTAACCATAATTTTCTTTTACCCACCACCAGATAGTTCTAGGATTTACCACATCATTAACCCTCAAAAAAAAATTATAAATGCAACATAACGGGCACGCCCACCTGTCCGAACCTTACGTCGGACGTCGTGTGGCTGATCCTATGGATTCAGCTCAACTAATAATCATATTAGTCCCTACATTGTCCTAATGACAAATGTGTCCTAACTCTAGGTATTACCATGAGTTTCGGACGAGGGTAATAATGTAGATTTCCCAGTCACCATGTTAGTCGTAGTCGTTACTTGTTGTTGTATTGTCATGATATACTTAATCATTCATTAATGGGTAGGGTGCTTGTTTGTGACTCTACCTTAACTTAACCGATATTTCCTTTGGGATTTGAACTACCATTCAATTATATCTCCTTGTTTAGCTCCTGTCATGCTGATTTATCAACATATAGATATATATATATATATACATATAACATACAACATATCATCTTGTCAATGTGGACCCAACATTCATAATGAACTAAAATAAACGTTAATTACTCTTGTGTAACTCTAATTAATAAACAATTAACATCATATGTCTTTCAACATCACATTTTGATACTTAAGTCTCTTTATGACTGTCTTCTGATTTTCCACCAGCAAGTACTTGTGTCCGTTCATAAATTTCATCCTTGCCTTGGCTCTGTTTTGAACACATATCAGATACAAATGTACCTTATTTATAATATTTAATCAAATAACCTATCTTAACATGTTGGTTATTGTTATCTTGACCCACTAACAAGGCTTATAATACGTAATCAACTCAATATATATCTGAATCTTGAACTTAATACAACAAGAACTATAACTATAATTCAAAAATGCAACTATAACTAACCAACAAGAAAATCTGCCATTCTATAATCGACTCAGAATGTCAGCAAGATTATTGTCTTTTCCAGGAATGTGACAGATGTCAAATTCATAGTCTTGTAATAGTAATGACCATCTATGTATTCTAGAATTCATCGGATGACCCGATTTGAAAATTTGTAACGGTTTGTTATCCGACAGAACCAGAAATTTCCTACCTAGTAAGTATCTAGAGAACTTCTCAATACTTTCAATTAAAGCTAGAGCCTCTAATTCAGTAACAGCATAGTTTCTCTGAGTTTCAGATAGCTTCTTACTGAAGTAAAGAATAGGATGTAGTTTCCCTTCATGTAATTGAAGTAATACAGCTGAAATAGCATGTAAACTAGCATCTGTTTGTAAAACAAAGTCTTTTGAAATGTCAGGTAATTTCAAAATAGGATATGTACTAAACAGAGTTTTTATCTGTTGTAACAACTTCTCGTGATCCTCTGTCCAAACTATCTTTGTTGGTTGACCTTTCTTTAATAGTTCTGAGAATGTTGCTGTCATATGTGCAAAATTAGGGATAAACTTTTGATAATAATTAATCAACCCTAATACACTCCTAAGTTCCTTCTTGGATGTTGGAGGTTTGATATTAAGAATCTTTGTCACAACTAATGGATCTGTTTTCCTAAATCCGTTAGAGATTCTATGACCCAGAAATTGTATCTCAGTAAACCCTATCTCAATCTTACTTGGTTTAGCTTTCAACCCATGTTCTTGTATTTTCTGGAAAACTTGTTTTAGAATTTTAACATGTGTATCAATATCACAAGTATGAATACAAATATCATCCATATACGATGCTACGTTGGTAATTCCATGAAGTAATCTTCTCATCATTCTCATGAATGTACTTGGTGCATTTTGTAAACCAAATGGAAGATATTCCCATTCATATAAACCCAACGGCGTGCTAAATGCTGTAATATGCTTTGAATCTTCCTCCATCGGAATTTGCCAATATCCTTTTGTAAGGTCAATTTTCGAAAATAGTTTCGAGTTTGCCATGGTTTCAATTAACTCATCAATATTTGGCATAGGTTCTGCATCTAGTAAAGTTAATTCATTAACTTTTCCTGTAATCAACACATAAACGTAATGACCCATCTTTTTCTTAACAATTACAACTGGTGAACAGTAATTTGAAATTGATTTTTTTATAATTCCAGTTTTATCTAAATCTGAAATTTCTGCAGTCACTTTTTCCAAATAATGTATTGGGATAGGATACGGTTTCACTTTAACTGGGACATTTGATAATAAAGTTATTTTATGTTTAATCAGTGATGTCTGCCCCGGTTTATCCGAAAAAATTGAACTATATTCCTTTATTGCAGTAATAAGCTTATCTCTATCTTGTACTGATAAATCTTTACTTATCTGAATCGCTTGCCAATTACTGTCGCTATTAACTATAGGTGTTGGAATCTGTTGTTCTATCGCATCTTCTTGTTGCTCATTAATTACCCAACAAGCTGTTGCTATCCTATGAGGAATTTGTTGTGTCACTTGACCTGCGTTATCCACACGTGGAATATATGGTTTCAACATATTAATATGAAAAATCTTATGTTTGCCATTCACATCAATACGATAATCAACATCGCTAATTTTCTTAATTACCTTAAATGGACCTTGCCATGAAGTAACCAGACAATCTCGAGGATCAGGTAATAATAACCAAACCTCTTCTTCTTCTTTCAAGACTATTGTCTTGGCGTTCCTATTACCATACTGTCTGTATCTTTCTCCAGCTTTATCCAGTGCAGATTTTGCAATCTGACAAGCTGTGATAATTTTATCTCTTAACTGTGTTACTATTTCATATGCATCTCTTTTCGGATGATCATATGTTTTATTTGTGAGTATGTCATTATATATTAATAATGGACCTCGTGGATTTGCTCCATATACCAACTCGAATGGAGAAAACCCTGTACTAAATTGTGGTACCTCTCGGTATGAAATCAGTACCGCTGGTAATAAAATATCCCAATCTTTGGGCCTTTCCGCAGCAACTTTCGCCAGAGTTCGTTTAAGAACTCCGTTGTAGTTCTCATTCACACCATTTGTCATTGGGTGCCAAGGTGAACTAAACACCTGTGGAATCCCAAGTATCTTCATTGCCTCTTGAGTGGCCGTTGATATAAACTGACTACCTCTATCTGATAATATGCAGCTAGGGAATCCTATTCTGCTAAAAACTTATCAATAATGAATCTAGAATGGATCTACTCGTGATACATTTTAAAGGAATAGCCTCTGGCCAACGAGTACAAAGATCAATCATAGTTAATATGAATCTGTTGCCTCGATCAGTAGTTGTATTTAGCGGACCCACAATATCTATAGCTATTTTCTGAAATGGTCGTGATGCCAAATCAGTTTTCTGAACATGTGCTTTGGGATGTTTGCCTTTTTGTGTGGTCATCTGACATAATGTACATGAACGTACATGTGTGGTAATGTCTTTGTTATATCCAGGCCAATAGAATTGCGTTAGCAATCTATTAGTGGTTTTAGCAATCCCCATATGACCAGCGAATGGAGAATCATGTGCTAATTTTAATGCCTCAGTACGATATTTCGATGGGAGTACTGTCTGAAAATACCGTGATGTACCTCTATCATATCGTCTCGATAAAATATTATTGTCTAGGAAAAATTTCCAATTACCTCTTTTACCTTGTTTTATTGGTTCAGTCAGTTTCTTAAAACAAGATTTTAGAGTTGGATCCTGTTTTTGATCTTCTGGTAAATCAG
Organism: Cepaea nemoralis; assembly: GCA_014155875.1. Taxonomy (NCBI): domain Eukaryota; kingdom Metazoa; phylum Mollusca; class Gastropoda; order Stylommatophora; family Helicidae; genus Cepaea; species Cepaea nemoralis. The sequence continues at coordinate 9,401 of JACEFZ010004591.1, forward strand.
TCACTAGTCTGATATTATTTTCTAATTTGTCACTGTCTTTATCCCTTTTGTCTTGAGCTCTTGTAATTGCATTAGCTCTTGCATGATCAATTTCCCATTGCTTTGCTTCATCATGCATTAATTGTTTCGCATCTGGTATGTTACCAATCAGTAATCCGGCACATGGATTTGGTAATACGGCTGCATTTATTGTGCCTTCGTAATATGGTGACATAATTGTAATCGTGGCAATCTTATATCTTTCTATTGTGCCACCGAATGTTCTGCACTCTACAGTTCCGCCTGTATAATCTTCTTCTTTTATCAGCTTTCGATCTACTCCGACAATCGAAGCTCCCGAATCACGAATGCACGTAGTGGGTTCACCATTTACCCATGCTTGATGGATTTTTAGTTTGCCATTTTGTATGCTAACGGCATTAGCTTCATGAATTGTTTCTATAGATTCATTACTAATATTGTCAGTTATACCTTTATTTAACTTGTCAGTCTGATCATCATACTGTTGTATGATGGCTGCGTGTGTCTCTTCTAAATCGTCTGAGTCACAACTGGAGTATATGTATGCTGTACTAGCTTCCTTCCAGGAATTCCTCATCGGACAAGACCTACTAGTGTGTCCGTACGCCCTACATGAGAAACATTTATACTTCTTTTAAAAGAGTCATACTTATTTCTCTTCTTCGAAGTAATATCTTTTAGATATGCGGAATAACCTGGATGTTTATCACACATCTCTAAGTTTCCATGTGATAATCTACAATATTGGCATCTTGTGAATTGGCCTTTTCTTGGTCTTTCACCTTCTCTATTGTAAGGACTACTTCTATTGCTACCACTACTAAACTTTCTAAACTTATTGGTTCCTCTTTGAAATTTCGCACTTGCTCCTATCACTAATTCAGGTTGTGCACAGTTAGCAAAAATATCCTTATGTGCATTGAAATAAGATTCACCCTTAGTTTCCATCTCACTTAAACTTTTACATTTGTTTTCCATAAGAAATACTGACATAGGTTCTGGTATTGCAGATAACATTCTATCTCTGATAATTAAGTCTCTCACTTTCTCATAACTATCATTAATATCCGCAGCCTTACACCACTTATCAAAACTAGAAGACATTTCCGAAGCGAAATCCAGGAATGTTTGATTCGATTTCGGTGTAAGTGTTTTAAACTTAGTTCGTAAACCAGATTCATCCAAAGAAAAATGTGATAGCACACGATCGCGCATATATTTGTAGTTCGTACGTAAATCCTCAGGAATTAACTCAATCACTTTCAGCGGCTCTAACGCGAGGTGACGGTGAAACAGAATTGGTACGTCCTTCTCCGGAACTTTGTAGTGCTTTACTAGCACTTCGAAATTCGTTATCCAAGAACTAACCGAATCACCTTGTTGGAAATTCCTGAATAAACCTTGGTACTTTTTCACAGGATCGTTCTGCTTAGTCAGCATTTTCTCTCGTTCGATTTCAGCTCCACGTTCCATCTCAAGCGTCTTGACCCTTAGGTTACCTTCAACCTCTTTGTCCTTCAGAGTGTCTCTGTAGCAAGTCTCTCCCTATCAAAAGCCAATTGTTTCTCTTTAAGTTCTGCTTCAGCAACAATTTGTTTCATCTTCAAATCTGCCTCTGTAGCCATCTGTTTCTCCTTTATTTGCATCTCTATCATTAACTTCTCTTTTTCCGCATTTAATTCTTTTTCTCTAGACTCCATTCGTTCGCGTTCCAAAATTATCTCACTTTGTCTGATCGCTATCTCTTTTTCTTTCAGTTCTCTCTCAAGTTGTTTCGCTTGCTTCTCTGCTGTCAGTTTTTCCTGTCTTTCCTCCTTCTCACGTGTGGCCTGAAGTTGTCTTTCCTCTTTCTCACGTGTGGCCTGAAGTTGTCTTTCCTCTTTGTCAAGTTTCTGTTGTTCACTGAACTCAAGCTTTGCCCAATTTCGAAGCTCAGCACCAGTTAGACCAGACTTCTCACCCATTTCAAAGTAATATTGCAGCGTAGACATCTTCTCTTCTTTTCCCACCTGTAAAATGCTATCTGGCTGAAATAAATATAGTAGTAGGTAAGAGAAGAAAAAAAATCGACAAGAATTGTGATATTGTCTCAACTCACTATCACTTAGATAGTAAGGTAACTCTCGTATCACCGTTGAGAAAATATAGACTCAATTAAATTTGTAGTGTAAAATCGAACACAACAAAAGAATCAACCAAATATATCTATAATGAACAAAACAGATCTAAATTATAAAATAAATATAAAGAAATATGTCTAATATACAATATGTGTGACGCAAGACAACTAATAATCATAAGAGACGATCGACGACTGACGTAAATACATATTACTGTTTACAAACGATAACAAAATTTTATCCCCATTTTTGACGGATAATGTTCCTACTATACTACTAACGTAAAGACGAGACTATAATATTGTGGTGACGCCCGCAAGATCAAAAACCAAACAAAATTAATTCGTAATGACCTGGCGCTTGTCAACCCACAAATCACTTCATGAACTAATCAAGATATCAGATATCCTTAGCTCATCAAGGCCTTCTAACCACCCGCAAATAAAATAAATAGCCTTATTATGAGTCAACATAACATCAATCAACAATGAATAACAATTACTGGCCTTTTTCCGGCTCTGTTGTACATAGATAACCGAGTAGAGTTCCTGTCGTTCAAAAATTTTGACATAGAATTGTGTCGATCAGTTCCTTAATAAATTGATTCCTGGTCATCACTCGAGTATTGGTATGATTGTTGATTTCTACCCGAGAAACTGTGTCCACAATAGACTGTTGCTCCTGGCTTGAACGATAGCACAATTAATTTGTACTTTCACCCTGGACTCAGGAAGTCCGTAACCAACCCATAACACGTAGTTGGCTGTAGTGTAACGACGACGTTTGAATTTTTTTCTGCAGCCTTATTGTGATAAGTTTAGGCTGTTGTAGGTATCCGACTGAATGATGCCCACAGTGAAATCAGTAGATCTGCTTGCATCCAGTTCTGGTACATAAAGTCCAATGCGTGAACAAGCTGACTGTGTCTGGTGTCACGATGAAAAATGGTAGTTGTCAATCCGTGTGATAGTACGTCAGAGTCTTGAGGAACATGTAACGTTTCGATGCGTTTCAGATGCAGTGTAGTGTCCAGTAGTATTCTGTCACGGTGTCGTGTGCAGAGGTGTAGTGAAATTTCGTATGCGTTGATATTACAAGAGACGTGTCAATCCACAATCATGAAATGGTGTCGTTAGACGAACGAAGTGTTATTTCCATGTCCGTAAATGAGCTCAATGGTGTCCTAGTGAGGATCGCTAACATTGGAACAATGTCAATAAATAACTGAGTCATTTGCTACAGCGGTGCAATGTGTAACATCCATAAGTGTCTTTATATGTTCCTGATAATGGCATCGTAAATGTGTAGAAGTTGGTGAAGTCGTATAAATGCCGTGTGGAGGTAAGTGTCCTGTTGTCTGTGTATCTATATGTGGCGTTGTCTTAATGACCTGGTATCAGAGTGGTAGTGTAGGACTAAATGCAATAAGTCCCGACGTACTATATCGTGTCCAGAGTTCCACTGAATGTCCCACCCACCTATATTTCCTTCAGACTCTTGGTGGAGGGAAGTGTAGGTACTCCCGATAATGTATAATGTACCTTCATAGTTACATCCGATATAGATAAATGTACAATAGTTAATGTCCCCCAGAAGAATAATGAATGATCCTTGTGTCGACAGTGTAAATTTGGTAGAGTGTCGGCAGCCAATAATAATAATCTTATGGCGGTATCATTCTTCTCGCCAAGTGTATCTTGATTGTGTGGTATATTACTGTTCAAGCGTTGTGCAGTGTACTGTGTCAACTATGTCTAATTCCAAGACATATCTAGTTCCGTCCTGGTTACAAATTTGGTACTAGTAAGTGTAGTATGTCTCCTGATAGCGGACATCGACACTGATAATGTGTTCCATTGTCATTTAGATATGTGGAATAGTATAGGTTTAATCTCTTAAGTTGTGTGTGGCGAATGACATCCACTTAATATCGACAAATATTAAATACTTGCAGTCTGTAACTGATCTTTACACGAGCTGCAATTTCGGCTTTCGTTGAGTTTAGAATGGTGCGCATCGTTTTCACTTCAACTTGATGTGCAATTATTTATCTTTACAACGACATACATAACTCGGAAGGTTACAATAATGTCTTACTTTGTGTACAAACGATAATGTGCAATGCACAATGTCTCGTTTATCTCTGGCAGCGTAATACAGCTTACATTAACTCAGCCGCCATGTTGTCGCATTCTGTGTACTCCTGATGTCTTTTCGTGCAAAGGAATTTATCATCGTGGCGTGCATTCTTTGTATATTTACTTCTGATATGGCGGGAATCAATCGTCGCTTGTTTGCATTACACCATTGTTTCCTCGGATCGAAGTCCCCACGTGTCTCGACATGCATTCAACCGCTGAAGCATTAAAACTCAAACTTGAATGAATGTATGTAACAAAAGTCGCTCACCTTGAAGACTGTTATAATTTTGAGATAAATCCTTTTATTTCGGATCTGCTCTCTTTTAGACAAAATGAACACAACACTGCGGTATCATATAACGGGGCCCTAACACGGGCACGGGACGTTATATATGTTAATACAACTTGGCCGTTCATCCAATTCTATAATTACCCAATCTCCTAAAGCATATTGCAGCTAATGTCCAACATAACTCGTTAACTCGTTGTCTATACTTGATATATGTCCCGGTCCTGAGTATGACAAGAATGCTATGTAAACAGGCGATATCCCTCAGTAACAATGCCTTGCCCTAAATGATCAAACCTTTTGTTCACGGAGCTTTCAGGGAAAACACACACAGCCGTCTTGATGTCCTTTCTCGAAGTTCTCCGTTGCTGTCTTGACGATGCTTACGTCGTCCTTAGTTTTCCCTAGTGGTCAAGTCATTCTATTGTTAGACTGGGAATCTCCCAATTCCCACTATGTGGTGCGTGTGAGCGTGACCACTATGTGGCATGTCCCAAAAAATCTATTTCTCTATAGGCAATTTCACCTTTTGAAGGTTTGACAGTTAATCCAAAGAGTTTAATTCTGTCGAAGACCTGTCTGAGAATTTGTAAGTGAGTTGTCATGTCTTCTGTGTGAATGCAAATATCGTCAATATAGGATTGGACATTAGTAATCCCATGTAATAACAGTCTAGTCAGCCTAACAAAGGTAGCAGGTGCATTTTTAAGACCGAAAGGAAGATATTTCCACTCGTATAATCCCAAAGGTGTAGATAAAGCAGTAATATGCATTGAATTAGGGTTCATCGGTATCTGCCAGTAACCTTTTGTTAAAGTCTAGTTTAGAAAAAATGGCAGATCCTGACATATTTAAGATAAGGTCATCACAATTAGGTATTGGTTCTGCATCTGCTTTGGTGATCGTATTGATCTTGCGATAATCAATACATAGACGAATCGTTAGGTCCTTTTTCTTGACCAATACAATCGGTGATGAATACTCTGAAATTGACTTCTGAATTATTCCATTTCTTTCTAAGTCCAGTATTTCTTTGTCAAGATTTTGTCTGTAATGCAGGGGAAATGGAGTAAGGTCTGCATTTAATAGGTGTTTCGTCTGTCAAGATGATAGAATGGTCTATTCTGTACAGTTTTTCCATGGTCTGTTAGAGAAGGATGTGCTATATTCCTTCAGAAGAGCCACTACGTCATGTCGTTGTGGTTCCGTCAACGTGTCAGAGATTTTTATGTCTTGTAGATTATTGTCGTCGTTAGTTTTCGGTACAGGTATTTCAGTGTCGTCTGTGTCTGTCTGGTTGATGACTACTGTCGCTATTGTCTCGTCACCTGCGTCGTTTTGTGTTCTATGTTAATAAGGTATTAACATGTTTATATGAAAGATTGTTAATTTTCCACTACATTTATTTCATAATAGACTTTAAAATTTTTCTGATAACTTTATATGGCCCTTGCCAAGATGTTGAGAGTAAGTCTCTCTTGTCTGGTAATAATAGTAAGACATCTTGGTTGGGCTGCTGTGACAGGTTGGCCCACCTCTCAGATCATTTTGTTACTAGATGGAGATAGCCCTCAGTAAACCCCTCTATGTATCCTGTAGTAATTTTTATTTTTATCTATATTTTCAAATATTAGATAAAATCGTCTTTGGTTAGTGTATTTATATACATAAAACTATAGAGAGAGTTAAATACTATTTCTTCTTATAGTTAGAAGTAGATGTATGGTAGAGTTCGTTTACAAGCCAAGAAATCAAGTCAGGCTGAATTTTATATTCAGTTTTGGCTGTGAATAATAATTTGGCCACAGGAAGGGAACTCTCCTGGATGAGAAGTTAACTTCCGGTAGCACTCTAACTTCTGCCAGTTTTGATAGCAACCTGGAAGGAGCAGGAGCTACTATCACGTCAATTGGCTAAAATTGAACACCTGTCTGTGTTTAAACATATTTTATTGCTGGCTCTTGTTAAGCCGAAAAACCCTCTAAAACATGGAAAAGCCAATGATAGTCTCCACTCCCGATAGGCCAGTCAAATTCTAGTTGCAGGGTGAGTTAATAATAATTTTGTTAAATATTTTTCTGTGTGTCAAAATGCCGGCAAAATCTAAAGGCCATGCCGATCGATAATAGATAACATTAATTAAAACTAGTGTTAGTTAACTAATATTAGAATTAGGACCATGTTTGTGCCATGTGGCTTGCCGACAAGGGTAAAACACAAAGCTCGTCACATGTGGCATTAGAAACATGGATAAATTACATTACGTGATTCTCGAAATTAGGTATCCACCTGCGGAAGGACACCTGAGTTAGTCAGTAGACGATTAGAGTTAAGATAAATTAATTATGTGCTTAACTTCGGAACTAGCGTATTTCTCTAGATAAAATACTTATTAGTTGAAGGAATTAGTTCAGAGAGTGAATAAGTTACAATTAATTATTCTTCATTAATCTCTATCTTGCCCATAGTCAGATTACTACCATGTGGTCCAATATGGCCCACTTAACAAAGTTCAAACCTTGGGGGAATTCTCCAACCGTAATATTTTTCTTGTGTATAGTGAATAGAATCTTACACCTAGCTAAGAATCTTCTAGATAATTAATTATGTCGTAATTAATATAAGGAAGACTTGCTAGTAGTACCACTCATAACTCCTAAAGTGAACTTGGGGTGTTTCATTGATTTTAATGGTTCACTCGTGTACATCGTGAAGTTATAGTTGTTGTGTGTGATTTCATTTCATTCTATGGAATTCATCATGTGATGTTAATTCATCGTGTGGAGTGTAGTTTGTGTGTTTCCATACTTGGAAAATGATGTGTGGTGTTTCATCGATTTAATGGGTTGTTAATGTATATGTGACGTCGGAGTTGTGGCGTCTGAGTTTCATTCCATTGAAGTCATCCTATATGTACTGTTAATTCATTATGTGAATTGTGGTTCATGTTTCCATGATTAATCATGACTTAGAATATATATTTGGAATGTGGTCTTTGACGTAGAGCATTGTGATTGTACATGGTTGATCTAAATATCAGCAGAGAGAATAGGATATCATTTCTGTGCTGTTTCCATTAGATCAGTGTGCTGTTGTAGATTTCAGATAAGGAATCAAAATATGTAAATTAAGATAATACATGCTAGTGAAATTTATGAGACAAGCATGCCATGCAGGACATGGCCAAAAGAATTTACAATTCTGTCTTGAAGGATTATTCACTCCTTCTCACTGTCATTCACAGAGCCTGCACCCTGATCATCTGTAGCCGTAGTCACGACCGGTGATTGAGCAACGTACCACTCACTTGACGCAGCAGAGAGTGGAGTCCATACCACGATCCAGTCAGCACTGACAGCTTACCATCCAGGAGGCTAAGGATTATCAGATGAGTGGCTACCCACCCGTTTGCCACTGCACAGCAATCACCAAATTTGTCTGCTATCGGCTAAGAGTCTATGATTACATCCTCTAGCTGAACACTATCTTGTAGAAAGTTCAGGGATCTGCGTATCTCTTATGTGTCAGTGAGTTCCCAGTGGGGCTCACGTAGTGTTCTTTAGGATTAAACGTTATGTTATATTTGTAATTTTAACAACTGCGTCTGTCTTTATAGACTTAGAATTAGCATCATCAGATTGAGTGACGAGTGAAAGGACTACATCTATACTTATCATTCTGTCTTATCTCCTGTTGTGTGAGAATACATTAGGCAGTGGGGGCTCATTTTTTTTCATCCAGGCACGTTAGCAGGAATCACTTGACATACTGTCTTCGTTTGTTAGCACAGTTCGTCGTCATAACTTTCCGCCTGGCACTGTTTAGAAGTAGTGATCAATTCTGGGACTTTTGATAATCATTCTTCTAGAATTGCGAGCCATTTGATCGCTTCTTCAGCAGTGGTTAGATTCTCTATTCGTAGAAGTCTATTTAGTATCTACTTTGGTCCAATTCCATCCTAGTAGTATACGTTACGCGACACTGGTGGCTCGGTCCGGGCATGACAATCCTATAGATTGTTGGGTTCAGTCGAGTATCCAACTTCATAGATAGTTCTAACTTTCAGTCACTAAATAGAGATAGCTACTAATCATACTAGTTAATATATATATATATATATATATATATATATATATATATATATATATATATATATATATATATATATATATATATATATATACTTATAATATAGGATAATATACTAACTAGGATTATAATATAACACATACATAGGATTAGTATAAGATAACATAAGTTAGGGCAAAGGTGAATTGCTGGCAAACGGGTAAGTGTTGTGTCAATGTGTAACATTTTTTATGCTTGTCATTGAAGATAATATTTGTGAATCTTTGCGACAAACACATTCTTTATTAAGTGAGTGAGTTATCCAGGTGTATCAACAGATATCATCTTATTTACATAACTAACATGTCTTCTGAAAAGCCACCTACTAAGGAGGAACTGCGAGAACAAGGAACATTGTTAGGTTATGAGGGTTCAGAGTTGGAAAAATATGTAATAGAAGAAGGAAGAACATGGCGCCGAGAACAAAGGGACTTCATCAAGGAGAAAGAAGAACGAGAGGAAAAAATTAAATTAAAAATCCAGATGGCGGAAATTGAATCCAGACAGAAGATGCGACAAGCTGAATTGGACAACCAGTTGAAACAGGCTGAATTGGACAACCAGTTGAAACAGGCTGAATTGGACAATCAGTTGAAGCAAGCAGAACTGGACAAGGAGTTGAAATTAGCTGAGCAGTTAAGACAGCACAAGTTAGAACTGAGGAGATTAGAACTACAAAATCCTGATGCCTCCAGATTTAGCAGTGCCAGCTCTCCAACTGACAGTCAAGACATTTCCTCGGGACCACATATTACTCCAGGATCAATGAGTTTTCCACTGGCCCACTTCGACCCGAAGGAGGACCAGAATGATGAATATCTTGACAAATTCGTGTTAATGTGTGAAGCCTACAATCTGCCTAAGGATAAATTTAATATTAAACTCTCCCAAGCACTTCGCGGGCCAGCGTATGACGTGTTTGCAAAGCTCCCTCCAGGTCTTGAGAAGGACTTTGTCACACTCAAAAATGCTCTCTTGAAACGATTTCAGTTAACTTCTAGTGCCTACAGGGTGAAGTTCCGTACAGCCAAACGGTCACAAGGAGAATCCTTTCCTCAGTTCGCCTCACGGTTACACACATATTTTAACAAGTGGGTAGAACTGAGTGATTTGGATGCTACTTGTGACGGGCTGGAGGAACTAATACTTGTTGAGCAATTTAAATATGTTCTTCCAAAACAGCTACAAACCTTTATTGCAGAGAATGGTGGTGCTCGGCTAGAGGAGGTTATCTCACTAGCCGAACGATATTTAACTGCCCATGGCGAAGTAGCTACCACTAAATCTTGTAATTCTTCTACTGCTAAAAATACTCCTGCAACACAGAATAAGGGTTTTCAACAGAACAACTCTTACGGTAAAGACACCAGAGGGCACACTGGGGGTCCGCACCAAAATCCTGGTTTTCAAAAACAAAAACCACCAGCGAACAATAGTGGATGGGGTAAACCTTACTGCAAGAACTGCAAAAGTAATGATCACCACACGAGCGTGAGCAGAAATAATGCCCCTACCCAGTATGCTGCGTGTATGATTACGGGGGCAAGTACCCAACAGAGCATATGTTCTAGTAAGGGAACTAGGCCACCCACGGTTGAAACTATTCTGGTTAACGGTAGTCCAGTATAATGTCTCTATGACAGTGGACTCCAGTGTGATGCAATAATAGCTAAGCAGTTAGTGAAACCATCACAGTTAACTAAACAAACAGTTGTAGTCAAAGGGGCTACCAGGAGCTCTCCAACTATAATAGCTAAGATAGCCAAAGTACATGTGACATCTAAGTATGTCACTGGATTCATTTCAGCTGCAGTGATCGATGATCCGGTATATCCTTTCATGCTTGGTCGTAAGTATGTATATTTAGGAGAACCATCATCACCAATGATAATGGCAGCAGTGGAGACCCGGAGTCAGGTGGCACAGCCACATGAACCTATACTCTCAATCAACCCTCTACCTCGGGAGATTAGGGCTGCACAAAATGAATGTCCGACTTTAGCATCTTGTTTTGGCAAACTGCCAAACGGTAGAAATCCTCCAGCAGCTGGAAATTTCTATTTAAAGGACAAGTTGTTGTACCATAGGGCAGGAACTATGGGTACCGAACACGGGCAACTTGACGTGCCGAAACAATATCGTAATCAGATATTGCATATGGGACATACCATATCCTTCAGTGGACATATGACGGTAGGAGTTACTACCCAGCGTATTTCTTGTCATTATTTTTGGCCGGGAATGACTGCTGACATACGAAGATACGTCCAGTCTTGTCCGGAGTGTCAACATGGCTCCCCCAAGCAGTGGTCTACTCCTGTTTCCATAGGGGAAGGGTTAGTTTTGAACACTCCTTTTGAGCGAGTAGCTATAGACATTATTGGTCCACTGCCCACTTCTAAGAAGAAAAATACTTATATTTTAACTGTAGTAGATACAGGTACAATGTGGGCTGAAGCTACTGTACTGCCCTCCATCAATGCAACTAGGGTAGCAGAGGCTCTCCTAGAAATATTCACTAGAGTAGGATTCCCTATTCTTATTGTATGTGATAGTGGTTCATCATTAAACGAGAAGTTAAGGGGAGAAATCTCTGACATCTTCAGGATGCACCATGTCAACACAGGTTTTAGTCTCACAGAGAATAAGCGACTTGTGGTCAAATATACAGGGACTCTCAAATCGATCGTGAACAAGTTAGTCCAGGAGAAACCAGATAGTTGAGACACGTACTTATCAGCAGCAATGTTTGCCTATCGAGAAGTACCACATGTAGCCACCGGTCTTCCACCTGCTACACTATTGTTCGGACGACCAATTAAAGGACCGCTTGAGGCTCTTTTGAGAACCTGGACTGATGAAGGAACAGATGAGAGTGTCGTCAAGTCTTCACAGTATGTAGAGGAACTGAAACAGAAACTGCACACGGGATGGAAATTAGCTAACTCCACTCTCCGTCGTGCCAGAAAGCAACAGGCCTCCTTCTATAATAAACCCATTAGAAACCAGTCTCTAGAGGTAGGAGATAAAGTGCTAGTCTTATTAACCAAAGGGGATAATAAGTTAGAAATTGCTTGGCAAGGACCATTCATCATTAAAGAGAAGGTGTCCAGCAACAAGTACTCTGTTTCTATTCGCGGGAAAACTACAGTCTTCCACGTGAATTTACTCAAAAGACATTTTGAGAACAACACGAACCCACCAGTTCATATTATGACTCTGGCTGTGGTTGATAATGGATCTAAAGGGGATCGATCCAGATGGGAAGACAACCCTGACAGATGGGAGGGAGATGACGCGGCTGAACACGATCCCAACTTAGAGCCGTCTAAAGGGAAAGTAAGGACGATGCGCATGAAGTATATGGATCAAGACCCATGGGGTCGAAGGAGAGATGTTGGAATCGTAGGACCTTTATCAGTGACAGACGAAGGACACCCCGACCAACGAAAGCAAAGTTTCCAGAGAAGATTTCCATGGAAGCGACATCAAGGGAGGAGGTTTCTTAGAAGGTGTCTTAGAAATGAAGAGTCTGAGAAATTTGAGTAGACACTGTTCTACTGGGGAAGAGGGTGACCTGTCCAAATGACCCATAAACGTCAGAGTAAGGGCTGACAAAACTATATGAGAGTTCGGGCTGGAGAAAAAGTTGCTTCTCCAACTTTTTTTGAACGATGGGCATTTGTGACAGGTTGGCCCACCTCTCAGATAGTTTTGTTACTAGATGGAGATAGCCCTCAGTAAACCCCTCTATGTATCCTGTAGTAATTTTTATTTTTATCTATATTTTCAAATATTAGATAAAATCGTCTTTGGTTAGTGTATTTATATACATAAAACTATAGAGAGAGTTAAATACTATTTCTTCTTATAGTTAGAAGTAGATGTAGGGTAGAGTTCGTTTACAAGCCAAGAAATCAAGTCAGGCTGAATTTTATATTCAGTTTTGGCTGTGAATAATAATTTGGCCACAGGAAGGGAACTCTCCTGGATGAGAAGTTAACTTCCGGTAGCACCCTAACTTCTGCCAGTTTTGATAGCAACCTGGAAGGAGCAGGAGCTACTATCACGTCAATTGGCTAAAATTGAACACCTGTCTGTGTTTAAACATATTTTATTGCTGGCTCTTGTTAAGCCGAAAAAACCCTCTAAAACATAGAAAAGCCAATGATAGTCTCCACTCCCGATAGGCCAGTCAAAATCTAGTTGCAGGGTGAGTTAATAATAATTTTGTTAAATATTTTTCTGTGTGTCAGAATGCCGGCAAAATCTAAAGGCCATGCCGATCGATAATAGATACTATTAATTAAAACTAGTGTTAGTTAACTAATATTAGAATTAGGACCATGTTTGTGCCATGTGGCTTGCCGACAAGGGTAAAACGCAAAGCTCGTCACATGTGGCATTAGAAACATGGATAAATTACATTACGTGATTCTCGAAATTAGGTATCCGCCTGCGGAAGGACACCTGAGTTAGTCAGTAGACGATTAGAGTTAAGATAAATTAATTGTGTGCTTAACTTCGGAACTAGCGTATTTCTCTAGATAAAATACTTATTAGTTGAAGGAATTAGTTCAGAGAGTGAATAAGTTACAATTAATTATTCTTCATTAATCTCTATCTTGCCCATAGTCAGATTACTACCATGTGGTCCAATATGGCCCACTTAACAAAGTTCAAACCTTGGGGGAATTCTCCAACCCTAATATTGTTCTTGTGTATAGTGAATAGAATCTTAAACCTAGCTAAGAATCTGTAGCAGAATGTATTAGTTAGGTGCGCAAAGCTACAGCACGCTTGAGCATCAGGATGGGATGAGGAGAGAGATGCTCAAGTCGTGACGTGGTTTGTTGTTAAGGCAGTCAGTAAACATCTTGGACTAGAGAAGTGAAGTCACCATGATTTTGGAATTATAATAAGATTCTTGTAGTGGCCATCAATTACAAATAAACTCCATTTACATTCAACCAACAGAGTTCGTTAGTCCTTTATATTCGGACTTTGTTATACAGTCGAAATGATGCCCACGAACCAGGATGCCTAGCTGGGTTGTCGCGGAATCTTAAACTACTGTCTACGTTGACACATCGAACATCGAAGTAACACATCAAAGTGGCTCCCAAAAATTTTGAAGATCTTGGTTCTGCTAATATCAATTGCCCGGAGACAGGATTACGGCACAGTTCTACACTAATATTGAACGTAAGACGAGTCTGAAAAATGGCCACTACGTCGTCTATGAGAGTTACAGCAGCCAAAAGCCCGGCTAGGGGTGGTTGTCTGTAAGCATGCTTCAGTGAACTTCGCTGTACGGACCTGCTATCAAGAATCCTAGCTGTACAGGCGGTTGTTGTCAGGAGAGGTATGAATACCAGCTTGCCATAACGGGTTGCGGTGCGTGTGATTGTCACCATTCTACTGAGCGGAAGAATAACCAGCACGTTTTCTCGAGCTCCTGCGAAACAAGAGACTCAAGAAGAAGAAACTTGAAAGCAAATATAGAATCAAGTAGAGACGTTGTACTGAGGGAGCAGATATTTACTACGCATCAAGATTGCCTGGAACGAACTGAAAGCCGTTGAGTCGTGACCTTGAGAGTCTGAGGAAACAAGTCAATTGCTCATTTGAAGGATAAAAATGAATGAGAAGGTCATCAACAGAAGCGATGTTGTTAGGGAACCCTCGGAGGTGGTTGGGCGGACTGGGCTGCCGACCTGCTGAAGAGGGGACCCAAAGTTAAATCGCTTTACTGAGCCACTCTGGTTTTTCAAGACGTCGCTTTGATGTGCCCTGTTATCGGGTGAAAAGAAGCCGGAAATCTGGTAGGGGCCCGACCAGGGGCTGAAGTTACTGAAACGTTGGAAGAAGAAACTCCATGAAGTGCGTGATCGGTTGGAGGAGCATTTCAACTAACACAGACTCCTATCGTTTGAGTTCTACCTGACAGGAAAACTTTCAACGAACATAGAGGAATCCGTCTCTCTTGGATCGGGAGCAGAGATATTGGTAATTAGAAAACCTTAAATATTATTTTAGATACCATTGACTACTTGAACAATTCCTATTGTATAAAGTAAATACGATCATATCTTTAAATTAGCTGGTTACAAATGTAAATTTGATTTATTAGTGTACAGAAATATTTCAGCATGACAGAACAAGATTCATTGGCACAAGTTTTGACGGGGGTAGGAACAGTGATAGATAGACTTAACACAGCAAAAGAAACAACAGGATATGGCAACAGGCAGACCGTCACAGCACAGTAGAGAAACAGTTTTCTTTTCTTCTTATTTCAGCTGAGCTCAGGACGAGTTTTTTTTTTCAGGTACCAAAGGAATATACAGAAGAAGAAGTTAATATGAATTACCTACATATAGAATTACAACGTATTCAGTACATGGTTGGGAGAATTAAAAGAGGCAGTTAATGAGGTAGAAAATTTTGTAGAAACGTTGCAGAACAGAACGACTAGACAAGACCCATATAGATTTAAGGTAGAGTACAATAGAGTAGGAAAGAATAACAGGAGACAATCACTGTTTAATAAAGACAGAAGACAATATGCTTATGACGAACCAAGACCTGATGTATATAGGGTAAAAGACGGTGAGAACAGACGTAATGGTGAAATGTCGGACTGGTATAGCTGTTATAGATACAAGAATGGTCCTGAGAGAGACTTTTCCAATAAGTTATGGAAGCTGGCCATCCTATAGCAAGACTGCTAGGAAAAGACGTGACGAATGGTTTGAAAAAAGACAAATACAATATCTAAACTCAGGTGTAAGAGACAGAGTTGAACCTGTAAATAAAATACAAACTAATCCTAAAATGGTTGCGAATGTGACTAGTAGACAGGAAAATAAAACGACGGTGGTGATAAAGAAAATAGACCGAGAGACACAGACACAAGCAGATAAAATGATAGATAAGGAGACACAGACGCAAGCAGATAAAATGATAGATAAGGAGACACAGACTCAGCTAGATAATATAGAGAAGAATGACCAAGTGCAAACTATTAAAACTCATCAGCTGAAATTAGAAAAGGGAGACACAGTTGAAATTAAGAAGGATAGACAGACGAGAACCAAAGATGAAAAGAGACCAAAGAGGAAAAGTGTTGAGGAAAGAAATAGTAACAGTCTGATAGTTAATAAAGGTACAACTGAGATATCAAGTTCCTCAGGTATAGACTTAATCCCTAAATGGTGTAGAAATATTAAGTGTGAGAGTTCAGGCTATGGAGAGAATATTTCAGATAAAGATATGGGAGTTTTGTACAGAATCGGAGCATGAGGAATAAAAGTAAGAGGAAAGTCAGACGTTCTAAAGCCGACTATAGGAATATGATCGACGTGTCTGCAGTAAACCACTACCATGAATCTGATGAGGGAACTATTATTAGTGTGTCATCCGAAGATGAGATGGGGAAATATAAACGTTATGTAAGGTTGACAGGAAACAGTGAGCAGACCGACGCAAATGAAGGAAATAGGAAGAAAGCATTTAAGAAGAAGAATAGTAATAAACAGATAGCGGAAATTTACTCGACGACAGAAAGTGATTTAAGAAAAATAGAAGAATATAGGACCTTAATACCTGAGTACTTTAACAACAGGTTAACAACAGATAGTGAAGATGACATAATTGAAGAAAGACGTACTAAAGTATTAAGAGACAACGAAATATTTGGCTTGGATGCGCTTTATGGCTGTTAAAATTCTAAGGGTGACGAAGACATATGACATTGTTTTGGCTTATGAGAGGAATTGCGGTTTGAGCAAATACATATGGGCTGTCTAAAAGGAGGCAGATGAATTTTTTTGGTGTAGCATCACATTGGTACAGGGTAGGCAATAGTGTTGTTGAGGATAGAGAGTTACGGCAAATGATATTCTACGTGGATACGTAATACAGGATATCTTGTGTTTAGTTGCGGTGTAGGGAGAGTAAACAAGGTAGAAATTAAAATAGTCCTTTGTCTGGAATGGATAGATACAGAGAGTTAATCACGTTGAGTGATGTATAACTGGAGTGATTAAGGTAGAGTAGATTCAGCACAGAATTAGTAGAGAGAGAGAGATAAACTAGGTATAAATGCTCGTACTAGAGTGGATGGTTCGACTCAGAGCTATGACGTGATGTCCTGAGATAGTTTCGCTTGGTGGTTTGAGAAGTAAGTATAGTATTGTTGACAGCTGAACCGAGAGTGTTTGATGAGGAGATATAGATTGAGGAGAAATTGAGTATCGTGTGTAAAATAGCCAGTTGAACGCGAGAATATTAAGAGTAAAAGACTGTAGAAGTTGATGATTAAAGAATACGAGTTCTTGGTGAAGCGCATGAAGTAATTACGTCAGCCTTGCGGAGAAAGAAGAGCTGATTAAATCTGAGAAACTTGTTGTGTGGAAAAGTATAGAATGATAGTTACGAGGTTAGTGGCTCGTCGGACTGAAGTTTGTTCTGAGAGATCGTTGATAGTGCTGGTTAGTGTGTAAGAGAGATATAGTTTGCGAGAGATAATATATAGATTCTGACCTTTGAAAACGAGAGAATGATTGAGAAAAGTAGAAATAAGACAAACATATGTGCGTCGAGAAAGGATAGGAAGATGACAAGTGATAAGTATAATATGCATGTACGAGGCGTTTAGTCCGTGCGTGAGTATAAGTGTAGATAAACGGGTGTTCGTCGCGCTGAGTGAAGCAGGAGTGAGGTTTTAAAAACGTCGTCAAGTGTCAATGTGAGTGAAAGTGATCGACACACTTAGGCTTGGTAGTTGTTGATACATGGTTGTCCTATTGTTCAGAGTGTTGAATAGCCTTATTACAACTGTTGTCAATATCATCTTCTGGTTTGCCATTTGATGATATTATACTTCCTGGGCACGTGAGATTCTTTACTTGTGCGAGAAATGTTCGTTTAGCTGAATGGTTATTGGTTGTTCTTCTTTGGTTATAGTCGTTGACTCTGTTTTGTTTGTGCTAAATTGTTAAAGTAGGTGATTAGAAAGGTGTGATGTCTTTTGGTTGGAATGTGTGATCTTGGACGGAATTTATGGAAGTTGTATGACAGCTTGACAGAAAGGGAGTTAACATTCTGAATGACGTTTCATAAAATATTTTTAGTATTGTTGACAGGGATATGTTGAAGTATGAATGCCTGATACTGAGAAATGAGGAAAGTGAGGTCCTTTGTCAGTTATAAGTGGTGTGGGTTGCTGTTCTGTAAGAATCACGATAAATAGGAAGATGAGTGAAAGATACGGAGATAAACAAGATTAGATAAATGAATGTTAGAGAACTTGTTCCGATAAGTGTGACTGGTTTAACTATCATCGCGGTGTAAGAACGCTAGGAGAGACTTGAGGATAGCCTAGAGTAGTTGTGGTGAGATGTTAAGAAAGTACTGATGCAGGAGAAGGAAATATTATTTGCGTCGGGTAGACGAGAAACTTAAAACTGGAATTAGTTGTTGGTACAGTAGGAAGATGTATTGGTGAGAGGTCTATAGTAAATAGACAAAGTTTGGTTGGACGTAGGAGGGTGGAGATACCGTAGTTAACGGTAATAGTGATTGCAGTTGTAGTAATACTTGGAACAAATCCAAGGGAAACAATTAGTGTGTCGAGGTACGGTTTCCTTTAGTAGAGAAATGGGTTGTAGTGTGCTGGGATAGCCGCCACAATAATAGTAAGTGAAGTGATTTGAGCTGCAGTTTACAGCGGTTGGTTAGGCTGATATTCCAGATATTGTGATGTGTTAGGAGTTAGTCTGGTAAAAGATAGAATATTGTGAGGGGAGAGAATCAATGAGTGACTTTTGTTGAGAGAACAGATATTGTTCTAAGTTAGGAATTGGTCTGTAGGTAACAGATATATATATATTTTGAGGTTAATGCTTAGCATTGAGTTGTTTTGTTTTATCTGTTATAAGAATAACGGAATAGGCATGACTTGTGTGAATAGATATGTGTTACATTGGTTCGTATAGGAGGCCAAGGTTGCTGGGTCACTTTACGTAGTTAATTCTAAGTGAATTATATTTTTTTTTGAAAACCTTCTCTTTATCGAGAAGACAGTTGTTTTTATTGAATTTGAGTTTTTAATGCCTCATATATAATATGTTTTTCTTTGCTTGATTTGGTCCTGTAAAATGATTGTTATTATTTGATTTTAGAATAGGATTATTGTGTTCTTAGACTTTTGCGTGCAAACTACTGGTCCGTAAAAGAGACCAGTAGTATTAGGTAACAATAGATTAGGATGTATGTTGTATTATTTTAATATATGTCTTTCTTTGAATGAGTTAATACCTTTAATTGATATGTGGGGAAACATAAATGATGTATAAAAAAAATTGGGGGGGGGGGGGGTATGATGTCCTGTTGTGATTTTATTTCGCTTCACTCATAAGTTACGTGAATTGTCTTGTATGTTTATATATATGTTAGAAATTAATTAAGTTAAGTTTAATTTACATGGTTTTGTCTAGAATAAAGACAATACATGGGGCTTTATTTAGGACCCTTCGTTCAGAAAATAGTAATAAACTACTGAGAACTAGTAGAGAGACACATTCTCTTTGTGAATAACAAGTTTATGAGTATATTCTGCTAGCAAGATTGCTGTGATAATCAGCGTTGAGAGGTTAAGTTGTGGAAACATAGGCCATACTTAAGTGACGGGGTTACTACACAAGTAAAATAGTTATGGGGAATTTAAGTGAGCATTAATTGAAGATATATGGATTGGACGCCATATTGGGGAAGAAAAGATATAACGTATATAGCAGTGAGGTAAATGAGGGGAAAGTTTAGAACATAGTTTACATGGGGTCAGAAGAGCAATGCTGTACTTTCATAAGAGACACGAGATTGCTGGTTTATAGAAAAAGAAGTGGGTAACGTGCTACGCCAGGCAATTAGCAAAACATGAATTGAATCCATGTTTGACTCCGAAGAATGATTAGATACTGTGGATAGCAGTACAATAGTAAAGGGTTGTAAGGGTGAACATTGTCACTGGGGAGACAAAATGACATGGGGTTTTTGAGGGTCCGTGATATATGGACTATAATAGAATAATGTTGATTGGAAGCAGTCACAGACATGAGTATAGTGTTGCTGTTGATAACGGCATAAGTAGAGGTTTTAGTAGAGATGCCCATAATAAATGGACATTAAGGGGTCGCTGAAATTTTCGGCGAGATTAAGAGAGAATTCTGAGTGAGGTATGAGAGAAGATTAGTTATGTGAGGTGATGTGTTGAAAGAGGTCTAGAGGGATGATGGACCTTGTTAATTGTGTACTGTCTGTAATATATAGACATCTGGGGGTGAATAATATTTTTGATGGTTGGTACTTGAGGCTGTAGATAGCAGCGTAAACTGTTACCATAACAAGTGGTACTGTAGAAGAGATAATTGTTTTAGACTTTATTACATAAAGTCTCAAATGACATAGGGGGGTAAAGGTGTGTGTGGTTTAGCTAAGTGTGGTATTTTTTGTGAGAAAGAGTTCTACTTCTTTGAATCTCCGGTGCGCACCGATTCTTTGTCTTTCTATCATGTGCGAGTGTTCTCAGGTTGATTGAAAGTAGAGAATTAGTAAGTAATGTTGGTGATGACAATAGGGAGTTGGTATCAGAAGAGTACAGCGTTTGGAATTTTTAAGCGGATTGCTTATGAGAGAGAAGGAGTGTTTATTTTCAAAAGGTAACCATATGTGTTATGATGTATTGTATAAAGTTGAGATTTAAATGTTATTGAGGATATGTAAATAATATGTGTTATGTTTGAAGAGTCAGAAACGAAGAAGAAGTTCATAGTGGTTTACTATATGGTAGGGGAAAGAAGTGCGAATAGATTGTTGGTTTGGGGCAGATTAGAGGAATTGTGGGAAGTAAGGAAAGAGAGGGTATAGAATAGGGGGATTAGGAGTAAAGACTTTTGAAAGGAAACAGTCTTTTCAAAACATAGGAAGGTGTAGCAGAATGTATTAGTTAGGTGCGCAAAGCTACAGCACGCTTGAGCATCAGGATGGGATGAGGAGAGAGATGCTCAAGTCGTGACGTGGTTTGTTGTTAAGGCAGTCAGTAAACATCTTGGACTAGAGAAGTGAAGTCACCATGATTTTGGAATTATAATAAGATTCTTGTAGTGGCCATCAATTACAAATAAACTCCATTTATATTTAACCAACTGAGACTCGGTGTACGCTTTGTTATAAATCTTCTAGATAATTAATTATGTCGTAATTAATATAAGGAAGACTTGCTAGTAGTACCACTCATAACTCCTAAGTGAACTTGGGGTGTTTCATTGATTTTAATGGTTCACTCGTGTACATCGTGAAGTTATAGTTGTTGTGTGTGATTTCATTTCATTCTATGGAATTCATCATGTGATGTTAATTCATCGTGTGGAGTGTAGTTTGTGTGTTTCCATACTTGGAAAATGATGTGTGGTGTTTCATCGATTTAATGGGTTGTTAATGTATATGTGACGTCGGAGTTGTGGCGTCTGAGTTTCATTCCATTGAAGTCATCCTATATGTACTGTTAATTCATTATGTGAATTGTGGTTCATGTTTCCATGATTAATCATGACTTAGAATATATATTTGGAATGTGGTCTTTGACGTAGAGCATTGTGATTGTACATGGTTGATCTAAATATCAGCAGAGAGAATAGGATATCATTTCTGTGCTGTTTCCATTAGATCAGTGTGCTGTTGTAGATTTCAGATAAGGAATCAAAATATGTAAATTAAGATAATACATGCTAGTGAAATTTATGAGACAAGCATGCCATGCAGGACATGGCCAAAAGAATTTACAATTCTGTCTGAAGGATTATTCACTCCTTCTCACTGTCATTCACAGAGCCTGCACCCTGATCATCTGTAGCCGTAGTCACGACCGGTGATTGAGCTACGAACCACTCACTTGTTGCAGCAGAGAGTGGAGTCCATACCACGATCCAGTCAGCACTGACAGCTTACCATCCAGGAGGCTAAGGATTATCAGATGAGTGGCTACCCACCCGTTTGCCACTGCACAGCAATCACCAAATTTGTCTGCTATCGGCTAAGAGTCTATGATTACATCCTCTAGCTGAACACTATCTTGTAGAAAGTTCAGGGATCTGCGTATCTCATATGTGTCAGTGAGTTCCCAGTGGGGCTCACGTAGTTTTCTTTAGGATTAAACGTTATGTTATATTTGTAATTTTAACAACTGCGTCTGTCTTTATAGACTTAGAATTAGCATCATCAGATTGAGTGACGAGTGAAAGGACTACATCTATACTTATCATTCTGTCTTATCTCCTGTTGTGTTAGAATACATTAGGCAGTGGGGGCTCATTCTTTTTTTCATCCAGGCACGTTAGCAGGAATCACTTGACATACTGTCTTCGTTTGTTAGCACAGTTCGTCGTCATAACTTTCCGCCTGGCACTGTTTAGAAGTAGTGATCCATTCTGGGACTTTTGATAATCATTCTTCTAGAATTGCGAGCCATTTGATCGCTTCTTCAGCAGTGGTTAGATTCTCTATTCGTAGAAGTCTATTTAGTATCTACTTTGGTCCAATTCCATCCTAGTAGTATACGTTACGCGACAGCTGCAATGTAATAGTTTTAGCACCCTTATTGGCATATTGCCTGTATGTAAAACTCTTCTCCTGTAAAGATGCTCTGGCAAGTATGCAGGATCTCATGATCTTATCCCTAGTGGTGGTTACCATGTCGTAGGTGGAGACCGGTACTTCGGTGTCTACAGGTTTGGACAACATTTCTCTGTAGATTGTGAGTGGTCCTCTTGGGTTCGCCCCGTATCACCAGTTCAAAGGGGGAGAACCCAGTGCTCGCTTGCGGCACTTCTCTGTAAGCGAACAGCACTGTTGGGAGTAGTGTATCCCAATCAGCTGGATTTTCAGCTGTCACTTTCGCAAGCATGTGCTTAAGATCCACGTTTATTTTTTCGCAAACTCCATTTGCGGAAGGTCGATAGGGGCTGGTGAAGCACTGCTTGATGCCGAGTAACTTAGTTACTGCTTGTGTGGCATTAGAAATAAATTGTGTCCCTCTATCTGATATAATTATTTCGGGAAAGCCAAAACGGGAGAACAGTAGTGAAAACACGTCAGTCACATCTTTAGAGGAGATGGATTTTAGTGGAATCGCTTCTGGCCACCTCGAACAGAAATCAATGAGTGTTAGAATGAAGCGATTGCCTCTATTTGATGTGTGGTTTAGAGGTCCCACTAAGTCGACCGCAACTATTTGAAATAGTCTTGAGGCTGTTTTTGTCACCTTGCACCTCTGCTGTTGGGTGCTTTCCCTTTTTTACCAATTTCTGACAGATTTCACATGATCGGCAATAAGTTTTAATATCCTGGCAAAATTTCGGCCAGTAAAATTGGCTCAAGACCCTGGCTCTTGTTTTTTTCGTAGCCCATGTGCCCGCCGAATGGTGAGTCGTGGGCTATGTGTAGCACTTTATCACGATGTGATTTTGGGAATACTAGCTGGTGCAATGTCACATAATTTCTAGAGTACAATCTTGTTAAAATATTGTTGTTTAATTTAAAACACCATGATGCTTTTTTTGTGATTTTCGGCTTGAGCCCTACAAGTCGGAAGTAATTTGAAAGTGATGTGTCTGATTTTTGTTGTTGACTGAACTCACTATGGGTTGAGTCAGGGGAAGCAATTTGCATAGACTCATTAAGCTGGTCGTTGTGGGTTTTATCTGTTGCTGATCTCGTAACTGCGTTACAGTCTTTTGTCGTCTGTCGTTCAGTTGCAGGTTTCGGTTTTTGTAGGTGGATAGTACCCTCAGTTCGAAGTTTTATTAATATGGTATTGTTTATTAATTGAGCAGCTCCTGTGTCGTACACCTCGGTTACTTCGTTAAGAAATTCGTCATTGGTGGTCTCCCTTGTACTTTTGGCAGTTGGAGAATCGACACTTTGTTCGGCTGTCGTGGGATTATTGCTTGATGTTTGTTTGCAATTTTCTAGCTCCCATTTTTGAATTTCTTTTTGAGAACAGGCTTTCACGCTGGGCAGATTCCCAACAATTAATATCTGCACATGGGTTGTGCAAGACGGCACATAGCACGCGTCCTGACATAAATGGTGTTCGAATTTCGGTCCATGCTAGGGGATATTTTCCAATTGTGCCTGCAAATGTTCGACATGTCACATAGTCATTTGTATAGTCACTGTCTTTGACCAATGTCTTCCTTATCCCAATAAGGTAATTGCAGTACATGGTTGGTTATTTACAAACCCATTCACAAATTGAAGTTTGCCTTTTGATGACAAGGCGGCATTGGCCATTTCATTTGATATTGGGATGGTATGGCCACATTCAAGGGTTGTATCTAGTTGGAACTTTTTGCATGTATTACACCCGTCATAATCGAAGATGTCAATGAGTTCTAAGGCGTTAGCCATTTCATTTTCACTCTCATTTGCACTTTCACATTGATTTACATTATCAATTTCGTCCTCACTAGAGGAGTCTACTAATACTGCATTGGCTTCTTTCAACATTTTACGTCCCTTACAAATTGCTGAATAGTGGCCGTAACTTTTGCAAAAAAAAACATTTAACAGCTCGTCTGAAGCTATTTCTTTTGTTTTTTTGCTTTTCCACCATCATTTTGAGGTGGTGACTGTAAGTCGGCGATTGGTCACACATCGCATATTGTTCGTGTGATAATTTACAGTATTGGCAAGGCATGCATTTCTGTTTGAGTCTATACTTATTTTCAGATGATCTAAATTTATTTTCAGATGGTCTAACTTTATTTATGTTAGTGACAGCAGCTACCTCATTTTGACTCGCATTAAGAAGGAAAATATCACGGTTTGCTGTATAAAATGCAGCCCCTTTTTTCTCGACCTCTTCGATTGTCTGGCAGTCGCTCTGCTGTAAAAATTTCGAAAATGAGGATGGTATTGAGGAGATGATTTTGTTAATTACCATGAGATCTCTTAATTTGTCAAAGTTATTGTTGACTTTTGCTGCTGAGATCCACTTAGTGAAAATATCCTGAACTGATGAGACATAGTCTATGAACGTTTGGTTTGGTTTTGGACATAGTTTTGAGAATTGTAGTTGGTATCCTGCTGTATCTAAAGAAAAATGCTGCATAATTCTACCTTTAAGATAATCATAATCAGTTCTCATATGCTGTGGGATCGTTTCAATAACTTTTAATGGTTCTAACGCTAAATTTCTCATGTAGATCATGGGCCAGTCTGTTTTTGGGATTTTGTGATAGGCCATGATGCACTCAAAGTTCTCGGACCATGCACTCACTTAATCACCTGAACAGAATGGCTTGATTAACCCTTTGTACTTATTGTACTTCTGTTCCTCTTCTTTGCTTTTTGATTTGTTTAATGACATTTCCATGTTTGAATCAACTTCTAGTTGTTTCACTTTTACTTGTGTTTGTGAATCGATTTCTTTTTGTTTAAGTGCTGCCTCAATTTCTAATTTTTTTGGTTTCTATTTCTAATTTCTTAGTCTCTGCGTCTAATTCTGCTTTTATGTTGGCTGCTTCGATTTCTGCCTTTTTATTGGCCGCTTTGATTTCTGCCTTTTTATTGGCCGCTTCGATTTCTGCCTTTTTATTGGCCGCTTCGATTTCTGCCTTTTTATTTGCCGCTTCAATTTCTAATTTTCTGTTGGCAGCGTCTATTTCTAGTTTCTTTTGTTCCCTTTCAGCTGCACGTTCTTCCCTTGCTACATTTTCTTCGTGTGTTTTCTGACTCCATTCTGCCAGTTTATCTTCTGTATATCCCAATTTAATTTCTAACTCTATGCACTTTTCTAGTGTCGACATTGTTAAGTTTTACTGATGTTAAATTTTTGGAAATTAATTCCCTTAGAAAATATTTCAAGTTAGAAAAACTTTGTTATGTCCCTTACTTTTACTTCTCGTATTGAAGTATTTCTTATTCAGACACAAAATTTGCATGTACATACAAAATATATCAAAACATAAAATTTACATGTGAAAAAATATGAGTATCGTTTAGAGATACATTTTATAAATTACTTAAGGGACTTATCTGATTGAATGAAGTCTTGGCTGTACTATCGCTGTTCGGTTCTCCGGGCTGTTAACTTCTGATCGGAGAAAAATTACATACACACGCTTCTTATGGAACAACCTGTTGTTGGATAGGAAAACATTAGTATTTTGTCACAGTTTGTCATGTCACAGTCAATGTTATGTTAATGGAGAGTCAACATTGTAACGTTACGCTTCTAGAGAACGATAGACAGAACAGATATTCAGAAGAACAATTGTCACTTGTCTAAGATTTGTCGTGTGTAATTTTAGCTTTTTACTTGGCAAAGCCAAGAACCGTCATTGTATTGATTTTAGTTTCTAAATGGTAAACTTATAATATCTAGTTCTTGGGCTTGCCAAAACGGATTCGTGCCCCCAAGTATTCCTGTCAACGTCTCAGAACTAGGGGATAGATTAGACTCGGGTTCAGACAGGATGAAGTGCACTCACAGAACAAACATAACTCTCTGTTCGTACATTATCAATCTAATTTATTATAATGTCGATCTGACGAACAGCCGTCTCGCACTTCTCTCAGAACATATCACATACACGTAGACAATGCATTTGACAAGTTATACATTATAGCATCTGTCTATCATAACCAATCACAGTATCTAAAGTAATCTCTAATGAACTTTAGTAAATCGTTCCTAGAAGCTAAACTCTTCCACTCAGTCCGATGTCCAGTCGCAGTCTGAGCCATGGCTTGCGTCCCGTGAACACGGAGTGCTGGCGCACTCGAGCACCCCGTGATTCGAGGCTTCTCACGCTTCAGGCGGGCTCAAGGGTTTAACTGCGCAGTAGAGGATTTGACCACTTGATTCTCGAATGTTCGGACCCCGAACATTCGGACTATTAGTCTTGTCTCCCTTGTTGAGGCGTAGTCTATTTCCTTAGTTATATCCCTTTGAGACCTTGACAGATAGACTATACAAAACAAGCTTAACCTACTCTGCAACTCAGCTGTGGAACAATCTTCCACATGACATAAAAGACATCACCAATCCGTATACATATAATCGCAAACTATTTTAACACTATCTCAGTACGGATTACCTTCCACCTTAATAATAGAAATAATAATAAAAATAAAACCCTAGTATAACAGCCAGTCCCCTTTTGGTAGGCCAGTATATTCCACATAGCTAATAACAAGTGCGACACCAGTTATTACTATTACTGAGTCATGTAGTATTGATTTTTCATTTTACACATGCCTTTATAATGCATATCTTTTATATTTTTGCTGTTTTCAGTTAGCCTTGAATGATGTGTGAATGATACAATGTATGAAAGAGTGTGATAAAAGGGCAGAATGTTAGACGGGCCTGCGTGCCCAATTCTTAACCCTTTCAAAATAAAGTTTTGTTGTCGTTGTTGTTGTTGTTATCTTTCGCTGTCTAATCCATATAAATTACTCTCTATAGCCCCATGTATCTGTATGTCTCACTATGTCTCTCGTTTTAGCCCATATAACTAACTCTCTATAGCTCCATGTAACGATATGTCTTTCTATGTCGTTAGCTCTCTACTTCTGTGTGTGTGTGCGTGTGTGTGTGTATGATGTCTGTCTGTGTGTGTGTGTGTGTGAGAGAGAGAGAGAGAGTGTGTGTGTGTGGTCTGAATGCACGAAGGAATGGGTGACCATTCTTTCCCTCACTTAGCAGAACGACGAGTGCATGCATCGTTCATGGCATTATTAGAGGAGCGAACTCCACTCCATTCCACTCAACTCAACTCCTCTCAACTCCACTCCACTGCATTCAAATCCACTCCACTCCACTCCATTCCACTCAACTCCACTCCACTCAACTCCACTCCACTCCATTCCACTCCATTCCATTCCACTCAACTCCACTCCTCTCAACTCCACTCCATTCCACTCCACTCCATTCCATTCCACTCAACTCCACTCCACTCAACTCCATTCTACTTGCCATGGTCCAGTTGATACAGGTCTGGAACATTTCATGACAACAGGAGGAGACAGTGCGAAGTGACCTATCAAGATATTGGTCACAAAAGCGTGAAAAGCAGTTTGGACGTTTTATACAAGGACAAAACGTCACGTTAAAATCAGTTGAACGAGAGCTAGAGTCAGAGTCGGACCTAGCTCTGAGTTAACAGAGCATGGCTAACATTACGCCGCGCTTTTAGAATATAATGTTTAGGCACTGTTATGTATACTTGTGAATCTTCTGTGCAACAAATGATTGTGTTAGCGACATGTTCAGTGTATAGCCTTAGTAAAGTAGAATGTGCAAAAACTAATGCCAGTGTCGTGTTGTGCGAGTTCGGTCTCAGCAGTTAATGACTATAGACTGTACAAGATGGACAGGCTCAACGGTCCATCAGAAGTAGAAGTAGAGATGTCTACAAGAACAAGATCAAGCATCTCTAGAGATATCAATGAAGCGCCACTGAAATATTACACTAGTGGTACGACAAGATGATATTGCTGTCCAGGGCGTGTGAAGAGATCTGATCGCACTGGGCCCACACCTTGGCATCCTAAGAGAAACCAAGAAAAGAATCATTTCAAATATCACCACAGACCAACAATAAAAGAAAACAACGCCAAAGCAGTGATGCAGAAAGAAACCAGCAGTTGGCTATATAGCAGGCCCCAAACAGCATTGTGCTTTCTGGCACTACTCCTCTCCACTCTACTCAACTCCACTCACCTCAACTCCACTGTACTCCACTCCGCTCCATTTCACCCAACTCCACTCCACTCAACTTCACTCCACTCAACTTCACTCCACTCAACTCCACTCCACTCACCTCAACTCCACTGTACTCCACTCCATTCCACTCCACTTCACTTCACTCCACTCCACTCCACTCCACTTCACTTCACTCCACTCCACTCAACTTCACTCCACTCAACTCAACTGCACTCAACTCCACGTCACTTAAGTCAACTCAACTCCATTCGACTCCACTGATCTCAGCTCAACTAAACCACACTCCACTCAGCTCAGCTCCCTTCAACTCTACTAATTTCAACTCAACTCTCCTCCACTGAACTCATCTCCACTCAGCTCAATTCAACTCGACTACTTGTGTTTGTGTTGTGTTGTTTGTCCATCAAGAATGATGATGACCATTCATTTCATCCAGTGGGATTGAAGGTATGGAGCCGTGGGTTCTAAGATGGCTGATAATGCCTATTTTGGCTCGAAATGTTCTTTGACAGTATGGGCAAAGAATGCTTGACGTTTCTGGAGGAGGATTTTCTGCAGTGGTTTTTCTGTCCTGCCTTTTCTTCATAGCTCTTGCAGTCCTGGTTGCCTCACATATGACTGCACCCTTGCGTAATGATGCACGCCACGAATTTCGGTCTCTGGCTGCAGTCTCCCAGGTGTCATGATGACTACACTGTACTATGAAACACACAGAATCTTACAGGAAGGCATCACTAAACGTATTTTATCTCTTTCTTTCTGTTGTCCACACACACACACACACACACACACACACACACGCACACAAGTACGCACGCACACACGCACGCACACACACACACATAAGCTCGCGCGCGTAACACACATGTAGTAATGATTCACAAACCACACTGCGTACGTTAGCCGCCGCAGTGACCGACCGACCTTGAACTCTTCCACAGACAACAGCAGGCAGACAGCAAGAGTTCGCCTGAGACCAGGGTGACTCGCCTGCTGTTCGCCGTGTCCGTGCTGTTTCTACTGCTGCACGCGCCCTTCCACGGAATCAGGGTCAAGGTATTTATCCTTGCCCTCACGGGAACAAGTCCGTCCAGGTGAGTAAATACATAAGTATTGTCTTTGTCCATACAAGGGTCTACACACTTGAATATTGTCTCTATCTAAACTAGTGACTAAAAACATGAATATTGTCTGTGTCTAAACAAATGAGTAAACACATGAATATTGTCTCTGTCTAAACTAGTGAGTAAACACTGAATATTGTCTCTGTCTAAACAAATGAGTAAACAAATGAGTTGTAACGCTGTCACCTGCCGCATGCCCAAGGAGGAGGTTAAGCAGAGTTGACATGGAACTGGCTATCCCATCCCGCACAACACTTTAGTCATAACATCAAACCAACCCTAGAGCGCCGTGACGAAAGCGCCGTGATGAGAGCGCCGTGATGATAGCGCCGTGATGATAGCGCCGTGATGATAGCGCCGTTATGATAGCGCCGTGATGAGAGCGCCGTGATTATAGCGCCGTGATGATAGCGCTGTGATGAGAGCGCCATGATGAGAGCGACTTGATGAGAGCGCCATGATGTGACATAGCGTACAGACATGATGCTGATGGATAGGTAATATCGGGAAAAATCTATAGGTAAACACACGCACAGAAACAAGTGCGCACCAACGTAAACAAGGGAGTGACGTTGTTTGACAACAAGCAGACTGGGAAAGGACATAAAATGGAGAGACATGTTTTGATAATCGTGGCATAAATCGTGGTGGCTTGGAGCTAGCTAGTATGAATCCAGGGATGGACCGATAATGAACATTCATATAAGAGAATAGTATCATGAATGTTAAGGAATCGAGGACACGACCTAGACGAGAAGATAAACAACACAAGGACAGACTGGTCACACTCAAGGTGATACTCAGTTTTATTTGAATCAAGACAATGGCCGCTAGTTGTACAGGTCAGTAACTCATCTCAGTGTATTTGCGCTCATATATTTTGGATGCTGACCTGGTCAGAACAGGCACTCCAAAAAGAGGCAACGGCATATAGAGTAATTTGACTTTGTAAGAATATGCTTAATAAAATGGCATTTAACTGTTATCAGCCACGGGTCCGGATTCATTATGTCACAGTTCACACGTTGGGCTCCAGTCCTTGATCCTGTTATTCCTGTTGGCCAAATTGAGCCGATGTTCTTCATTACCAACATGTTGTTGTTGCACATACTTATACGTCATGTTTGAGGACCTAACAGCATGCTGGCACATGATGAGAGCGACTTGATGAGAGCGCCATCATGAGAGCGACTTGATGAAAGCGCCATGATGAGAGCGACTTGATGAGAGCGCCATGATGAGAGCGACTTGATGAAAGCCTCGTGATAAGAGCAATTTTCTGCAAAAGACCAGCTACGTAATGTTGGATAGGCACTAGCAAGATGAAAGTATCATTCTGACGCCTCTACTTCCCAAGATATTTCCTGATATCATCTTATACAAGTTTATTTTGACAGATTCGTCTCCATGCGAATTTGAACCGATAACCATCCGAAGGCGTGCCATCATGCTAGCCATTGCGCCAGCTCGACTACCAATTTTTGTCTTACAACATAGAGAAAAATAGATTCCCGCTGCAGGAATCTGCAATGTGCAGTGTTGAAACCGTCACACTTGTGAAGGCCTCAGTGCACGAAGGATTAGGTGTCAGTCTCTACCTCCCTCGTCCGATATCGCCCATGCAATTACTAGCGTAACTTCATAGCCACCACACCAACACGCCCGCTATTTAAACTTAGTCTGATTTATATGTATTTTATTTGGTGATGAAGATATCACCCTAAAGCCTTCACTATCTAGTTGTGTGTACTAATATTTAGTGTACCTTTCCAGAACTGATGGCATTCTGATGCACGTATTCCCACTCATCTACAACCTGGACACTGTGTCAGCTGTGCAGTGTACCTGGTCTTCGGAGACAACTTCAGGCGTGTGTTCTGCAACAAATATTTCTCTAGCTGCCAGCCTGCCTCGCCAGACAGCTCAGTGTCGTTAACTACAACCACAACTTGTACCAGAAATGATACTTCCATAGAGGTGAAGATGTTAAAACCAGACGACAGACAAGACAACGATGAGTCACATATACGTGAACATTTACAGTCTGAACACGATGTATGACTGGGTGCGGATTTCACATTGAATGTTGGTTTTAAAATCTGTCCGCGGTGGTTTGCGTTGTGAAATGCATGTTCAGAAATATGGCGGGTGGCAGGTTGCTGAACTGTATGGCTTATGCAGTAATGCGTGTGCAACTGCTGGTTTTTCTAGTGACTGCTGCCGCCATTCACGATGAATGATAATTCTAATGGTTTACTGTTATGATGGCATTCTGGCTTTAGTATGTGTGTCACTGCTGTTGGTTTTATCGGGACTGCCGTCTGTTGCACTTGTCACATGGGACAGTGAGGAGCTTGTTGTGTGATATTGGCTGGCACTGGAACGGAGCATTATCGGGTGACCCGTTGCCGTGATGTTGCAACTGCGACTGATGACTAATGACTAATGATTAATTAAGTTGTTGAACCATTTTTCATGGTAAATCTTTCATGTGTAAATAACACGCGTTGTTTGTCGAGCTCTTTCTTATAGCTGTTGTGGTGATAATGTTGTCTAGACATGTTTACAACCCCAGGTCTAATACCAGCCAGTCCGTATGCCATCATCATCATGTGTCTTGCCAGCTGGCATAGGCGCTCAGGTCTCTCCACAGATCTCAGTCCAAGGTGCCCTGGAACGCTTACAAGTCGCTTAAAACTCGACACGGACGACTTCATGGCACCAAGTTTTATCCCATAAGGCTCAGTCTTTTTCCGCAGTGCAGAAAGCGTCGCACAATGCACGAACTTCGTACCTCCAGCGACGACGTCCAGGAGTCTCCGAAAAAATGCACTCGTGAACCTCAGGACGCGACCCAGAATCGAACCCACATCCTTCAGAGCCTGAGTCAGACGGCTTAACCACTTCGCCACGGAGACTACCGGACCAATGCTGCTGATGATATCCCTCCCTGCCACCGTCTCGGTCATCCAACATCATGTCAGTACACCGGATGTTTAAGAACTAGCACCCTTATCTACTCGGTCCACGCTGACCCTGGAACAGAGTACTGACCTGTTATCTCGAACCTGTTCTCGTCCATTGCCGTGATTCTCGGGCTATGGGGGTCAGCGTGGCCAAATGGATAAGAAATCGTGTTCTTAAACTTCCGGTGTGCTGATGCCGAGATCAGGGGTTCAATCCCTACACCGGACTGTTGGACTAAAATGTTGACCGCTCGTCCTTGACTTGGAGACGTAAATTACAAGTACCTCTGAAGTCGGAGTGGGTGCGCCTGATGGCGAGGGACACTGGTAATAGGGAAAGCTAATCCGCACTCACATTTCATTGCTACTAGAATTAGCGTCTATGTACTACGCTACAGTTCAAAGCAATAGAGAACAAAGAAAAAAAATCTTGGAATGTGAGTGAGCAAAGTATTAGACGGTACTATCTGCTGTTTGTTAGCGCCGAATTTTGTGCTGTGAGTGAGCAAAGTATTAGACGGTACTATCTGCTTTTTGTTAGCGCCGAATGTTGGGCTGTGAGTGAGCAAAGTAGTAGACGGTAATATCTGCTGGTTGTTAGCGCCGAATGTTGGGCTGCGCTCACCAAACCCGACAACCCACATTGTGCCAATAGCTTCGGGCAGATGAGCGCATGTGAAAAGGTAAGGTCTCATCTTGGTGCGAAGAAATGCAACCTAAAAACTAATTTTTAAGACAGGACATACTAGGCTCTAAGCCTTGGTCTGCAACTGGTCTAGGATCGAAGATCGGAAAGACGGGCAGTTAGAGCAATGATTTGCTGATACGGCAGCTTCTGCAGACTGACTTATTCCAGACGTATTGGTGTCACCTTTCCTCTGGAGTGAACTAGGCAAGCTTTGAGAGCGATCATGCTGCATGAAAGGCAGGCATCGCCATACTGGACCGTCACTCGCCGGTGAATTTCTATAGGTTTCACCCTTCACTTGATCAAACAACTGATAACGAGGACACTGCTCCTCTTTGGTGCATGTCAAAAGTTGGGCGGTCATCTTAAAACTCTCCTTATGACATCACTGTGTTCGCCTGCACCTTGATGGTAGTGCTTAAAACTCTTGACATCCGTAACATCATCATTGACAGATTGCACGACCATATCTTTTGTTTTTTGTTTTTTTTTGTGTCTTGCATATCCTTTACAGGACATTGCTGTCAACACTAGCATCTTTCAGCTGTATGTTGATTTCTTGGCAAGATTACGCTCAGCAGTTTGCCATCGCTTTCTGAGCGGCCGGCTCACATACCCCGTAAGTTACCGATGCGATTCGAACCACCGCTGATTCTTACCGTCATCCCGTTAACCCACGAGAGTATACGAGATTACGGAGAAAAGTCATAACCTCTAAGCCACGAAGCCGGCGACCATATCTTGGTTATTGTAATTTCTATCACACTTTTAAGATTTTCATTTGAAGCCCCCCCCCCTTCCCCGCCGTACTCGAGCACATGTCTACCAGCGAGTCAGTGAGTGCCTCGCATCCACTGCACGGTGAGGTCAAGAAGAGAAAGGGCAGCAGGTTAGAAAGTTACTACCATGTCGGGTTACAGCCTGTGTCTCCAGTCAGGCTACTGCTTTAGTTACTGCCATGTCGGGTTACAACAATCTGCGTCTCCAGT
>JACEFZ010004592.1:0-72500 GCA_014155875.1 Cepaea nemoralis
CCATGACATTTTTTATTTTGCATGTAGTACAAACTTACATCATTTGAAAACCGACGGTCTATCTAGGGATGGATGCACAGTATTCTCGAGCCAATCTCTAAATACATTACCATTCACCTTATTATGATAATCTCTATTGTCTGTATGCTTTGATACGAACACGAGCCCAGCATTCTGTTGTAAGCCATTATGCGTATTACCAGCATTGGTCATGACCAAAAGCTGTCCTATACTACTGGGCACATATCGCTTTATGTGTCAATCCACTGATTGTCATTCCTTATCACTTGTGTGGTGCGCATTGATCCACATTTCATCCAAATACACTATGCCATAATTTTCTTTGCGCATTTCCCTTATTTCACGTAGGTATCTGCTTCTCATGGCTCCTAAATGCGGTTGCTCGCAAAGAATATTTCTACCTCCCTTGTACTTTCTAAAAGTGAAGATAATGTCCTTATAATTTTCCACAAAGTTGTTTGGATAGCTCTATGTTATTGTTCTTTCTCAACCAAACCCTAAGTTTTCTTACAGTCACTGTTTCTTTGGCATCCAGAATTTTTATAATGCTGGATAATCCTGGATATAAAATCCTAAATATTTATAATTTTAGGAGTCCCCATGGCGAAGTGGTCAAGATTTTTGACTCGGGCTCCAAAGGTTGTGGGTTCGATTCCGGGTCGTATCCTTCGATTCACGAGTTAAATTTTTCGGAGATTCCTGTGGGTCGTCGCTAGAGCTGCGGAGTTCGTGCTTTGTGCGATGCTTTCCGCACTGCGGAAAGAGACCGAACCATATGGGATAGAACCCGGTGCAATGAAGTCGACCCTGTCGATTTTTAAGCGACTTTTTAAAGCATTTTTATAATAGCTCGCCTTATGACATCCTTGTCAAAGCTGTCTACAATAACCTTTCTACCTACCGTTTGGTTATTGTGTGGTGGTTTAATTCCAGATTCTTGCACCCATCGACGAAATGACCGTTTACTCAAACCCAATGCATGCACTGTTCTTTTTTCGGAATTTGTAATAGAATAAAACAGTTTCCTGCAATTACCTTCTTGACACAAATATGTGTACAACTTCATAGCGATGCTTTGAAGTGTATACACAATTTCGCATACAATCCCATTGATAAATATTCACACATTTTAATGTTAGCGATAAGTGGTAAGATTTAATTGTTTTTTTTAAATTAACAGGTTTCATAAAATAACCTACATTTTGACGACACCTCTGAAAACTCCCAGTTTAAACAGCGCAGGGTTCTTGGCATAAGGCCAATCCCGTGAAACACGTAGAATATTCAACACTGAACGCTGCTTGTCTGGCTACGGTGTAATGCATTTAAAATTATGAACTTGATCTCTGACCGGTAAATTATATACCGCATATAAACAAACTTTGAAATCTGCTGTACAATTTCCAGAACAAAAATTGTTGTTGTTCGGTGGACATGATGTTAAAGTTATATGCTAAATCTCATAATTTTCCCTCAGTTGGTTACTGAGATATGGATTTTTATATGGAGGCAAACAAATGTGAATGCACTATAAGCTTGTTTTATATAAGTCTATCCTAGGTTTAGGGACATGAAGTATATTTAGTCGTTCGCTATGTCTTGCGTTATATTTAAACAATCGCCTAAGGTAGCTTGGAGCATTTTCAAATAGGATTTTGTGAATTAGTTTAGCCATATTAAAAAGTAGGCGTTTGTCGAGAGGCAGTAACCGAAGACGATCATGTAGGTTAGAATTGTCTCTAAGATTATCACCATTGATTAAATGCACTGCCCTTTTCTGGAGTGAATACTGGCGTATTGTTATTGATATGGAGCATCCATCCCAGATTGTGGAGCAATAATCAATATGTGTTTACATGTGGGAAGTATAGAATATCTTTCTTGTGTTTTCGTCAAGGAAATTTTTAATTTTGGCAAGTCGGTATACTTTTTTGGCTATTTGTTTAACTAGAGCATGAACATGGGAATTAAAGGTTAGATTTTGATCTATTATTACACCCAGTGCCTTGTGCTCGGTTACACTTTCTATAGGCGTGCTACTAATGTGAAGCTGAAGAGTTCTCTGCGAGTTTAGCGTGTGAAGTCTTTGCCTGGTTCCTATTAACATATTTTTTGTTTCAGAACTGTTAATTTGCATGCGGTTTGCATGACTCCAGTTAACTACACTGTTTACTTCCTGTTGCAAGGATAATTCTAGCACATTACGATCAATAGTGTTTGTATATACTGTGCAGTCGTCTGCAAATAGATCGCAGGACGATGACAGATATAAGGGAAGATCATTTATATAAATGGCAAATAACAGAGGGCCAAGTATAGACCCCTGAGGTACTCCAGTATTAATGGTAATGGCTTGGGATAGAGATTTATTGTGTGATACTACTTGTTTTCTGTCTAATAAAAATGAGTTTATTAATGTCACTATATTAAAGCTTACTTTCATTGTTTCTGGGTTTTTAATTAGAATAGTATGATCTGTCATATCGAATGTTTTTCTAAAGTCTATAAACACCGTTCCACATAGAGTATTGTTGTTAATATTTTGATGCCAGTTGATTATTGATTGCGTTGATTTTCACAATGTTATAAGCGTCGGTCGCTTAGCAAGCAACGGCAGAATGCTGAACTTAAACACACAAGCCACAAATAATACGTTACGCCATTTGTTTGGCTGACATATTTGGCTGCATCTCGTCAGGTACGTACTATAGAATTATATATCAATGGGGAGAACCGTTGAGGCCACTAAGACAATTACATAAATAAACACACATAGTATTATTTGGCACTCACAG
Organism: Cepaea nemoralis; assembly: GCA_014155875.1. Lineage (NCBI taxonomy): Eukaryota > Metazoa > Mollusca > Gastropoda > Stylommatophora > Helicidae > Cepaea > Cepaea nemoralis. Next base: position 2,817 of record JACEFZ010004592.1, read on the forward strand.
AAGGAGAAGAAGGAAATAGAGACTAGCGCGTCTTCTAGTCTCTATTACCTTCTAGTGCGTCTTCTAGTCTCTATTTCTACTTCTCCTTCTGTGAGCGCCAAATAATACAATGTGTGGTTATTTATGTAATTGTAGAGTTATATATCATATTAAGTGAATAAATTAATAACACTTATGCTGAAATTATTAAAACACATAGTCACGGGTATGAGTACAACTGACCGAGTGGCGAGAATGCCGGATTCTCCTTCGGGAGACCCGGGTTCGAATCCTCGGTAAGGTGTGGCATTTTTGTTGTTAGTTAGTTAGTCTTTCCTCTTGAGCCTAAGGCGGCGCATAGGGCAGAAGTCCTGTCTCTCCATGCCTGGCGGTTCGCTGCTATCTGTTGTAGATCTTGGATATTTTTTTGGCCATTGAATGAGCCTTCTCTAATGATGGTTCTACGCAGGGTCTCTCTTGGTCTTCCCCGTTTTCTTTTCCCTACCGGTGACCATATGAGGGCTTGGTAGGGGAGTCTTGTCTTGTCCATTCTGAGTACATGGCCGATGTAGTTCCAACGGCGTCTTCTTATGAAATTGGATACTGTATCTTGCTTAGTCTCTTGTCTTATTTGCGAATTGGTTCTGAAGTCTGTCCAGTGGATGTTTAGAAGTCTTCTAAGACATTTGTTCTCAAAATTGTCTAATTTTTTTATCTAAAGCTACCGTTGATTTCCAACTTTCACATCCATACGTTAACACTGGAATCACACAAGAGTTGAAGATTTTAAGTTTGTGTGTTTGCTGAGTGTCTTTGACTTCCAGATGTTTGACAGTTTATTGAAGGCACTAGATGCCAGTGCGATTCTAGATGATATTTCTGGTGTTGAGTCCCCTGTGGATGTCATTTTGCTTCCTAGGTATGTGAAGCTGTTGACTTTTTCAAGAACGTAGCTGTTCAATTTGGTCTCATCTGAACTGTTGGTAAGATCAATAGTCTTTGTTTTTGTGGTGTTAATTTGGAGACCAATTTGCCCTGAAACATTTTGGAGGTGGTTTATTTTCTCTTGGGCATCCGGATGTGTTGAACTCAAAAGCACTATGTCGTCGGCAAAGTCCAGGTCTTCTAGAATTTTGTCAACCCAATGGATACCCATATTTGTGTTGCTTGTGCATTTGCGCATGACCCAATCGATAGCTATTCCAAAAAGCATCGGTGATAAGACACAACCCTGTTTCCACTCCTGTTTCGACTGAGAACCAGTCAGAGTTGCCTGTTTCTGTTCTTACGCAGCAACGTGTCTCTTTGTAGAAAGAGTTTATGACGTTGGTATATTTGGTAGGAAAACCATAGATGTTAAGTAGATTCCAAAGTGAAGGACGGTGGATGCTGTCGAAGGCTTTTTGAAAGTCGACAAAGTTTGTGATTAATTTCGACTGGAATTCTACGGAGTCTTCAATGATTATTCTGAGGGTGAAAATGTGGTCTATGCATGACCGTTTTGGTCTGAAGCCTGCTTGTTCTTCTCTGAGCCTTTCATCTATCGCCTTTTTCAATCTCTCAAGTAACATGCTACAAAAAAGTTTTCCTGGTACTGACAATAGAGTGATACCACGCCAATTATTGCAATCAGACATATCGCCCTTTTTAGGCAGTTTGAAAATTACACCATCTTCCACTGTTGTGGTGGGGATTCGCTTTGCCAGATTTCATTGATCAGCTGTAACAAACGTTGTAAGGTGTTCTCATCTGCTGCTTTGAGCATTTCTCCTGAGATTTCATCTTCACCAACAGCTTTGTTGTTCTTCAATTTTTTGGTGGCTGCTTTAATCTCTTCCATGGTGAATGACTCGCAGGAGGCATCCAGTGGGGGCATAGTAATTTCTCCATCCAGGTTCGGAACAGTGTCAGGCTGCGGTCTATTTAATATTTCTTTGAAATGTTCTGCCCATCGTTGCTTTTGAAGGTCATCGGATAACAGTTGATTGCCTTGTTTGTCTTTGATGGGTATATTTGGTGTAGGTGAGTGATTGCATAGTTGCTTCATGATATGGAATACGGCTCTGTTGTTTCCAGTTCTGGCAGCTGCTTCGGCGTCGGAGGCCAGGCTGTGAATAAAGTTCTGTTTGTCTTTTCGTGCGCTTGATTTCACCTCTTTATCCAACATAGAGTACTTTTGCTTATGGGTTTCATATGTAGATGTGTCTTTTGCAGAAAGAAGTGTTAGTTTTGCTTGTTTTCTTTCTTGTATCTTCGTCCAGGTGTTATCGTTTAGCCACTTCTTCTTCTGTCTTTGTACGTAGCCGACTGTGTTTGTTGCAGCATTTAGCAAGGTAGTTTTTAGGAAATTCCAATTTTCTTCAATGTTGTTTTTAATATTCGCACTGCTCGATATACTTTCTTTGTTAGCATAGATGCTTTGTACCTCTGAATTGAATGCGAGTTGGTGTTCTTTAGTCAGTAGGGACTGTGAGTTTATTTTCTTAATTCTGGGTGATCTGTGCAGAGTCTTGAGCTTTATTTTTAGTTTGGCAATGCAGAGATTGTGATCACTGCCAGCATCTGCACCTCTGTAGGCTCTGACGTCTTGTACTGATGAACGGAATTTGGCATTAATGCAAAAATGGTCTATCTGATTTTTTGTGATGCTATCAGGCGAGTTCCACGTGACTTTGTGTATATCTTTGTGCGGAAATAAAGAGTTTGTTGTTGTGTCGGGGGCAAAAAGAAAACTCTAACCTGCACAGTTCGCGGCGACTGCAATAGCCAGGTGGCCTTTATTCCTTAGGCTCAAGATCCCCTTACCATACACCGCCAGGTACTATAATGGAATAATGGCAGTAAATGACAGTTATTTTTTTTTATTTTTTGACAGTCACGACGTCGCGGGTATTTTTTGAATGTGGAACTTCTGTTATCCCCACGTTTCCTCATAAGGATACCCAGCTGACTTTTTTTTTTTTTTTTAACTATCTCCTTTATGAGTTAACGAACGAACAGACTTAGATAGAAAGAGTTAACGGGCGACCTCTTGAGCTAGAAATGGTTCAAGTAACAACAGCTTGGGGTACAAAGGGTTAATCTGTTCTTTTTAAAAAAAAACACACACAGACACGCCACCTATGAAAATATGGCGTCCTCTGGCAGACCAACAGCAGAAAATGGCTACTGAAATACTTCAATGCAAACAGAAGCGGCAAACTGATACAAGACTCGTGGACAGCTCGCTCAGCGAAACACAGACCCATCGCCCGACCCCATAATTGCCTAAATGGCATGTTACGAAGTCACTTAAATTGCAACCACAAATCACTAATCATTTTCTTATCTTCATGCGTATTCTGCAAGCAACAGTCCCATTTGTTGCGCTCAAATGTCGGAAAATCCAACAGCCCGGAAGTTCCCGGAATTCTATTAATAGAAAGGAGTCTTATTTCGTGGGCCAGTGTCTCACACAAATATTTCTGTTACTAAGAAAAGGCGTGAAAGGTAGAAATATCAGTTGGGGGAACCTTTGAGGACACTAAGACAGTGCATAAATAAATTCTCATATATTGCTTGGCACTCAGAGAAGCAAAAGAAAGAAGTAGAGACTTGAGGACACACTAGACAACAACAACAACAACAACAACAACAACAACAACAACAACAACAGGTTAGTGAGTGAGTGAGTCAGTCAGTCAGTCAGTCAGTCAGTCAGTCAGTAGAAAGATCTTCCTCATTGCACATCGAACCATTCAGTCCATAAGTGCTCGGATCCCCTCCTCAGCAAATCCCGCAGCGTGTAGCGGCTAACGACACCAGTTCTGTGTTGGCTTGTTAATCTTCTTTGGCTTCCTGCGTAGTGTTCTTGTTTTGCTTTTTTTATGTCTGCATATCCCTTACAAGACGTTGAGTCAACACCAGCATTTTTCAGCTGCTATTGATGTACTAGGCAAGTTTTACGTTCAGCAGTTTGCCAATGCCGGTCTCCCTGGTCTAGGAGTTACACGACTTTCTCCGTAATCCCTTATACTCTCGTGAGTAACGTGACGTGCGCGAGAATTGGTAGCGGTTCTCTCCGCGTCGGTAACTTACGGGGTATGTGAGCCGGTCGCTCAGAAAGCAATGGCAAACTTCTGAGCGTAATCTTGCCAAGAAATCAACAATCAGCTGAAAGATGCTGATGTTGACAGCGATGTCCTGTAAAGTATATGCGGGGGAAAAAAGTTTGCCATTGTTTTCTGAACGACCGGCACACATACCCCCGTAAGCTACCCCTCTTTTAACTTGCTGTTCCCGCAGTCTGCCCATGGTTGTAGATTCGCAGTCACCACTTGGTTCTCGCAAAACGACTTGCTTCTCGTAGCGCATTCAGAATATCAGCCTGGTCCATGGCTCGGCCGTCTTCCACAGAAGTAGAGACTAGAGGACACACTAGACAACAACAACAACAACAACAACAACAACAATAACAATTGTTAGTAATAACAACAACAACTGTTAGTAACAACAACAATAACAAATTAAACGTTATAGTTACACCACCGGGATTCGAACCTGTCATTTCCAAAAGACGACAGCTCCTGACTACTCAAACAAGTGTACTTCGACGAATGATCAACTAGACACCCCTAGCTTTCAATTGTTATGTTATCTAATATGTCATCTACTTCTTTCGTCTACTTCTATAACTGCCAAACAATACTTGTGAATTCATTTATAAGCTGTCTCAATGGCCTAAAATAGTTCCCCAATTGATATTTCTGTCTATTCGTGTGAAGTCGGCCCGCCGAAACCCAGAAATGTCACCCCATTCAATAATAGCCTTAATGGCATGTTACGAATCACTGTTACAGCAACCACTAATCACTTATCACTGTGTTATTTGCTGTTTCTTCAGCAAGCAGCAACTCCATTTGTTACGCTCATCTGTCTCAAAATCTGACAGTCCGGAAGTCACCCAACTTCTAGTAATAGGAGGGGACTTATCTCCGGGTCAATGTCACACACAAATAGTTTTGTTACTAGGAGACGCTGCTAGGGGGATAGAATATCATACGTCTCCTTACAGAACCCATGACCCGTACATTGAGCTATGGCTCTGTTAGAGAGAAGTTGAACAACTGAGTCTCAGGAATGCTAACCTGGTCAAAATTGCACGCTAAAAGTCGGATGTGTTGGCCTAAGGGTTTCGGCCCTAGGGTGCCTAACGAGACACACGGCAATCATATCTGAAAAATCACCCCGGATGAACGCAAAGAAGAAGAAGAAGAAGAAGAAGAAGAAGAAGAAGAAGAAGAAGAAGAAGAAGAAGAAGAAGAAGAAGAAGAAGAAGAAGAAGCAGACGAAGCAGAACTGAGTCCGCGTTTGTGGCTTAGTGAATCACAGTTGCACATATCCCGGACACACCGCGTCGACTGCGGGCGATTTAGGAGCAGATCGATTTGCGTTGATTTTGATGGTGTGAACGTCGGTCGTTAGAAAAGTTAGTTGCATATCCTTTACATGACGTCGCAGTCAACGCCGGCATTTTTTGGCTATGATTTTTGGCAAGTTTATGTTCAGTAGTTTGCCACTGATTTCTAAACGACTGGCACTTATACCATTGAATGAAAACCAACACAAGGCAGTCTGCTGCCACATAGCCCGCAGCTATATTTCGAACACGGTATGCGGGGTTACGAATTAGATTCGTAACAGGTTCGCCACCTTAGCCGTCGTGGTTAGAAAGCAATGACAACTTACAGAAGTTAAGAGTGCCAAGTATAGGGTGTATGTTTAATGACTATGCAGTGTTCGAAAATATTGCCGGTCCAAGTTTTGTATTTAACTATTACGCTGCCTGAACTTTACAGAGGGTGGATACAAAACTTGGACCGGCAATATTTTCAAACACTGCAAAATCATTAAAAATACACCCTTCAAATCAAAAACAGCCAATAAACGATGGGGTAGGCTGCTACGTTCTGTGAAGGACATGCAACTACTTTTAACCACGTCCTTTAAGAGCTAACGAGCCAACAGACTCGGGCTGGAAGAGTTAAGCTAAGAGGTCATCTGTAGTTGTGAAGTCATCTCACCGCAGGTCAACATGGCGATCTCCAGGAGACTCACAGACTCACAGATATTGTGTGTGTCGGGCTGGAGGGCAATAAGATGTAATATAAACTACACATTCTTGACAGGAGGTCTCAACAGTTAGGTCTAAACTTCGTAGGGGAAAGACAAACATCATGATAATTAAACCAACAGAGGCCAGCGTGGCTGAGTGGACAAGAGCACATGTTCTTAAACTTCCGGTGCGCTGATGCCGAGGTAGTGGGTTCAACCTCTACACTGGCCAGTTCGACTAAAATGCTGACGTCTTGTCCTTGACTTGGGGACGTCAATTACAAGCACCTTTGAAGTCGGTGTGGGTTCGCCTGATGGCGAAGGACACTGGTAATCGGTAAAGCTAATCCACACGCAAAAATATGTCCAGTGCATTATAAGTAATAGCACCTGTATGGACTACGCTTGAGTTGAAAGTCAGCGAAAGCAAAAATAAAACCAAAAAAACAAGAAAATGACAGCCCGATAACTCTTGGTGACAGCTCACTTCAAGAAAATGACAGCCCGATCTCTCTTGGTGACACCCACTTCAAGACAACGACAGCCCGATCTCTCTTGGTGACACCTCACTTCAAGAAAATGACAGCCCGATCTCTCTTGGTGACACCTCACTTCAAGAAAATGACAGCCCGATCTCTCTTGGTGACACCTCACTTCAAGAAAATGACAGCCCGATCTCTCTTGGTGACACCTCACTTCAAGAAAATGACAGCCCGATCTCTCTTGGTGACACCTCACTTCAAGAAAATGACAGCCCGATCTCTCTTGGTGACACCTCACTTCAAGAAAATGACAGCCCGATCTCTCTTGGTGACACCTCACTTCAAGAAAATGACAGCCCGATCTCTCTTGGTGACACCTCACTTCAAGAAAATGACAGCCCGATCTCTCTTGGTGACACCTCACTTCAAGAAAATGACAGCCCGATCTCTCTTGGTGACACCTCACTTCAAGAAAATGACAGCCCGATCTCTCTTGGTGACACCTCACTTCAAAGAGACGGAATCATACACCTATTCGGGTAGCAATGTAGATAAAGATGGAGGGGAGATAAAGACACCAAATTAAGAATGGAGAATACAAGATGGTCTGTTTAAGCAATTGACAATTTGTAGATGTCAAAAACACTTAAACTCTGGTTCAGCGACATGGAGAAAGACTAAACTAAATTACTAATAAAATACCCTCTACCCCCCCAAAAAAAAAATTTACTTGCACATCCTTTACAGGGCGTCGCAGTCAACTCCAGCATTGATTGCCTGTTTGTGATTCTTGGCCAAGTTTACGTTCAGTAGTTCGCCATTGATTTCTAAACGACCGGCACTCATGTCAGTGTATAAAAATCAACGCGAAGCGGTCAGTTGCTACATCGTCTTCAGCTGTGTTTCAAGCGCGGTATGAGGGATTACGAAATGCATAGGTACCCCTTCGCCACAACAAACATTAATTAACTGGTGGCTGTGCAGAATGGGACTAAAATGGCAAGATTGAATACCCAATGTGGAGCTCGTGGCGAGAACTAAACAACTACCAGTGAATCAGGAGACGAGGAAAAGACGCTGGCGTTGCATGGCACAAGCATTGAGAAAGTCTGATCAAGATATAACCAGAGAGACCGTTGTCTGGAACCCACAGGGCAAACCAGGTAGGAGGTTTAACGGGATTAAAAGGCCAGAGGATCTATTTAATTGCACCGAGTTTTATCCCATATGATTCGGTCTCTTTCCGCAGGGCGGACTGTCGAAAGCGTTGACCAAAACACAAACTCCCCCTCTGCTGTGTGTCCACCGTGACGAGGTAGAGGGGCTTGTGCGTCCCAATGACCCCAAGAGCTATGCCGACGGTAGCACAGCTACTGGTAGGGCCACCCATGTCGGACAGGTCAAGGGAGAGGGACCAGACGAAGAGACACACAAACCTGCTGCCTTGTAGGTAGACTGGGGACAGTCAAAGGCTAGGGAAAGCACCCCAAATACATGCTTGTCGAAATCGGATGTACTGAGCCACAGGCTTGACAAAGCAGTGCAACGTGAAACCTGCTGCCTTATAAGGTAGACTGGGGACAGTCAAAGGCTAGGGAAAGCATCCCGAATAAATGCTTGTCGAAATCGGATGTACTGAGCCACAGGCTTGACAAAGCAGTGCAACGTAACTTAATTCATGATGTCACAAATCAAAATTAATCGATATGGTGCTAATCCCGTGAAGTCCCATCAGGCGGTGATAGTGCCGGGCCCCCTGCCTCGAGGGGGTCCACCCATGACTACTGGTGGTCACCTTCCCCTGTGCTGTGGAGTCAAGGCACAGAGGAGTAGGTTAAGAGCTATTGACCAAATACCCCGGACACTCAACATACTACAGTGGAATGCCGAAGGAGTTTACAAGAAGAAAGACTCCCTAACACATCGTCTTCATAAAGATAGAATAGATGTGGCATGCATTCAAGAGACACACCTCAACGCCAATCACAAATTCTCAGTCAGAGGATATCAGGCCACACGTTTCGACCGCGAAGGACACAAAGGAGGAGTTCTAATACTTACACGAAATACAATACCTTGCAGCGAAGTATCTGTGATCTCTGACAACCAAACGGAAATTATAGGTGTTGACATAATGATAAAGGACGTGAAAATAAGAATCTACAATCTGTATAGCCCAGCAGATAAGGACCTTACAGTCTCAAACATGAAAATAACTGACACAAACTGCATTATTGTCGGAGACTTTAATAGCCGTTCAGAAAGATGGGGATACCCAGATACTGACAAAAGAGGAGATGAATTGGAGGACTGGGAAATAGACTCAAATCTCCATCTACTCAACAAAGCGGATGACACACCGAGCTTCTACTCCAGAAGATGGCTTACCACTTCTACTCCAGACTTAGCTTTCTGCACAGGAGACATCCTCCACAAAATCGATCGCCATGTGCTGGACCAATTAGCAGGTAGTGACCACAGACCAATCAAGCTTGAAATGAATATGGAGTATGTTCCACAGGAGCAAAAGCCCTTGCCCCGCTGGAATTACAAACGAGCAGATTGGGACAGATTTGCCATACTAACAGACAAATATTGTGAAAACATAAATACACGATATGGCAACATAAAGCAAATGGTGGAAAGTCTAAACAGAGCGATAATACAGGCAGCCACTGAGTCCATTCCAAGAGGAGCGAGGAAAAATTACAAACCATACTGGACTGAAGAACTACAAAGTTTGGAGGACAAAGTTGAAGATGCCAGGAAGACAGCAGAGAGAGAACAAACAATTGAAGCAAACATCTCTCTCAAAGCCATCTCAGCAAAATATAAAAGAACAGTAAATCAAACAACAAGACATTGTTGGAGGGAAAAAACAGAAAACCTGAATTTTGACAGGGATGGAAACAAACTATGGAAACTAGTGAAAGCCATGAACAATGAAGGACCTAGAAACAAACAAATAACAATTAAACAAGGAAATGCCTTGCTTACAGGAAAAAAGGCTGCAAATGCACTAATGGAACACTATGCAAATGCAAACCACATTGATATTACAACCGAACAGAAGAAAGCAATCAAAGACAAACAGATACATCATAGAAATAAAGAGACAGCAGCAGAATATATGATGGCAAATCTAACAATGGAAGAAATGGAACAGGCAATGAATACCCTAAAAAAGAAGAAATCACCAGGAAAGGATGGAATCACAAATGAAATGCTAATAGGACTAGGCACCAAGGCAAAAAAGAAACTACTAGCAGTCCTAAATAACAGCTGGAAGAGAGGAATAGTCCCACAGGCATGGAAGGAAGCTATACTAATACCAGTCCCAAAGAAAGGAAAAGACCTGGAAGAACCAAATGGCTATCGACCTATCAGTCTACTGAGCTGTGTAGGAAAATTAATGGAACGCATTATCAATGGCAGGCTAACATGGCATCTGGAAGAAAACAAACTCTTAACACCACACCAAGCAGGATTCAGAAAATACAGATCCACTGAAGATCAAATAACCTATATAGCTCAGGAAATAGAGGATGCCTTCTGCCTCGAAGTGCCTACACCGGCAACCGTCGAGGTATCGACTCAACTCGTAATAATGCAAAACAGCAACGAAGGACGAGGAATTAATTTGCGTCCTTACCTTGAATACAATGATAATCAACGGCACAAGTCAAGATCTCAAAGCGCTACCAGAAGTTTATTCCGTGGCAGACATGTGAACATTAAACTCACGTAGACCTGTAGGTTGACCCCTATAGACAGGGTCGGCGCCTACTTTACTGATCCACCGATGAGTGTTCAGTCTACTGCGCTCTGCTTGACGCCCTGATCCACTGATTCCATTTAAGCTGTAATTCCACTCTAGGTTTTTCCGCCCGGTTACTTCACTGCAGTATTATCATCAACAGATCCCTCTCCTGACTCATAGCTGTCTCACGCTCATATCATCGCGTCCAGAGGTCACCTCACACAGATCCTTAGAAAAAACACGTCCTTGTTCTACAGCACAATCACAGCGTCTCCTGTTGCTGTCCACTGACGTTGTCCACATTCTCCTTGGATTCATTTGTTTACGTCCACTTTCGTGTCCGAGTGGGAAATTCCCATTTTCCAATTTATACTTTTCGTGGTGGGTCGTGCCGCCGTATGGCATAATGCCCCCTCCCAGATAAAAAAATGTGTAACATTTTTTTCCTTTTAACTATATGTGTATAAATATATTGTATAATCATAACTAACTATAACCATAATAACAACAGACTAGTACTTGGTTGTCCCCGTTTATCTACCCTAAAAAAAAAATAAAGTTATACGACGGGCACGCCCACCTGTCCAAACCCAACGTTGGACGTCGTGTGGCTGATCATGGGGATCAGACCAACTAATAAACATATTAGTCCCTACCTTGTCTCAATAGATAAGTGTGTCCTAGCTCTAGGTACTACCATGAGTTTCGGACGAGGGTAATCATGGGGTTTCCAAGTAGATCATCCTCATTGTTGATTATCGTTGCTGTTATTATTGTATACTCCATATATTTTCCTTCTTACAATTTTTCCATCTGTGGGTAGGGTGACATGTGCTCCACGAGAATCCTCAGAAATATTTTCACTTTTGTGGATATGTTGAGAGCGATGACTGATTATTATGGATCTTCATGTAATAATGACACGTAATACAATTAATTCAACTAGAGATTCATTCTAATGACTTAACCTTATAATCAAATACTTTCCCGAACAATGATTAATTAACCCAAAACCATACTATAATATTTCAATTAATCAATACTCAATTAACTAACATTTGTTATTTAACCACAGAATTACAACATGTAAATTAAAATGTTCACTGTCCATAAGTTCACTTCACAGTTACAATACTTGTATGCTCGAATCCGTGTCCGAATAACCAATGTTTGAACAACCGAGCGATCACACATTGAGTAGATACTTCCGATGGCGTGGTTATTCATTCATACACTCTGTCAATATGGAAAAACTGCTACCATGTGTATCTATATCTACTAAATCACATCTTATATTACATTATATATTTTGTCAATTAATGTAACATTGTTATCCAATAAGGTGCGTTTAGAATTTATGTTTATTAAATTTTATAACACTCATAAAAGAACAGAACATTAAAATATAATTAAAGAACCTATAACATAAATCTGTTCCTCTATTAATTATAATCGACTGAGAATGTCTCTGATTGACTGATTAAAATCTTGCAGACATAGAGTTGTGAAGAATCATACCTATTAAAGATACAAGACATCTCAAAAAAAAAATTAAATCAGGAATATAATATTCAACAAGAATAAATCTTGAAATTAAATAATATTCATATAAATTTAGTAATGTTCTCTATTATAGACATAATTATCAAAGAATAAAGAATCGAATTATTTCTAAGTTGAATTATAGAATTATTAGATAGTGTGAACAATTCTGACAAGTGATACCTTGCATAACTAAGTAATAAGACCTAAGATTCTAATGTGTCTGTAGTGTATTATGTGTTGATTTGACCCTAACCTTTCATCCCATTTTATTTTCCTTTATTTATTTCTTCCATTCAATTTTTTTTCTTTCTTTCTTTCTTTGTTTCAAACCTGTAAAATCTCTCTTCTGCACTCATGCCAATATTTGTACATTGTATTGATTGAAACAATGTTATTGTCTTCAGTCTTGTGTATCTTCTGTAATGCATACGCTGTAACGACGTATGTTTGTACTGAGTGCGTGTAACTTTCATTCTGTTTTTGGGATTTTTAACAAAAATGTCATTGAGAAACATGTAATCATGTTTGATTTGTTTTGTAACAACAGTTATTTCTTCATGTTTGGGTTCGTTGACTTTGTACAATTCGCAATTATTTACCGTTGTCTTATCACGTATGTCTACAGTTGATGTACCCTGTTCTGTTTGCGTGTTTTCTTCTTTAATTTCTTCTTCTTCTTCTTGTGTTGTTTCAATTTGGGCATTTGTATTTGTAAGTGTTTCGTTAGACTTGTGTTCTATAGTTCCTTTCTGAACGAAATCTCTGGCGTTTGGTTCTTTCACTACTGTAGCACATACTTTACTTGTGTGATTACTTTCTTTCATTTGTCTTATACGCTCCTTCCACATTGCTTCCTTTGCAATAATCTCATTTTCAAGTGTGAGTCGTTTTTGCATGATTTCTGTCTCTACGGTTAATTGTCTTGCCTTTAACTCTTTTTCCTTAGCCACCATTCGTTCGCGTTCCAAAGCCATTTCTTTTTCTCTGGACTCTATTCGTTCGCGTTGCAGGGCTATTCGTTCTTGTCGTTCACGCGTAGCTTGAAGTTGCTCTGTTGCCAGTTTCTCCTGTCGTTCCATCCTCTCACGTGCAGCTTGAGCTCTAAATTCCTGTATGACCCAATTCCTAAGTTCTGCTCCAGCCAATCCATTCTTCTCACCCAATTCCATGAAGTCTTGAAGTGTAGACATCTTGTCCTACCTATAAACTGAGCTATCTAGCTGAAATACATAGCGAAGTGGCAAGAGAAGAACAGACTCGACAAATTTACAATAAGGTTCTTCGCGGAACAGAGTAGCTATTGACTTCAATAATAAGTCCTGTGGTATCAACGTCGACCCGAAATATCAACTTAATTAACACAAATACTGTCACGTTGACGACCACCTAAAAATATATCACTCAAAATATACGATCATTATACGAACCGTGACATATATAAGCCACAAAATAATTATGGGAAAATATGTTCAATATAAGGAATATAAATATATAAGTACAGCGGACCAATACTAATACTGACAAAAGACGATTGACGTACGACGAAAGTACATATTATCATTCATAAAAGACAAAATCAATTTTGAATTTTAAGTGACAACACGATAAACACTTTATATATTACTCACAATTACGATACTCTTATACTGAATGAACTATATGTAAACCATATAAATAATGTGAGAATATAAAAATATATACATATGACACTAGATAATCAATAGTCACAGTAGACGATTAACGAGAGACGAAAATACCAATCAATGTTTCAACACGACAACAAATACTTTCAGACTTAGATTCAACATAACATACTACTGACTTATCATACAAAACAAACGGTTGTTAATTTATAATAAATTTTGACATAATTGAAAATACGACACCTTATTAAACTTTAAAAACAAAATCAATGTCACACCAATTGACAATTACAACAGGTACTGGCCTTAAGAAAATTGCGGTGTCGGTGTCCTCTACGAATTTCCAAATGTTCATTCCATGCTCGACTGTTCCAAATGCTCGAATATATTCGTTTTCTGCAGTCGACAATTAATGGAGGTTCTCCTCAAAACACAATATCAGGTAAATTGACACGATGGTGTAATGCACTTACACCAGCACCTAGACCACGCGGTCTGTGGCCGACTGACAAAACCTAGTCGGTTATGGTGCACCCGTCGAACTTTGAGTTAAATTTGGGTATATGATTGTAACGATACCCACAGTAGACTGGTGTGTGCTGTCATATCCGTCCTTCTATTCCTCTATGATGACGTGTGTAGTGTCTCCGTATTGTCCCATATGTAGTGTTGGCGATAAAGAATGCGATATTATGTGCAGAAACTTCGTGTCCGTTGATCCTATGCCAGTGAGGTGTCAGATTAATATAATGAACTGGCACCGTGAGACAACCGAAATGCTGCTTCGCCAACTGTAAATAGTCAGCAACAATGTGTCCGTGACGACTGAAATGTCGCTAGTAAATCCTTGCTCACTTGGTATGGCGGCGCAATGTGAGTCTAATATCCGATAACGGCATCATAATATGAAGTTGAAATAGTGAAGGTTGCGTGCGGGAATATTGTGGGGCAGTGTCAGTGAGGAAAAATGTCCTGAAAGGGTTATGTGGAGGGACAAAGTTTGGGAGTAGTGTCGTTCATTACAAAGTAGTATGTTCGTTTTCCACAGATTATAAAAGTGCACCTCCGAAATTTACCGGTGACCCACGCTCCTCAACGTTGTCATGTTCAGTATACCATATATACCTCTGACTGCAGTGTAACTTGCTGCTCTTGTATACTGCTCTGCTCTGTCCCCAAATTCTGATAGGATAATTCGTATATAATGTCTTCTGTTTCGGAGTTCCTCGATAATGTGGGGTATGTAACAATTCAACCCACAAATCGTTATTAATGTATTACTTCAGCAATGGAGTTGCGAGAATAAACAATTACTAACTCCTGAGCAGTTTCCAACGATCAGTTACTGTGAAATGTCAATCTGTTAATAGCTTAATGTGACAGCGCAGTGTTTCTCAGGTTCTCAATGCCTACTATGATGGTTATAAGTATATTCCATATCAACCATGGACATGTTAATTCTCATTGCACTGTTCTTGTGAAATATAACCTTCCAACTTACTGTTGTAACCTGCAAACTGAATGATCGTCCAGTTTACCCATTCCTGCTCTTCTCCATTTTGTGACGTCGAACTTGTGTGTGATTTGTGTAGTGCGGTGCAACTCAAGATGTTGGCGTGCAAATGTTTCTACGCTCAGCTGACTGAATCTGGCAGGAATTTCGTGTTGACAATTTATGCAGCGAGTCCAGTGACGACCCCCATATGCCTCGAAGTGCCTACACCGGCAACCGTCGAGGTATCGACTCAACTCGTAATAATGCAAAACAGCAACGAAGGACGAGGAATTAATTTGCGTCCTTACCTTGAATACAATGATAATCAACGGCACAAGTCAAGATCTCAAAGCGCTACCAGAAGTTTATTCCGTGGCAGACATGTGAACATTAAACTCACGTAGACCTGTAGGTTGACCCCTATAGACAGGGTCGGCGCCTACTTTACTGATCCACCGATGAGTGTTCAGTCTACTGCGCTCTGCTTGACGCCCTGATCCACTGATTCCATTTAAGCTGTAATTCCACTCTAGGTTTTTCCGCCCGGTTACTTCACTGCAGTATTATCATCAACAGATCCCTCTCCTGACTCATAGCTGTCTCACGCTCATATCATCGCGTCCAGAGGTCACCTCACACAGATCCTTAGAAAAAACACGTCCTTGTTCTACAGCACAATCACAGCGTCTCCTGTTGCTGTCCACTGACGTTGTCCACATTCTCCTTGGATTCATTTGTTTACGTCCACTTTCGTGTCCGAGTGGGAAATTCCCATTTTCCAATTTATACTTTTCGTGGTGGGTCGTGCCGCCGTATGGCACCTTCCAAGAGAAAAAGCACACACTAGCAGTCTGGATAGATTTAGAAAAAGCATTTGATAAAGTATGGAAGGAAGGACTGAAAGTAAAACTGCAAAACATGCATGTTTGTGGAAAAATGTATAAATGGATCAGCCACTACCTTGAGAACAGAACTGCCAGGACAAAAGTACAAGGACAAGCAAGCAAAATGATGCTGCTGGAGCAAGGTGTCCCCCAAGGAGGAGTTCTTTCACCAACATTATTCCTAGCATATATAAATGACATCACAGAAAATTTTCCAGCCAGAGTACACACATCCTCCTTTGCAGATGACCTAGCCATATGGACATCTGAAGAATATATTAGTACAGCTAACAGCAGAATACAGCAAGCCTTATTAGCGCTAGAGGACTGGTCAAAATCATGGCTAGTGAAGATAAGTGAGGAGAAAACAACATGCACAGTGTTCTCCCTCTCAAATAAAACTCAGCAACCTAAGCTGGTATTGAATGGAAAAATATTGCGCCATGAAGAAAATCCAAACTATCTAGGAGTCACCTTTGATCGTCGCCTGACATGGAAGACACAGGTTGAGAAAAATCGAACAAGAGCAAGGCAGAGAATGGCAATCATGAAAAAGCTTGCTGGTACAACGTGGGGAGCAGATGAGAAAGTTCTCAAGAAGTTATATACTGGACGGGTGAGGCCAGTACTGGAATATGGCATTGCAGCTTGGGCAACAGCAGCTAAGTCAAACTTTAACAAAATAAGTAGAGTCCAAAACCAAGGAATGCGAATCATAACTGGAAGCCTGAAGACAACGCCTATTAATGAACTAGAAAAGATCACTTGTTTACAACCAATGCAGGATAGAAGAGATAGCAGAGCCCAGCAACAAGCAGAAAAATTTAGAAGATTGACAGACCACCCTATGTACAACAGATTTAATGGTTTTGGAAAGGGAAGACTGAAGCGTAGCAACTTTGTAGAAACTGCAAAACGAAGGATTAGGGCAGATCCTATACTTAACATATCAACAGTCAAGCCCATACACAATGCACACAACTTCCCAGCTTGGAGACAGCAGCAACTGCCTGAGATGATAGAAAACATTCCTGGTATTGAGAAAAAGAACACTCAGCATGAAACCGAAAGAAGAGAAATAACCCTAAACTACATAAAAGAACATTACCCAAGCAGGAATTGGACCCATGCATATACAGATGGATCAGCCAAAATTCAATAGAGAATGGAGGAGGAGGAATTCTCCTAAATTTAAAAAATGGAGTGAAAAAAACACATTCAATGGCAACTGGAAAATTTTCAAGTAACTTCAAAGCGGAGGTAGAGGCTTTGAAAACTGCAGCAGAAATGCTCCTGATGGAGGAAAATAAAGAGAAGCAAATAGCTATCTTCACAGATGCAAAGTCAGCTGTCTCAATACTCAAGAGCAATAACAGCACAGAACTCACTGACCTAAGAGCAGCACTCCATGGTCTATGCCAGAAATCCAAAAAAGTTGTAATACAGTGGATCCCATCACATTGCAGTATACCTGGAAACGAAGAGGCTGACAGACTGGCAAAATAGGGCGGACGACTACCACAGCCTGACATAGACATAACCTATAATGAGGCAAAGAGGTTGATAAAAAGCACTTATAGAACCAAATAGGAATCTGAGCATCCAGGCCATCAGAAGGATGATGCATATTACAAACTCGACCGAAGAGAACAAGTAGCAATCTTCAGACTCCGCACAGGACATAACAGGCTGAAATACCACTTGTTCAATAAACTAAAGATAGGAGATACTGATGAATGTAATTGTAGAACTGGAAAAATGACAGCAAAACATTTGCTGCAGGATTGCCCAACGTATGCAGAACAGAGAAAGATATTTTGGCCCACACCTGCTTCATTTGAGGACAAGCTCTATGGAGATATCAACAAGCTCAAGTTGACCGCAGCTTACTTTAACTACATACAGGTTGACATTTAAAGGTGCATGAAGAACCAGAGGCATGAAATGAAATATTGCTTGGATAGCAAATCCATTATGTGGAAAGTCCAAATCGAAAGCTCGCTGTGTGGGCTTCATAAAAGGTGGAAAAGTGTCCTAGTGGCACGAAATGGAATATTGCTTGATAGCAAATCCATTACGTGGAAAGTCCGAATCAAAAGCCCATTGTGTGGGCTTCATAAAAGGTGGAAAAGTGTCCTAGTGGCATGAAATGGAATATTGCTTGGATAGCAAATCCATTACGTGGAAAGTCCGAATCGAAAGCTCACTGTGTGGATGTCATCTGCAGACTGCATACTTCTGGTTTCCGGAAGAACAGCCTATGGTGAACGGAAGGCCCAATATACGGAAGTGAGGCTAAGCAGCCATGTGCAGGACGTGACGATTCCTTGGGTGAGCCCAGTACCAGAGCGCTATGTATCGGCTCTGCAAGTATGGAAGCCTCCTTGGATGGCGGGGAATGCCCATGGTCTGCCCCTGCCTTCCCTTGAGGGCTGACCAGGATCTTTGGCTGTTCTATATGGACCAGCTGGGATGGGGGATAACACCACAACAGTGAGAGTCAAACGTCCTAAGAAACCCCCGGGAAGGTTAACCCGGTCAACAAATGCCCGCAGAAGTCGGATGTGTCGGCCTAACGGCGCAAGAACGCAGCTCTGCTGTAAACAGGCACAACGCAATCACATCCGAAAAAAAAACTCCGGATGAACGAAGAAGAAGAAGAAACACAAACTCCGTAGATCCAGAGATGTTCCGAGAAAACTGCACTCGTGAACAGAATGTCATAGACCGGAATCGATCCCACAATCTTCGGAGACAAAAGGCAGGCGGCGAAACCAATTCGCCACAGAGACTCCCGCGAAGTAGAGGAGGACCTAGAAACTCGCGGAGAAGTAGACGCGGACCTAGAAACTCGCGGAGAAGTAGAGGCGGGCCTAGACAGGCGGAGAAGCAGAGGAGGACCTAGACACACGGAGAAGTAGAGGAGGACCTAGACACTCGCGGAGAAGTAGAGGAGGACCTAGACACGAGAAGAAGTAGGGGAGGACCTAGACACTCGCGGAGAAGTAGAGGCGGACCTAGACACGCGGAGAAGTAGAGGAGGACATACAAACTCGCGGAGAAGTAGAGGAGGACCTTGACACGCGGAGAAGTAGAGGCGGACCTAGAAACTCGCGGAGAAGTAGAGGAGGACCTAGACACGGAGAGAAGTAGAGGAGGCCCTAGAAACTCACGGAGAAGTAGAGGAGGACCTAGACACGGAGAGAAGTAGAGGAGGCCCTAGAAACTCACGGAGAAGTAGAGGAGGACCTAGACACGCGGAGAAGTAGAGGCGGACCTAGACATGCGGAGAAGTAGAGGAGGACCTAGAAACTAACGGAGAAGTAGAGGAGGACCTAGACACTCGCGGAGACGTAAAGGAGGACCTGGACACGCGGAGAAGTAGAGGAGGACCTAGACACTCGCGGAAAAGTCAATTTGCTACATAAATAATTGTGGGGAGGACATAGACAGAGCTGCATGATGTAGTAAGAGATAGCTGGGCTCAGAGAGAGGTGGTCGTGGGCAGATGCTCCAATAAGGGATAAATGACGGAAGAAGAAGACGGGAGTGTCGTCACCTTAAGGCTTTTACATGGCACAACAGAACTGGTGAACTAACACCCAAATATAGGGTTCCGTCGCCACATACTCGTGGTGATTCTGAGAACTTAACACATAATGCACTTGTCCAGCGTGCGATCTTGAAAGTTCATTTTGATCAAGTGATTTAATCCAGTATTTATTCATTCATTCAGTAGCATGTCCTTTGCAGAACTTCGTTCCCATAACAACCTTCCGGAACACCTCTCGATCATAAGCAAGATGTCCCTCGTCCGATACACCCATCTGGAGATCATCCGTCTTATCCTGTATCCTTATTCTGTTTGGCCTTCTTCTTCCTTTCTTCCCAGGCATATACCCCTCCATTATTGTTCTCTCCAAATTTTAATGATTTTTCAAGTGACCAAAATATTTCAATGTTCTGTGTTTTATCGTCTTTAATAGCAAACCTTCTTCAACATTCAGCTCTTGAAGTATGGATGCATTTGTTCTTTTCTTTACCCAAGATATTCTTAGAACTCGTCTATAACATTTATATTCAAAGGCATTTATGCGCTGCTCAGCTTGTTTAGTAAGTGTCCAGGTCTCACAGTGGTATGTTGCAATGGGAAAGATGCATGCTCTTAAAAATATAATTTTTGCAGTTCTGTCTGTCCCTCTCCACAATTTATTCAGTTGTTTTAGTCTTTGAAGAGCAATAGACATTCGTCTTTTAACTTCTTTCATTGTGTCACCATTGTTAAATCACTAACTGGCGCCTTGCCGTCTTGACAGACGATAGTTTCTTGTTACATTGTGCTTTTAAAAGGCATAATAACTATAACCCATGGCGGTAGCGAAAGTGACTGATCAGACCAATTCTCGCGGTAAATATTCGCCCACAATGGATGCACGTGAACACATGGTCATTTCCACTATCACGTATCATGTGATTTCTCACGCGCTCAGTGTGTGACCAATCTGAAATCATGTTCTCCTTTGTTTTTATTAAATTCCTGATCCTTTCCCTTCAGGCAAAGCGATCAGCGGCGACGTGCTCTCAAGATGCAATAAAAATGGCTATATCAATAATTTCCCGCTTACACACATCTTTGTACCGTGGTGGAGGGCGATACCAATGTCTTTTACCCATCTGTAATTCACTAAAATACATGTCGTCTAGTATTCTCTAAGTCTTCGAAGACTGAAGTAAACTCACTTAGTTAAAAAATAATAAGCAAATTGTTGGCACTCAAGTAAATCCCTGCCCTGTTTTGAGAATGGAGTTTATGTGAAAGCATTACGACGTGCTGTGTAAACACACAACAGCCACACAAGAAGATCTCCCTGCGGGAACTCAGCATCCGCCATAAGCAAGGCATTCAATCCAGCGAGAACTCCCTGTTCTGTAACTATCATTACGGAATTTCCTAGTGGCAAGCAAGATATATTATGAAACATAATACTTGCTCTTATCGCTCGCTGTTGGCTAACAATGTTTACATAATAAGTCCGATGAGAAGAGCATTGGAGATGGAGAAGAATGATGTGGGGAGGGCATAGAATATGCTATAGAAGATAGCAAAGGATATGACAACTTGGCGTGACCTGACTGAGGAATCTACACACTAATGACGACGACGACTACGATGATGATGATGGTGATAATGATGATGATGAAAAAGAAGTCAGTCACAATCCCCACTTTCTAACCACTAATGTTTTCACATTAGACTTTATTAAGAAGAAGTCATTCAAACAGTAATGCCTTCAATTGTGACTTTGATCACCAGAAATAACTGAACCGTCAAAGTGATATGTTTGAACTGTTTTTGTTTGAACATATGAGCATAATTCCTCAATGTTATATTTGTTATGATTGCACGAGTATTGATAAAAGATTACTTGCCGCGATTGCCATGTGTTCTTTTTAATGTCCTGTTACCCGGTTGCATCCTTCTTCACATTGGTACACTTTAGTGGTTTGATTTATTTTATATATATATCACCATCTCAATCCATCCATCATCATTTCTCGTGGTCTGCCTCTGCCTCTCGTCCTCTTGATCTTTTCAATTGTCACGATGTTCTATAATGCCTTTATTCTCTTCACATGAGCAAAGAAAACTTTGTCTAATTCTTATTGTTATTTCTAGTTTCCTTTGCCTCTTTCAGACAATCTGTCTTAGTGACTCTGGCAGTCTAAGGAATTCGTCTCAGGAACCACATCTCTACTGCTCGCAAGTTCTTCCTAGTTTGTTCATTTACATTCCAAGATTCACCGCCATACAGAAAAACTGGTTCTTCAGTACTCGCTCTTTCTAAATGGTAGTGACTTATTGCATAAGAGAGAGAGAGAGAGAGAGAGAGAGAGAGAGAGAGAGAGAGAGAGAGAGAGAGAGAGAGAGAGAGAGAGAGAGAGAGAGGCGCGCAGGCAAGCGTTCGCGAGTACACACACACACTCACATAGACAGACGGACATACATAATTACAGATATACAGAAATAATGACAGACAAACATACAATACCACAAGTATAACAAACATGCTGCAGTAACTCAAAGAAGAAGGTTGATGAGAACATCGTGGACGCCAAAATGGCGATTAGGCATTGAACCGCTACGGCCTCTGGAGTATTTATCTTTGTGGCTGCGGTTTGAATTTTGCTTTTCCTCATGTTGGACTGGTAATATATGGTTCCGTCGCCCTGCTACAGAGTGAGTGTGTGGCGCGACTCTATGAGATTCACGTGGAATGCTTTTACATGTCCGCTTTTGTTTGTACAGTGACCTGCATGTTCGGAACAATGGCTACCGGCTGTTGTTGAATTGACTGATTTGCCTTTTCGGTTCACGAGTGCATTTTTCAGGAGACTCCTGGGAGTCGGCGCTGGAACTACGGAGTTCGTGCATAATGCGACGCTTTCGGCGGGTCGCCCTGAGGATAGAGACACAGCCATGTGAGAAAACCCGGGTCAATAAGGTCTTTCTGGTGTCTGCCGATTCCATCGACGATGAACTGTGGTTTTCGTGGATAACTTTTGTGTTGGCATTCTGGCGGCGGCATTATGCACAGTGTACCTGTGCGGGCTGTTGGATTGCTGGGACTCCTGTCTGTTCAACTTTTCACATTAGACAGTGGGGAGCAATTTGTGTGATATTTACTGGCGCAGGAACGGAGCATAATGGGGACGACCCGTTGCCGTGAAGTTGGAACCTCGACTGACTGACTGACTGATTGGACTGACTGACTGACTGACTGACTGACTGACTGACTGACTGACTGACTGACTGACTGACTGACTGACTAACCGTGGACGGATAGAAAGACCAATGAGGACATTTTAACGTCATCCATTGCACGGCTATTTTTGGAAACCGGTCATGTGATGATAGAGACAATGCGTTTCGCGTGTTGTTTAACACATAAAATAGTCGCTTGTTAAAGTTTGCAGAAGCCATCATGATTAATCGACATAGGCCAGTTTTGTGCAAACAGAAAGACACATAGTCAGTTTAAAGTTACCGTGACAGACAATTGAAATTACTGTGCGAACATGTGTATATTTCAACTTGAAGGCTTTATCTGGTTATGTTACTTTGTGTTGTGTGATTTATGCAGTATGCATCTGACGAGATGCAGCGAAATATGCTAGGCAATAAATCGTACAATCTATTGTTTGTGTCTTCTTTATTCAAGAACAAGAAGAACAACAACAGAAAATTAACAAACTATCCTTGTTCATTCACAACAAAATACCACCGTAAAACTAGCGAATGCTGGAGGAGAAAACCATGAGAATGTAATTTGGGTTTCACTGATTCATGACTCCGCATCTCCACCGCCAGATGACTACAGTTATGGCGGGGTTTAATCAACTGACGCTGGTTTGCTCATCGTCAGACCAGCCCTGTGAAATTGGTTTTGACTTTCATATCGGTCAATATTATATCAACAATCTCCGGTTTGAAAAAAGCGTATTTTTTAACTCTTAACCGACCCGGGGGATTTCCTCTTTCATGGTGGATAATTTTTCGTGGCTTCCTGTGATTTGTCATAAACATGTAAAGTTAGAAGGTATTTTGTTAAAAATCTGCAACATCCTAACGCGCCTTCTTCGCATTAAACGTCGGCTATTATCAGTCTCAAAACCCTCTTTGCTGTGCGTTTACAGTGAATTAGTGCAGTCTTCATTTAGTCCCTCTCTAGACACCGTCCTCCCACACGAAACCTGGTCTTTCCCTTCCACTTGTTCAGCCAGGCCATCATTTTAGAAAGAAATCGCGTTAGCGCAGTGGTTAGACTCTCGCCTGCCGGCACGGTAGTCAAGTTTTCGAATCCACATTGAGGTGGATTTTTTAAAAAATTCTTCTTAATCTTCTTCGTTTGTCCAATTTTATTTTATTTTATTTTTGTGGGAGACGTAATTTCGTTGTGTCAGTTTACAGCAAAGCTGCGATATTTGCATCTTTCGGAAGACGTAATCCGACTTCTGCGGGCGTTTGTTGGCCGGGTTAGCTTTCCCGTTTTTTTTTTTTTTTCTGTATTTTTTTCTTTATCGAAGAACTTTTCGCGGTCAATAGTTGTTAATGTCATCTTTGTCCCTCTATCCACTGTTGATACACCAACAGGCTCATTGGGAACAGCCATATGCATGCCCGGTCGACCCTCAATGGAAGGCAGGGGCAGACCATGGGCATACCCTGTCATCCAAGGAGGCTTCCATAAGTGCAGAGCCGACACATGACGCTCTGATACTGGGCTCACCCAACGAATCGCCGCGTCCTGCACATGGCTGGTTAACCTCACTTCTGTATATTGAGCTGCCCGTGCAACTCATACTGCACTTTCGGGGGCCACATGGTTGCAGTTCGCATATTTTAGACTTTGATGACGCCCATGCGCTATATTTTAACCATTTAGTACAGTGGTTCTCAAACTTTTTTGGCCCATGCACCACATGTTCAGAATGTTATCCTCCCACCTCCTTTTCATATTTCCTCCCTATAAATTCCTCCCTTCCCCTATACATTTTACGCAAAAATGGAAGCTAAATTAATAACACATACTAGAACAAGTCTAGACGTCTACATAAAACGTGATTTGTGGGTCTACTTACGTTATAAAACGAATTTCAGAAGAGCGAGAAGTACAAAACCGTTACGTATGGAGGGAAAAACAATATCAAGTAATCGGTTCTTGTGTTAACGCGATCTTGAAATAATCTTAATTTCTTCCCCCCTCCCTCTCCCCTACTAGAAACCCTAATATTCCCCCCTAGGGGAGAATTCCCCACCGGTTGAGAACCACTGATTTAGTAAGATGTTCGGTCGCTTACTCCACGTCGTGGACGTTTGAACCGATTCTTTCATTTGGTAGAATATTCGTTCGGTGGATATTTGACCCTGTCATCTAGTTGGAATGTGACGAACATTAGAACAACTTTGTCAGTTTAGTAGGGTGCATGTTCGGCGACATTGTTTATCTATGATTTATGGGTGTGCTGATGAATGTCAGAAGAGTTTTTGATCTCTAGAGACCACCAACACCAAGATCCCCTGCCAGTTCGGTTTAGACCAGTGATGATCATCCATCCGTGGTGTACGACCTGGATGTGTGGTTGAAGTCTTGCCAGGAGTTCCCAGCACAGAGCTCGCTGGCGCCCAAAGTGTGGTACAGGGTGTCCCTTTACACACATCACAACGGCCTTAACCTACCATGACCATGACCGAAGTCACCACACCAGGGATTTTGTTTTTAAACTGATACCCATGTTGACCCAGCCAAAAATTGACACAGAGAAATGCCTTGGGAAGTAAAGTCAGCCTGCGTGATACTGACCACATATATAAATAATTTATAAAACTATGGGACTAACATCTTGTACCCAATACGCCTGAGAGAGAGTACAATGTTCCAACTTAATAGGAAACAATTATTTTTTTACTGTTACTCTAAAAGTATTAAAGACAACAAGTACGGTGCCCCATTTGATCAGGTTTTACAAAAACAAAATTCTCACGTAACAACAGCCGTTGCAATTCTTCATTTGTTATGTTTCGTTTTTAATTCAATAATATTGATTGCTATGTTCCTCAGCTGAATTCGTCTTCCACTTGATCAAAATTAGGACAGGAATCGTAAGACATGCCAGGTTTTCCCCAAACATTAGAATGGATTATAATCATTTTGTGTGACGGGATGACTGTGTTGGCACGGGATTTTTCATGTCACCGAATTGAAAACACGTTATTTCGCTGTAACGATGTTTCATGTTTGTATATTGTGTGCCGAGATTCTTAACATATTCAGTGCCACACAAAAAGAAGGTGTGGACCAAACAAAAATGGATGGCGGAGAATGGGAAGAAGTGTTATGTCACAGTTATGACTTAAAAGCTATTAATATGGCAGAAGACGTGTTGTATTCTAACACAATGACGTCTCGGCAATATAAGCCCATGGCAGATAAGGGCAGTCACTTAAGACGATTAATCATCCCATATCAATTAAACAGTTAAACAGCTTAGAGTCACTACGGACTCAGCATGGTCAAATGGATAAGAGTACTCATTCTTAAACATCCGGTGTGCTGATGCCGAGTTAGCAGCTCAACCCCTACACTCGTTAGTTGGACTAAAATGTTGACTTCTCCCTGACTTGGGGGCGTATATTACAAGTACCTCTGAAGTCGGTGTGGGTTCGCCTTATGGCGAGGGACACTTGTAAACAGAAAGTTGATCCAGACGCAAAAATCAGCCGTGCACCAGAAGCAGTAGCATGTTGGAATATGCTAGAGTTAAAAGCCAGCGAAAGAAAAATAAAACTACGGACTAATTTAAAAAAATGTCTATTCCTTCTTTGTTTCTGGCTTCTCTGTGTATTGCATATACCAGGGGTCACCAAACTATTTTCACAGTGGGTTGGATAACTGATAAAATGACTAGCGTGGGCCACATAATCATTTTGTTCAATACTTGCAAGCCATAATGAAAGCTCTGAAAAAAAGACAAAAAAACTAAGGTTAGCATTCCATGTTAACCATCCGTGAGTGGTATGCAATGCACAACAAACAACAACAACAAAACAAAGACAACCAACATATTTACTTACTAAAACAGTTATCAAAGAACGCGACGTTAGCAAAAAGATAGTTATCCGAATCTCACAAACTAAGCAGCAAAAAATGTTAGTGAGATTTGTGAAACTGACGTTTGGCTTTCTAGATATCATCAATGTTTGGTTTGGAATTGCTGCGTCCAGTCAAGAGAATTGCTTTCAAATGTTCAGCAGTCAATCTCGTTCCATGAGTTGACGTCCCATACTTCATTTTTGAAAATTTTTGCTCACAGATATAAGTTGTTCCAAACACTGATGCCATACCAGCGGCAAATTTCTTCAGTTTCGGAAACTCAACATCAGGCAAGCAGCAGTAACATTAAACAAGTTTTCCTAGTATTTTAAACATAATATTTAAATATAAATTGTATCACAACGTCCCGTGTTCCATACGTTTTCTCAAGTAAATTCGAGTACCATCGGCGAGCCCGATGAACTGACGACGCGCTCCGCATCCGGCCCGTGGGCCGTAGTTTGGTGACCCCTGGCATATACAGAGGAAAATACGAGAATACAGTTCTGCATGGTTTGCATATACACACAAACATAAACTAGTGGTTCAAGTTCAAATCACAGTAACGGCTGCATTCTTTTTTATTTAACTCTGGTGTCGACCGAGACTCGTTAAATGGAAACCTGCATTTTCTGGGAAAGTAACTGATCACCTCATATCATTATTCACAAGCTTAGAGTATAGCCGCAGATTAAAACTTGACACACACTAACGGCAGCAGCTGGCATAGGATTACGTTTATTTTACACGCATACGAAAATGGGTACCGAATAATTTTCTGAATTTTGTGAGAAGTGAACTGAACTGGTCAGCTCAGATCATTATTCCGAAGCCTAGAATAGCTGAAGGTTTTAAACTTCGCACACTAACAGCAACAGCTGGCGTGTGATTACATTTATTGTACACGAACACGAAAATGAGTACCGAATAATTTTTTGCTTTTTTGGGGGGAAGGGAATTAGTCACCTCACATCATTATTCGGGAGAGTAGACTAATGGAAAGCGTCGTGCACCAACGGCAGTATGTATGTACATATTTAGCTTATTTTAGTTTAGTTTAGTTTAGTTTAGTTTAGTTTAATTTAGTTTAGTTTAGTCGACGGATCAACATCATGGCACACGGGTATAACCCGTAAGTGCTCCGTTCGACTCCTAACTCAAGCCTGAGTCCGGGGAATCTCAGTGCACGAACTCCGTAGCACCGGCGAGGATCCTGAAATACCTTGGGTAGATTTTTAACACGAAATTTTGCCTGGGCAGCGCCGTTAGGCTACTCTTTTTCGATTTCAAACTGCCAAGGGAATTTTTACGTGCGGCACAATACACACTGGCGTCCGATCTCACTACCCAGAGACTAGGGGAAATTTTGTTACTAGAAGTCCACGTGAAAAAATATCGCCCCTCATCAGGGCTTGAACCCGGGACCTCCAGCACTCGAAGCGGACACCAAGCATGGCTTCGTTTACCGACACTGGGCGAGTCTGAGCTGCAGATACCACTAAGGACACACATGCACGCTACCACTCTACCACAAAGATACCTGGAATCATACATCCATAACAACACATGCGCCTACCGTTATAGCATGCCCAGGAAAACGATTGGATCATGACCGCGTCATCAGCTTGCAGGTGTTGAGTAAGGAATCCCACATCCGTCAATTGCCAGCTACTTCTTGTCCAGCAACTTGATCTCCCAATAGCTTCTCTCTAACACAGCAGTACAAATATATCTCCGAATCACTAGGAAAACAGTGTTATAGTGTCCTTGCGTTATGTTGCATCTGTTGGTTTATTAAAACTGCAGTTACAAATATGTCTCTCAATCGACTAGGAAAACAGAGGTATAATGTCCAAGCTTTATATTACGGCAGTTGGTTTTTGCGTGTTCTGAATACCTAGGAATATAACGTTATAATGTCCATGCTTTATGTTCTAGCTGCTGGTTTATTAAAACAGCAGTTACAAATATGTTTCTTATCGACTAAGAAAACAGCGTTATAATGTTCGTATTATTACGACAGTTGGTTCGTTCAAACAGCAGTTCAGAAATGTCATAATCGACTAGGAAAACAGCGTTATAATGTTCGTATTATTACGACAGTTGGTTCGTTCAAACAGCAGTTCAGAAATGTCATAATCGACTAGGAAAACAGCGTTATATTGTCCGTATTATTACGACAGTTGGTTCGTTCAAACAGAAGTTCAGAAATGTCATAATCGACTAGGAAAACAGCGTTATAATGTCCGTATTATTACGACAGTTGGTTCGTTCAAACAGCAGTTCAGAAATGTCATAATCGACTAGGAAAACAGCGTTATATTGTCCGTATTATTACGACAGTTGGTTCGTTCAAACAGCAGTTCAGAAATGTCATAATCGACTAGGAAAACAGCGTTATATTGTCCGTATTATTACGACAGTTGGTTTGTTCAAACAGCAGTTCAGGAATATCATAATCGACTAGGAAAACATCGTTATAATGTCCGCATTATTACGGCAGTTGGTTCGTTCAAACAGTAGTTCAGAAATGTCATAATCGACTAGGAAAACAGCGTTATAATGTCCGCATTATTACGACAGTTGGTTCGTTCAAACAGCAGTTCAGATATGTCATAATCGACTAGGAAAACAGCGTTATATTGTCCGTATTATTACGACAGTTGGTTCGTTCAAACAGCAGTTCAGAAATGTCATAATCGACTAGGAAAACAGCGTTATATTGTTCGTATTATTACGACAGTTGGTTTGTTCAAACAGCAGTTCAGGAATATCATAATCGACTAGGAAAACATCGTTATAATGTCCGCATTATTACGGCAGTTGGTTCGTTCAAACAGCAGTTCAGGAATATCATAATCGACTAGGAAAACATCGTTATAATGTCCGCATTATTACGGCAGTTGGTTCGTTCAAACAGCAGTTCAGAAATGTCATAATCGACTAGAAAAACAGCGTTATAATGTCCGCATTATTACGGCAGTTGGTTCGTTCAAACAGCAGTTCAGAAATGTCATAATCGACTAGAAAAACAGCGCTATAAAGTGTGTGCTTTATGCTGCAACTGTTAGTTATTCTTCTTCTTCTTCTTCGTTCATCCGGAGTTTTTTTTTTTTTTTTCGGATGTGATTGCGTTGTGCCTGTTTACAGCAGAGCTGCGTTCTTGCGCCGTTAGGCCGACACATCCGACTTCTGCGGGCATTTGTTGACCGGGTTAACCTTCCCGGGGGTTTCTTAGGACGTTTGACTCTCACTGTTGTGGTGTTATCCCCCATCCCAGCTGGTCCATATAGAACAGCCAAAGATCCTGGTCAGCCCTCAAGGGAAGGCAGGGGCAGACCATGGGCATTCCCCGCCATCCAAGGAGGCTTCCATACTTGCAGAGCCGATACATAGCGCTCTGGTACTGGGCTCACCCAAGGAATCGTCACGTCCTGCACATGGCTGCTTAGCCTCACTTCCGTATATTGGGCCTTCCGTTCACCATAGGCTGTTCTTCCGGAAACCAGAAGTATGCAGTCTGCAGATGACATCCACACAGTGAGCTTTCGATTCAGACTTTCCATGTAATGGATTTGCTATCCAAGCAATATTCCATTTCGTGCCACTAGGACACTTTTCCACCTTTTATGAAGCCCACACAATGGGCTTTTGATTCGGACTTTCCACGTCATGGATTTGCTATCCAAGCAATATTCCATTTCGTGCCACTAGGACACTTTTCCACCTTTTATGAAGCCCACACAGCGAGCTTTCGATTTGGACTTTCCACATAATGGATTTGCTATCCAAGCAATATTCCATTTCATGCCTCTGGGTCTTCATGCACCTTTAAATGTCAACCTGTATGTAGTTAAAGTAAGCTGCGGTCAACTTGAGCTTGCTGATATCTCCATAGAGCTTGTTCTCAAATGAAGCAGGTGTGGGCCAAAATATCTTTCTCTGTTCTGCATACGTTGGGCAATCCTGCAGCAAATGTTTTGCTGTCATTTTTCCAGTTCTACAATTACATTCATCGGTATCTCCTATCTTTAGTTTATTGAACAAGTGGTATTTCAGCCTGTTATGTCCTGTGCGGAGTCTGAAGATTGCTACTTGTTCTCTTCGGTCGAGTTTGTAATATGCATCATCCTTCTGATGGCCTGGATGCTCTGATTCCCATTTGGTTCTATAAGTGCTTTTTATCAACCTCTTTGCCTCATTATAGGTTATGTCTATGTCAGGCTGTGGTAGTCGTCCGCCCTCTTTTGCCAGTCTGTCAGCCTCTTCGTTTCCAGGTATACTGCAATGTGATGGGATCCACTGTATTACAACTTTTTTGGATTTCTGGCATAGACCATGGAGTGCTGCTCTTAGGTCAGTTAGTTCTGTGCTGTTATTGCTCTTCAGTATTGAGACAGCTGACTTTGCATCTGTGAAGATAGCTATTTGCTTCTCTTTATTTTCGTCCATCAGGAGCATTTCTGCTGCAGTTTTCAAAGCCTCTACCTCCGCTTTGAAGTTACTTGAAAATTTTCCAGTTGCCATTGAATGTGTTTTTTTCACTCCATTTTTTAAATTTAGGAGAATTCCTCCTCCTCCATTCTCTATTGAATTTTTGGCTGATCCATCTGTATATGCATGGGTCCAATTCCTGCTTGGGTAATGTTCTTTTATGTAGTTTAGGGTTATTTCTCTTCTTTCGGTTTCATGCTGAGTGTTCTTTTTCTCAATACCAGGAATGTTTTCTATCATCTCAGGCAGTTGCTGCTGTCTCCAAGCTGGGAACTTGTGTGCATTGTGTATGGGCTTGACTGTTGATATGTTAAGTATAGGATCTGCCCTAATCCTTCGTTTTGCAGTTTCTACAAAGTTGCTACGCTTCAGTCTTCCCTTTCCAAAACCATTAAATCTGTTGTACATAGGGTGGTCTGTCAATCTTCTAAATTTTTCTGCTTGTTGCTGGGCTCTGCTATCTCTTCTATCCTGCATTGGTTGT
The DNA here is from genome assembly GCA_014155875.1 of Cepaea nemoralis. NCBI lineage: Eukaryota > Metazoa > Mollusca > Gastropoda > Stylommatophora > Helicidae > Cepaea > Cepaea nemoralis. Next base: position 34,328 of record JACEFZ010004592.1, read on the forward strand.
AAACAAGTGATCTTTTCGAGTTCATTAATAGGCGTTGTCTTCAGGCTTCCAGTTATGATTCGCATTCCTTGGTTTTGGACTCTACTTATTTTGTTAAAGTTTGACTTAGCTGCTGTTGCCCAAGCTGCAATGCCCTATTCCAGTACTGGCCTCACCCGTCCAGTATATAACTTCTTGAGAACTTTCTCATCTGCTCCCCACGTTGTACCAGCAAGCTTTTTCATGATTGCCATTCTCTGCCTTGCTCTTGTTCGATTTTTCTCAACCTGTGTCTTCCATGTCAGGCGACGATCAAAGGTGACTCCTAGATAGTTTGGATTTTCTTCATGGCGCAATATTTTTCCATTCAATACCAGCTTAGGTTGCTGAGTTTTATTTGAGAGGGAGAACACTGTGCATGTTGTTTTCTCCTCACTTATCTTCACTAGCCATGATTTTGACCAGTCCTCTAGCGCTAATAAGGCTTGCTGTATTCTGCTGTTAGCTGTACTAATATATTCTTCAGATGTCCATATGGCTAGGTCATCTGCAAAGGAGGATGTGTGTACTCTGGCTGGAAAATTTTCTGTGATGTCATTTATATATGCTAGGAATAATGTTGGTGAAAGAACTCCTCCTTGGGGGACACCTTGCTCCAGCAGCATCATTTTGCTTGTTTGTCCTTGTACTTTTGTCCTGGCAGTTCTGTTCTCAAGGTAGTGGCTGATCCATTTATACATTTTTCCACAAACATGCATGTTTTGCAGTTTTACTTTCAGTCCTTCCTTCCATACTTTATCAAATGCTTTTTCTAAATCTATCCAGACTGCTAGAGTGTGCTTTTTCTCTTGGAAGGCATCCTCTATTTCCTGAGCTATATAGGTTATTTGATCTTCAGTGGATCTGTATTTTCTGAATCCTGCTTGGTGTGGTGTTAAGAGTTTGTTTTCTTCCAGATGTCATGTTAGCCTGCCATTGATAATGCGTTCCATTAATTTTCCTACACAGCTAAGTAGACTGATAGGTCGATAGCCATTTGGTTCTTCCAGGTCTTTTCCTTTCTTTGGGACTGGTATTAGTATAGCTTCCTTCCATGCCTGTGGGACTATTCCTCTCTTCCAGCTGTTATTTAGGACTGCTAGTAGTTTCTTCTTTGCCTTGGTGCCTAGTCCTAATAGCATTTCATTTGTGATTCCATCCTTTCCTGGTGATTTCTTCTTTTTTAGGGTATTCATTGCCTGTTCCATTTCTTCCATTGTTAGATTTGCCATCATATATTCTGCTGCTGTCTCTGTATTTCTATGATGTATCTGTTTGTCTTTGATTGCTTTCTTCTGTTCGGTTGTAATATCAATGTGGTTTGCATTTGCATAGTGTTCCATTAGTGCATTTGCAGCCTTTTTTCCTGTAAGCAAGGCATTTCCTTGTTTAATTGTTATTTGTTTGTTTCTAGGTCCTTCATTGTTCATGGCTTTCACTAGTTTCCATAGTTTGTTTCCATCCCTGTCAAAATTCAGGTTTTCTGTTTTTTCCCTCCAACAATGTCTTGTTGTTTGATTTACTGTTCTTTTATATTTTGCTGAGATGGCTTTGAGAGAGATGTTGCTTCAATTGTTTGTTCTCTCTCTGCTGTCTTCCTGGCATCTTCAACTTTGTCCTCCAAACTTTGTAGTTCTTCAGTCCAGTAAGGTTTGTAATTTTTCCTCGCTCCTCTTGGAATGGACTCAGTGCCTGCCTGTATTATCGCTCTGTTTAGACTTTCCACCATTTGCTTTATGTTGCCATATCGTGTATTTATGTTTTCACAATATTTGTCTGTTAGTATGGCAAATCTGTCCCAATCTGCTCGTTTGTAATTCCAGCGGGGCAAGGGCTTTTGCTCCCGTGGAACATACTCCATATTCATTTCAAGCTTGATTGGTCTGTGGTCACTACCTGCTAATTGGTCCAGCACATGGCGATCGATTTTGTGGAGGATGTCTCCTGTGCAGAAAGCTAAGTCTGGAGTAGAAGTGTTAAGCCATCTTCTGGAGTAGAAGCTCGGTGTGTCATCCGCTTTGTTGAGTAGATGGAGATTTGAGTCTATTTCCCAGTCCTCCAATTCATCTCCTCTTTTGTCAGTATCTGGGTATCCCCATCTTTCTGAACGGCTATTAAAGTCTCCGACAATAATGCAGTTTGTGTCAGTTATTTTCATGTTTGAGAGTGTAAGGTCCTTATCTGCTGGGCTATACAGATTGTAGATTCTTATTTTCACGTCCTTTATCATTATATCAACACCTATAATTTCCGTTTGGTTGTCAGAGATCAAAGATACTTCGCTGCAAGGTATTGTATTTCGTGTAAGTATTAGAACTCCTCCTTTGTGTCCTTCGCGGTCGAAACGTGTGGCCTGATATCCTCTGACTGAGAATTTGTGATTGGCGTTGAGGTGTGTCTCTTGAATGCATGCCACATCTATTCTATCTTTATGAAGACGCTGTGTTAGGGAGTCTTTCTTCTTGTAAACTCCTTCGGCATTCCACTGTAGTATGTTGAGTGTCCGGGGTATTTGGTCAATAGCTCTTAACCTACTCCTCTGTGCCTTGACTCCACAGCACAGGGGAAGGTGACCACCATGTAGTCATGGGTGGACCCCCTCGAGGCAGGGGGTCCGGCACTATCACCGCCTGATGGGACTTCACGAGATTAGCACCATATCGATTAATTTTGATTTGTGACATCATGAATTAAGTTACGTTGCACAGCTTTGTCAAGACTGTGGCTCAGTACATCCGATTTCGACAAGCATTTATTCGGGATGCTTTCCCTAGCCTTTGACTGTCCCCAGTCTACCTACAAGGCAGCAGGTTTTACGTTGCACTGCTTTGTCAAGCCTGTGGCTCAGTACATCCGATTTCGACAAGCATGTATTTGGGGTGCTTTCCCTAGCCTTTGACTGTCCCCAGTCTACCTACAAGGCAGCAGGTTTGTGTGTCTCTTCGTCTGGTCCCTCTCCCTTGACCTGTCCGACATGGGTGGCCCTACCAGTAGCTGTGCTACTGTCGGCATAGCTCTTGGGGTCATTGGGACGCACAAGCCCCTCTACCTCGTCACGGTGGACACACAGCAGAGGGGGTTAGTTATTCTGATACTGAATATCTATGAAAACAACGTTACAATGTCTGTGCTTTATATTGTAGCTGATGGTTTATTTAAAAACAAAAAGCAGTACACGATTGTTTAAACTGAATAAGAAAACAGCGTAACAATGGTCATGCTTTATGTTCCAGCTGTTGGCTTTTCTATATGGAATCGACTAGGAAAACAGCATAAACTTTAAAACTATATAACAGTCGCTTAACAGTCTACAGGGTCGACTTCATTGCACCGGGTTTTATCCCATATGGCTCAGTCTCTTTCCGCAGCGCGGAAAGCGTTGCACAAAGCACGAACTCCGTATCTTCAGTGACGACCCTCAGGAGTCTCTGAAAAAATGCACTCGTGAACCGAAGGACGCGGCCCGGAATCGAACCCACAACCTTCGGAGCCTGAGTCAGACGGCTTGACCACTTCGCCACGGAGACTCCCAAATAATAACTATATAATCAGAGCTAATAATGAACACATATTTCAACATCAGAAGTACGTCTGTGTTTACATATTTTACAGTTGAATGTTAAAACCTGAGAGTAGGCAATGAGAGGATTAGAATCGATTCTACAGAGTGAACATAAATCACAGTATACAATGAGAGGTATAGCATTGGTGCTACAGAATGAATAAACATAAATTACAGTATACAATTTGAGATAAAGAACTGATACTACAGAATGAATAAATATAAATTACAGTATACAATTTGAGGTAAAGAACTGATACTACAGAATGAATAAATATAAATCACAGTTTTTAATGACAGGAATAGAACTGATCTTACAGAATGAATAAACATAAATCACAATATACAACGGAAGGTACAGAACTTATCCTTCGGAATCAATAAACATAAATCATAATCCACAATATAACGTAGAGAAATCAAGTCACAGTCAGCAATGAAAGGAACAAAACTAATCCGCAAAATGAATAAACACAAACGGAAGTTGGTCTATGGTAGTTTCGCCAGAAAACACATGATGTTTGTTTTTTCTTGTCCCACAGATGTTCTATAAGACATCATCATTATCATTTTCAACTTTAGCTAACATGCGTCGTGGGGAGGAATAAATGACGTTTTCAATCATCAGTGTAAGTAAAAATGGCGAGCTAGAAGCCATATAAGTGTGTTCAATTCTTCATAAATATATGTTTATTCATTTCTTTATACATATATAGGTTTGTTCAGTTCTTCATACTATAAGTTTATTCAGTTCTTCATATATATAGGTTTATTTGATTCTTCATACATATACGTTTATTAATTTCTTCATGCACATAGGTTTTTTTTTTAATTCTTCATAATATACGTTTATTCAATTTATCATACATATAGATTTTTTTCAGTTCTTCATACATATATCCGTTTATGCAATCCTTTAAAAATATATGTTTATTCATTCTCCGAGAATCGCGGAGGGCAGTGGTAAGCACGCTTGAGTGCCGACCCAGTCCTCGTGTGTTTTCCTCTAGTCGGGAATTATTTTTCCCCCTTTGACTTGGACCCCCGGATTGACCCGGTCGAAGTAATTTTTTTTTTCTTTCTGGGCAGTACAGGAGGCATCATATTGGCCACATCAGCCACTGAGTGCGGGTTGGTTCAAAATATGGAGCTACCACCATAAACCCAACACTCCACCACCTGGTGAAACTGACTTGATCTATATAATGCTCTACCATTTTTTATTCTATAAAATTGTCCGAGAAGTTTCCTGCTACAAGTCTGTGGTATGGCAGTCCCACCATATGTTGTAGGCCTGGATGCATGTAGGAAAAGATGGCCTGTCGTGTTCTTACTTTCACAGACAAGCCCAGGCGTTGGAGCCATCATTTGGGCGCAGACAAAAATAGCATACCATGCAAGTCTATAAGAAATAGTTTCTGGACGAGTATGCTTAGGTACTATATGTTTTTGTTTTCCAAATCGGGATTCTTGTTTTTTTTTTAAATTATTATTATTATTTTATTTTCAGAAATACTACAGTAATAAATTACAGTAGAGAAGATGTAGACAGTGTTAGAAGGTGATGGGCAGGAAAAATATTAACAAGACTCTAACAGAATATAAACAGAACTCTAACAGAATATAAACAGAACTTTAACAGAAATATAAACAGAATATTAAGAGAATATAAACAGACCTCTAACAGGACATAAACAGAATACAAAAATAATATAAACATAGCTCTAACAGAATATTAACAGAATACAACAAAATGTTAAGAGAATATAAACAGCACACTCTCAGAATGTTCATAGAATGCTAACAGAATTTAAGCTTTATATAAAAAGACAGAAGGCAATATACTACTGAATAAAAACAGCACACTAACAGAATATAAACAGAATATAAATAAAATATTGACACAAAATAAACAGAATACTAACAATATAAACAACACACTATCAGAATATAAACATAATTTAAAATAATAAACATAATACTAACAATATAAACAGCACACTAACAGAGTATAAACATAATACTAACAGAATATAAGCAACGCACTAACAGAGGATAAACAGCACACTATATATCCGAATATAAATAGAAAGCGGCCCAGATCTGTACAAATTTAATACTCTATCGTTATTTGTTCTTTATCAGAGCAGCAGACACATTAATATCTATTGTTCCATTTACATAATCTTCGTCAGGTGTCACATGATTGTGTAGAAAACGAGCCTTTCCTACTTAGAAACTATCTGACTTAACCTCCACCAAGAAAAGTCACAAGCTGGATTTCTAACAAAGCGATTCCTGGTTACCTCAATAAACTGACACCCGTCTGAGGCATTTAACACCCAATCATTTGTACTCGTTACATGCAACAGAAGCGACTGTCAGGCGGCAAATAACATTATGCCCCTCTCCTGTCTACTAAAACAACCGATGTACATTTGCCGAAAGGTCCGATCAATACGAACACACTAAATACAATAGCGCTGGGATCTCAACCTATACGCATGCATATTTGATCAAAGCGACTGCTGTAAACTACGGCTGAATCCGAACAAGCGAAAAGCACACAGCCAGCGGGTAACTGTTTGAATACCTCAATAAGGTATAGATTCTATGTTTAAAAATCCGTAGCTCAAGTGTTTAACCTTCATGATAAGTCAAATATAAGCGGGCGTTCGCGAGGGTTTCACCGTTGTATAATTTTATTGTGAAATATTTACGTCATCATAATTGATTGACATTTCAAAATAATGACGTAATTATAGTCAACCAGCAAACAAAAAAGTTGACAGCAGATATATGAAACAGTCCCGTTGAAAGAAATCAATTTCTCTGAATCAAGTCAATTGCATCATCTACACACAATATCAAGCGGAATCGACTAGCACTCGTTTTTCCACAAACACCAACGGTTGTTCCTCTGTGTTGCGCGAATGCCCTCGCGTTTCCCCTCGGGAGGGAGGTGGATGATCTGGGACGCTGATAGATACTGAAAAATAAATTTTTCGATGTTGATTAGCACTCATAGAAGTAACAGCAGAAAGTAGAGATGACATCCGTGTGTTACAAGTGGTCATTCGGGAAGTAAAGAATAGTAGCACTGTGGGTTAATATGTGTGTCGTAAGAGGCGATTAAGGAGGGTTGGTGTGAGATGGCTACCTGATCCCACGGAAAGCTTTACCTGTAAAAAACCTACAGATTATGAAATCTAAAAAAGGTCTTGGAGTTGGTTGGTTGGTTGATTGAGGAAGTATACTCCATTGTGAGATGAACACTTACCCCACTGTGTGCTGGCGTGTTAGTTACCACATTATGTCCTATGTGTCAGTTAACCATGCTGTCCTAGGCGTTAGTAACGCCACTCTGTCAGAGACGTTAGTTACCCCATTCTGTCAGATATGTTAGTTACCCCATTTTGTTTTAGACGTTAGTTACCTCATTCTGTCAGAGGTTTTAGTTACTCCACTCTGTCGTGGACATTAGTTACCCATTCTGTCAGAGACGTTAGTTACCCCACTCTGTCTTAGAAGTTAGTTACCCCACTCTGTCGTAGACGTTAGTTACACCACTCTGTCTTAGACGTTAGTTACACCACTCTGTCGTAGACGTTAGTTACCCCACTCTGTCGTAGACGTTAGTTATCCCACTCTGTCGTAGACGTTAGTTACACCACTCTGTCTTAGACGTTAGTTACCACACTCTGTCTTAGACGTTAGTTACACCACTCTGTCGTAGACGTTAGTTACCCACTCTGTCTTAGACGTTAGTTACCCCACTCTGTCTTAGACGTTATGTTACCCCACTCTGGTCGTAGACGTTAGTTACACCACTCTGTCGTAAGACGTTAGTTACACCACTCTGTCGTAGACGTTAGTTACACCACTCTGTTATAGACGTTAGTTACCCCACTCTGTCTTAGACGTTAGTTACCCCACTCTGTCTTAGACGTTAGTTATCCCACTCTGTCGTAGACGTTAGTTAAACCACTCTGTCGTAAACGTTAGTTATCCCACTCTGTCGTAGACGTTAGTTACACCACTCTGTCGTAGACGTTAGTTATCCCACTCTGTCGTAGACGTTAGTTACACCACTCTGTCGTAGACGTTAGTTAAACCACTCTGTCGTAGACGTTAGTTAAACCACTCTGTCGTAGACGTTAGTTAAACCACTCTGTCGTAGACGTTAGTTACACCACTCTGTCGTAGACGTTAGTTACACCACTCTGTCGTAGACGTTAGTTACACCACTCTGTCGTAGACGTTAGTTACACCACTCTGTCGTAGACGTTAGTTATCCCACTCTGTCGTAGACGTTAGTTATCCCACTCTGTCGTAGACGTTAGTTACACCACTCTGTCTTAGACGTTAGTTACCACACTCTGTCTTAGACGTTAGTTACACCACTCTGTCGTAGACGTTAGTTACCCCACTCTGTCTTAGACGTTAGTTACCCCACTCTGTCTTAGACGTTAGTTACCCCACTCTGTCGTAGACGTTAGTTACACCACTCTGTCGTAGACGTTAGTTACACCACTCTGTCGTAGACGTTAGTTACACCACTCTGTTATAGACGTTAGTTACCCCACTCTGTCTTAGACGTTAGTTACCCCACTCTGTCTTAGACGTTAGTTATCCCACTCTGTCGTAGACGTTAGTTAAACCACTCTGTCGTAAACGTTAGTTATCCCACTCTGTCGTAGACGTTAGTTACACCACTCTGTCGTAGACGTTAGTTATCCCACTCTGTCGTAGACGTTAGTTACACCACTCTGTCGTAGACGTTAGTTAACCACGTCTGTCGTAGACGTTAGTTAAACCACTCTGTCGTAGACGTTAGTTAAACACTCTGTCGTAGACGTTAGTTACACCACTCTGTCGTAGACGTTAGTTACACCACTCTGTCGTAGACGTTAGTTACACCACTCTGTCGTAGACGTTAGTTACACCACTCTGTCGTAGACGTTAGTTATCCCACTCTGTCGTAGACGTTAGTTACACCACTCTGTCGTAAACGTTAGTTATCCCACTCTGTCGTAGACGTTAGTTACACCACTCTGTCGTAGACGTTAGTTATCCCACTCTGTCGTAGACGTTAGTTACCCCACTCTGTCTTAGACGTTAGTTACCCCACTCTGTCTTAGACGTTAGTTACACCACTCTGTCGTAGACGTTAGTTACACCACTCTGTCGTAGACGTTAGTTACACCACTCTGTTATAGACGTTAGTTACCCCACTTTGTCTTAGACGTTAGTTACCCCACTCTGTCTTAGACGTTAGTTATCCCACTCTGTCTTAGACGTTAGTTAAACCACTCTGTCGTAGACGTTAGTTACACCACTCTGTCGTAGACGTTACTTATCCCCACTCTGTCTTAGACGTTAGTTACACCACTCTGTCGTAGACGTTAGTTACACCACTCTGTCGTAGACGTTAGTTATCCCACTCTGTCTTAGACGTTAGTTACCCCACTCTGTCGTAGACGTTAGTTAAACCCCTCTGTCGTAGACGTTAGTTAAACCACTCTGTCGTAGACGTTAGTTAAACCACTCTGTCGTAGACGTTAGTTACACCACTCTGTCGTAGACGTTAGTTACACCACTCTGTTGTAGACGTTAGTTACACCACTCTGTCGTAGACGTTAGTTACACCACTCTGTCGTAGACGTTAGTTATCCCACTCTGTCGTAGACGTTAGTTACACCACTCTGTCGTAAACGTTAGTTATCCCACTCTGTCGTAGACGTTAGTTACACCACTCTGTCGTAGACGTTAGTTATCCCACTCTGTCGTAGACGTAAGTTACACCACTCTGTCGTAGACGTTAGTTACCCCACTCTGTCTTAGACGCTAGATACCCCACTCTGTCGTAGACATAGTTATCCCACTCTGTCGTAGACGTTAGTTATCCCACTCTGTCGTAGACTTTAGTTACCCCACTCTGTCTTAGAAGTTAGTTATCCCACTCTGTCGTAGACGTTAGTTACCCCACTCTGTCTTAGACACTAGTTACCCCACTCTATCTTAGACGTTAGTTACCCCACTCTGTCTTAGACGCTAGTTACCCCACTCTGTCTTAGACACTAGTTACCCCACACTGTCTTAGACGTTAGTTACCCCACTCTGTCTTAGAAGTTAGTTATCCCACTCTGTCGTAGACGTTAGTTACCCCACTCTGTCTTAGACACTAGTTACCCCACTCTGTCGTAGACGTTAGTTATCCCACTCTGTCTAAGACGTTAGTTACCCCACTCTGTCTTAGACGCTAGTTACCCCACTCTGTCTTAGACACTAGTTACCCCACTCTGTCTTAGACGTTAGTTACCCCACTCTGTCTTAGAAGTTAGTTATCCCACTCTGTCGTAGACGTTAGTTACCCCACTCTGTCTTAGACACTAGTTACCCCACTCTGTCGTAGACGTTAGTTATCCCACTCTGTCTAAGACGCTAGTTACCCCACTCTGTCTTAGAAGTTAGTTACCCCACTCTGTCGTAGATGTTAGTTACCCCACTCTGTCTTAGACGTTCGTTATCCCACTCTGTTTAGACGTTATTTACCCCACTCTGTCTTACACGCTAGTTACCCCACTCTGTTGTAGACGTTAGTTATCCCACTCTGTCGTAGACGTTAGTTACCCCACTCTGTCTTAGACGCTAGTTACCCCACTCTGTCGTAGACGTTAGTTATCCCACTCTGTCGTAGACGTTAGTTACCCCACTCTGTCTTAGACGCTAGTTACCCCACTCTGTCGTAGACGTTAGTTATCCCACTCGGTCGTAGACGTTAGTTATCCCACTCTGTCGTAGACGTTAGTTACACCACTCTGTCGTAGACGTTAGTTATCCCACTCTGTCGTAGACGTTAGTTACACCACTCTGTCTTAGACGTTAGTTACACCACTCTGTCTTAGACGTTAGTTATCCCACTCTGTCTTAGACGTTAGTTATCCCACTCTGTCTTAGACGTTAGTTATCCCACTCTGTCTTAGACGTTAGTTACACCACTCTGTCGTAGACGTTAGTTACCCCACTCTGCCTTAGACGTTAGTTACACCACTCTGTCGTAGACGTTAGTTATCCCACTCTGTCGCAGACGTTAGTTACACCACTTGTCTTAGACGTTAGTTACCCCACTCTGTCGTAGACTTTAGTTATCCCACTCTGTCGTAGACTTAGTTACCCCACTCTGTCTTAGAGACGCTAGTTACCATACTCTGTCGTAGACGTTAGTTATCCCACTCTGTCGTAGACGTTAGTTACACCACTCTGTCGTAGACGTTAGTTACACCACTCTGTCGTAGACGTTAATTACACCACTCTGTCGTAGACGTTAGTTATCCCACTCTGTCGTAGACGGTAGTTACACCACTCTGTCGTAGACGTTAGTTATCCCACTCTGTCGTAGACGTTAGTTACACCCACTCTGTCTTAGACGTTAGTTACACCACTCTGTCTTAGACGTTAGTTACACCACTCTGTCGTAAACGTTAGTTACAACACTCTGTCGTAGACGTTAGTTTACACCACTCTGTCGTAGACGTTAGTTACACCACTCTGTCGTAGACGTTAGTTACACCACTCTGTCGTAGACGTTAGTTACACCACTCTGTCGTAGACGTTAGTTATCCCACTCTGTCGTAGACGTTAGTTACCCCACTCTGTCGTAGACGTTAGTTATCCCACTCTGTCGTAGACGTTAGTTAGCCCACTCTGTCGTAGACGTTAGTTATCCCACTCTGTCGTAGACGTTAGTTATCCCACTCTGTCGTAGACGTTAGTTACCCCCACTCTGTCGAGACGTTAGTTATCCCACTCTGTCGTAGACGTTAATTACACCACTCTGTCTTAGACGTTAGTTACACCACTCTGTCTTAGACGTTAGTTACACCACTCTGTCGTAGACGTTAGTTACACCACTCTGTCGTAGACGTTAATTACACCACTCTGTCGTAGACGTTAGTTACACCACTCTGTCGTAGACGTTAGTTACACCACTCTGTCGTAGACGTTAGTTACACCACTCTGTCCGTAGACGTTAGTTATCCCACTCTGTCGTAGACGTTAGTTACACTACTCTGTCGTAGACGTTAGTTACACCACTCTGTCGTAGACGTTAGTTACACCACTCTGTCGTAGACGTTAGTTACCCCACTGTCGTAGACGTTAGTTACACCACTCTGTCGTAGACGTTAGTTACACCACTCTGTCGTAGACGTTAATTACACCACTCTGTCGTAGACGTTAGTTACACTACTCTGTCGTAGACGTTAATTACACCACTCTGTCGTAGACGTTAATTACACCACTCTGTCGTAGACGTTAGTTACACCACTTTGTCCTAGACTTTAGTGACACGATCCTATGGAAATTAATCAGATAAGACAATAAAGAGATACCTTTATTTACAGCGACTAACTGCGACAACACTTCAATGCATGTATGTGGGTGTGTTTGTGAGAGTGTAAATGTGTGTGTGTGTGTGTGTGTGTGTGTGTGTGTGTGTGTGTGTGTGTGTGTGTGTGTGTGTGTGTGTGTGTGTGTGTGTGCGTGCGCGCACAATGAAAAGAACATTCTTGCACAATGATGAACACAAAAGAGCATTCTTGCACAATGATGAACACGACAGAACATTCTTGCACAATGATGCACACAAAAGAACATTCTTGCACAATGATGAACACACACACAAAACATTCTTGCACAATGATGAACACAAAAGAACATTATTGCACAATGATGAACACAAAAGAACATTCTTGCACAATGATGAACACGACAGAACATTCTTGCACAATGATGCACACAAAAGAACATTCTTGCACAATGATGAACACACACAAAAAACATTCTTGCACAATGATGAACACAAAAGAACATTATTGCACAATGATGAACACAAAAGAACATTCTTGCACAATGATGAACACAAAGAACATTCTTGCACAGGGATGAACACAATGGAACATTCTTGCACAATGATGAACACAGAAGAGCATTCTTGCACAATGATGCACACAAAAGAACAATTTTGCACAATGATGAACACAAAAGAACATTCTTGCACAATGATGAGCACAAAAGAGAGTCTTGCACAATGATGCACACAACAGAACATTCTTGGACAATGATGACACAAGAGAACAATCTTGCACAATGCTTAACACAAAAGAAACAATCTTGCAAAATGATGAACACATAAGAACAATCTTGTAAAATGATGAACACATAAGAACAATCTTGCACAAAATGCGGGAAAATATGTGGGCATTCGTCAATTTTGTTTGTGTCTTCTTTATTAAAGAAAAAGAAAACAAAAGAAAAAAAAAACTACCTTTTTCATTCACAAAAAAATCCCACCGAAAAACTGGCGAATGCGAGGGAAAAAACCATGAATTATTGGGTTTCACTGTTCAGACTCCTGCATCTCCCCCCAGATGACTACTTTTGGGGGGGTTTTATCAACTGACGCTGGTTTGCTCATCGTCAGACCAGCGCTGTGAAATTGGTCTTGACTTTCATATCGGTCAATATTTATCAACAATCTCCGGTTGAAAAAACGTATTTTTTCACCCTAAACTGACTGGGGGATTTCCTCTTTCATGGTGGAATTTTTCGAGGTTTCCCTGTGATTGTCATAAACATGTAAAGTTAGAAGGTATTTTTTTTAAAAATCTGCAACATCCTAACGCGCCTTCTTCGCATTAAACTTCGGCTATTTCTCTAAAACCCCTCTTTGCTGTCGTTTACACAGTGAATTAGTGCAGTCTTCATTTAGTTCTCTCTAGACCCCCGTCCTCCCCACAAAACCCCTGGTCTTTCCCTTCCACTTGTTCAGCCGGGCCATCATTTTAGAAAGACATCCGTTAGCGCAGGGGTTTAAACTCTCGCCTGCCGGCACGGTACCCTTTTTTCGAATCCACTTGAGGTGGATTTAAAAAAAATTCTTCTTATCTTCTTCGTTCGTCCAATTTTATTTTATTTTTTTTTGTCGGGGACGTAATTTCGTTGTGTCATTTCAGCAGAGCTGCGATATTTGCATCTTTCGGAAGACGTAATCCTACTTCTGCGGGCGTTTGTTGGCCGGGTTAGCTTTCCCGTTGTTTTTTTCTGTTTTTTTTTTCTTTTTCGAAGAACTTTTCGCGGTCAATAGTTGTTAATGTCATCTTTGTCCCTCTATCCACTGTTGATACACCAACAGGCTCATTGGAACAGCCATATGCATGCCCGGTCGGCCCTCAATGGAAGGCAGGGAGACCATGGGCAAATTTCCCCGCCATCCAAGGAGGCTTCCATAAGTGCAGAGCCGACACATGACGCTCTGATACTGGGCTCATCCAACGAATCGCCGCGTATGCACATGGCTGGTTAACCCCAATTCTGTATATTGAGCTGCCCTGCAAACCCAAACCCCACTTTCGGGGCCACATGGTTTTCAGTTCGCATATTTTAGACTTTGATGACGCCCATGCCCCTATATTTTAACCATTTAGTACAGTGGTTCTCAAACTTTTTTGGCCCATGCACCACATGTTCAGAATGTTATCCTCCCACCGCCTTTTCGTATTTCATCTCTATACATGCCTCCCCGCCCCTATACATTATACGTAAAAATGGAAGCTACATTAATAACACATACTAGAACAAGTCTGCCGGTCTCTCTGGCCGAGGGGTTACAACACTTTCTCCGTAATCCCGTTTATCACGCAGAGTCTCGTAGCGGACGAGAGCTGGAAGCGGTTCGAACCCCGCTGGTGACTTGCGGGATAACTGAGCCGGCCGCTCAGAAAGCAATGGCAAACTACTGAGCTTAATCTTGCCAAGAAATCAACGACAGCTGAAAGATGCTGCTGTTGACAGCGATGTCCTGTAAAGGATATGCGGAAAAAAAAGAACAAGTCTAAACGTCTACATAAAACGTGATTTGTGGGTCTACTTACGTTATAAAACGAATTTCAGAAGGGCGAGAAGTACAGAATCGTTAAGTATTGAGGGAAAAACAATATCAAGTAATCGGTTCTTTTGTTAAGGCGATCTTGAAATAATCTGAATTTCTCTTGACCCAGCCAAAAATAGACACAAAGAAATGCCTTGGGAAGTAAAGTCAGCCTGTGTGATACTGACCACATATATCCCCGGGAAGGTTAACCCGGTCAACAAATGCCCGCAGAAGTCTGATGCGTCGGCCTAACGGCGCAAGAACGCAGCTCTGCTGTAAACAGGCACAACGCAATCACGTCCGGAAAAAAACTCCGGATGAACGCAGAAGAAGAAGAAGAAGAAGAAGAAGAAGAAGAAGAAGAAGAAGAAGAAGAAGAAGAAGAAGAAGAAGAAGAAGAACACATATATAAATAATTTATAACACTATGGGTCTAATATCATGTACCCAATACGCCTGAAAGGGAGTACAATGGTCCAACTTAATAGGAAACAATTATATTTTGACTGTTACTCTAAAAGTATTAAAGACAACAAGTACGGTGCACCTTTTGATCACCTTTTACAAAAACAAAATTTTTACGTAACAACAGCCGTTGCAATTCTTCATTTGTTATGTTTCGTTTTTAATTCAATAATATTGATTGCTATGTTCCTCAGCTGGATTCGTCTTCCATTGATCAAAATCAGAACAGGAAACGTAAGACACGCCAGATTTTCCCCCAAACATTAGAATGGATTATAATCATTTTGTGTGACGGGATGACTGTGTAGGCACGGGGTTTTTCATGTCACCGAACTGAAAAGGAATATCAGCAGCAGAGTTGATCTAGAAAACCAAAGACCGAGATCTGTGGAGAGCCATGAACGCCTACGCCAGCTGGCACGGCCATTTGATGATGATGATGATGATGATGATGAACTGAAAACACGTTATTTCGTCTCACTGTAACGATGTTCATGTTTGTATATTGTGTGCCGAGATTCTTTACAGATTCAGTGCCAAACAAAAACCAGGTGTGGACCAAACAAAAATGGATGGCGGAGAATGGGAAGAAGGGTTATGTCATAGTTATGACTTAAAAGCTATTAATATGGTAGAAGACGTGTTGTATTCTAACGCAATGACGTCTCGGCAATATAAGCCCTTAGCAGATAAGGGCAGTCACTTAAGAAGATTAATTAAACAGTTAAACAACTTAGAGTCACTACGGACTCAGCATGGCCAAATGGATAAGAGAACTCATTCTTAAACATCCGGTGTGCTGATGCCGAGTTAGCAGCTCAACCCCTACACTCGTTAGTTGAACTAAAATGTTGACTTCTCCTCTCTGACTTGGGGGCGTATATTACAAGTACCTCTGAAGTCGGAGTGGGTTCGCCTTATGGCGAGGGACACTTGTAAACAGAAAGTTGATCCAGACGCAAAAATCAGCCGTGCACCAGAAGCAGTAGCATGTTGGACTATGCTAGAGTTAAAAGCCAGAGAAAGAAAAACAAAACTACGGACTAATTAAAAGAGTGTCTATTCCTTCTTTGTTTCTGGCTTCTCTGTGGATCGCATATACCAGGGGTCACCAAACTATTTTCACAGTGGGTCGGATAACTGATAAAATGACGAGCGCGGGCCACAAAATCATTTTGTTCAATACTTGCAAGCTAGAATGAAAGCTCTGGAGAAAAAAAAGACGAAAAACTAAGTTTAGCATTCCATGTTAACCATGCGTGAGTGGCATCATTTTTGAAAATTTTTGCTCACAGATATAAGTTATTCCAAACACTGATGCCGTACTAGCGGCAAATTTCTTCAGTTTCTGAAACTCAACATCAGGCAAGCAGCGGTAAAATTCAACAAGTTTTCCTAGTATTTTAAGCATAATATTTAAATGTAAATTGTATCACAACGCTCCGTGCTCCATACGTTTTATCAAGCAAATTCGAGTACCGTTGGCGAGCCCGGTGAACTGATGACGCGCGCCGCATCCGGCCCGTGGGCCGTAGTTTGGTGACCCCTTGCATATACAAAGGAAAATACGAGAATGTAGTTCTGCGTGGTTTGCATATACACACAAAACATAAACTAGTGGTTCAAGTTCAAATCACAGTAACGGCTGCATTCTTTTTTTATTTAACTCTGGGTGTCGACCGAGACTCGTTAAATGGAAACCTGCATTTTCTGGGAAAGTAACCGATCACCACATATCATTATTCACAAGCCTAGAATATAGCCGCAGATTAAAACTTGACACACACTAACGGCAGCAGCTGGCATGGGATTACGTTTATTTTACACACATACGAAAATGGGTACGGAATAATTTTCTGAATTTTGTGAGAAGTGATCTGAACTGGTCAGCTCACATCATTATTCCGAAGCCTAAAATAGCTGAAGGTTTTAAAGTTCACACACTAACAGCAACGGCTGGCGTGTGATTACATTTATTGTACACGAACACGAAAATGAGTACCAAATAATGTTTTGAATTTTTTGGGGAAGGGAATTAATCACCTCACATCATTATTCGGGAGAGTAGACTAATGGAAAGCGTCGTGCACCAACGGCAGTATGTATGTGCATGTTTAGCTTAGTTTAGTTTAGTTTAGTCGACGGATCAACATCATGGCACACGGGTATAACCCGTAAGTGCTCCGCTCGACTCCTAACTGAAGCCTGAGTCCGGGGAATCGCAGTGCACGAACTCCGTAGCACCGGCGAGGATCCTGAAATACTTTGGGTAGATTTTTAACACGAAATTTTGCCTTGGCAGCGCCGTTAGGCCACTCTTTTTCGATTTCCAACTGCCAAGGGAATTTTTACGTGCGCCACAATACACACGGGCGTCCAATCTCACTACCCAGAGACCAGGGGCAATTTTGTTACTAGAAGTCCACGTGAACAAATCTCGGTTCTCATCGGGGCTTGAACCCGGGACCTCCGGCACTCGAGGCGGACACCAAACATGGCTTTCTTTACAAGTCAGACCAGCAGGGGTTCTGGAAGAATCTCAAAACTGAGAGGGAAGTCCAGGAGAACTTTTAATCAGATAACGGTGGGAACAATTAGTAGTATGTCTCTTCGCTGGCTGTTGAACGAGAGGACGGAGCACGTATGGGAATGTCCTGAGTGCAGTGATGGCGGTTCTTAACTCAACTCAACTCAACACAACTACCACTAAAGACACACATGCACGCTACCACTCTACCACAAAGATACCTGGAATCATACATCCATAACAACACACGTGCCTACCGTTATAACATGCCCAGGATAACGATTGGATCATGACCGCGTCATCAGCTTGCAGGTGTTGAGCAAGGAATCCCACATCCGTCAATTGCCAGCTACTTCTTGTCCAGCAACTTGATCTCCCAATAGCTTCTCTCTAACACAGCAGTACAAATATATCTCCGAATCACTAGGAAAACAGTGTTATAGTGTCCTTGCGTTATGTTGCATCTGTTGGTTTATTAAAACTGCAGTTACAAATATGTCTCTCTAACGACTAGGAAAACATCGTTATAATGTCCGCATTATTGCGGCAGTTGGTTTGTTCAAACAGCAGTTCAGAAATGTCATAATCGACTAGGAAAACAGCGTTAAAATGTCCGTATTATTACGACAGTTGGTTTGTTCAAACAGCAGTTCAGAAATGTCATAATAGACTAGGAAAACAGCGTTATAAAGTCCGCATTATTACGACAGATGGTTCGTTAAAACAGCAGTTCAGAAATGTCATAATCGACTGGGAAAACAGCGTTATAATGTCCGTATTATTACGACAGTTGATTCGTTAAAACAGCAGTTCAGAAATGTCATAATCGACTGGGAAACAGCGTTTATAATGTCCGTATTATTACGACAGTTGGTTTGTTCAAATAGCAGATCAAAAATGTCATAATCGACTGGGAAAACAGCGTTATAATGTCCGTATTATTACGACAGTTGATTCGTTAAAACAGCAGTTCAGAAATGTCATAATCGACTGGGAAAACAGCGTTATAATGTCCGTATTATTACGACAGTTGGTTTGTTCAAACAGCAGTTCAGAAATGTCATAATAGACTAGGAAAACAGCGTTATAATGTCCGCATTATTACGACAGATGGTTCGTTAAAACAGCAGTTCAGAAATGTCATAATCGACTGGGAAAACAGCGTTATAATGTCCGTATTATTACGACAGTTGATTCGTTAAAACAGCAGTTCAGAAATGTCATAATCGACTGGGAAAACAGCGTTATAATGTCCGTATTATTACGACAGTTGATTCGTTAAAACAGCAGTTCAGAAATGTCATAATCGACTGGGAAAACAGCGTTATAATGTCCGTATTATTACGACAGTTGGTTTGTTCAAATAGCAGATCAAAAATGTCATAATCGACTGGGAAAACAGCGTTATAATGTCCGTATTATTACGACAGTTGATTCGTTAAAACAGCAGTTCAGAAATGTCATAATCGACTGGGAAAACAGCGTTATAATGTCCGTATTATTACGACAGTTGGTTTGTTCAAATAGCAGATCAAAAATGTCATAATCGACTGGGAAAACAGCGTTATAATGTCCGTATTATTACGACAGTTGGTTTGTTCAAATAGCAGATCAAAAATGTCATAATCGACTGGGAAAACAATGTTGCAATGTTTATCCTTTATGTTGCAGCTGTTCGTGTCTTCAACTTGCTGTATACAAATGTCTGTGAATCGACTAGAAAAACAGCCTTATAAAGTGCGTGCTTTATGCTTCAGCTGTTCGTGTCTTCAACCTGTTATATACAAATGTCTGTGAATCGACTAGAAAAACAGCCTTATAAAGTGCGTGCTTTATGCTGCAACTGTTAGTTATTCTTATACTGAATATCTATGAAAATAACGTTACAATGTCTGTGCTTTATATTGTAGCTGATGGTTTATTTAAAAACAAAAAGCCGTACACGATTGTTTAAACTGAATAAGAAAACAACGTAACAATGTTCATGCTTTATGTTCCAGCTGTTGGCTTTTCTATATGGAGTCGACTAGGAAAACAGCATAAACTTTAAAACTATATAACAGTCGCTTAACAGTCTACAGGGTCGACTTCATTGCACCGGGTTTTATCCCATATGGCTCAGTCTCTTTCCGCAGCGCGGAAAGCGTTGCACAAAGCACGAACTCCGTATCTTCAGTGACGACCCTCAGGAGTCTCTGAAAAAATGCACTCGTGAACCGAACGACGCGGCCCGGAATCGAGCCCACAACCTTCGGAGCCTGAGTCAGACGGCTTGACCACTTCGCCACGGAGACTCTCAAATAATAACTATATAATCAGGGCTAATAATGAACACATATTTCAACATCAGAAGTACGTCTGTGTTTACATATTTTACAGTTGAATGTTAAAACCTGAGAGTAGGCAATGAGAGGATTAGAATCGATTCTACAAAAGTGAACATAAATCATAGTTTACAATGAGAGGTATAGTATTGGTGCTACGGAATGAATAAACATAAATTGCAGTATAGAATTTGATGTAAAGAACTGATACTATAGAATGGATAAATATAACACAGTTTTTAATGACATGAATAGAACTGATCTTACAGAATGAATAAACATAAATCACAATATACAACGGAAGGTACAGAACTTATCCTTCGGAATCAATAAACATAAATCATAATCCACAATATAACGTAGAGAAATCAAGTCACAGTCAGCAATGAAAGGAACAAAACTAATCCGCAAAATGAATAAACACAAACGGAAGTTGGTCTATGGTAGTTTCGCCAGAAAACACATGATGTTTGTTTTTTCTTGTCCCACAGATGTTCTATAAGACATCATCATTATCATTTTCAACTTTAGCTAACATGCGTCGTGGGGAGGAATAAATGACGTTTTCAATCATCAATGTAAGTAAAAATGGCGAGCTAGAAGCCATATAAGTGTTGATTATGTGGATGTTTCGGGATTTGAAATTTAAATATTGAGCACAACCCACTACTGGCAAACGCCGATCGCATTCTGGTATGAACCTAAGGCCTATTCACGTCAATATGGAAGCACTATACTCGAGTTTCGCCCTCATTTGAGCTCGTCAGTAGTGCATATCCCTGACCGGATCCGGAAACAGTCCCGGATCACGCGTGTGAAGCGGGTGTGTAACCACGCAGCACACACTGGACACACCAAATGATCACAACAGAACATCACAACGCTACCCATCGTAGGCTATGCTCAACACCATATAAGTGTGTTCAATTCTTCATAAATATATGTTTATTCATTTCTTTATACATATATAGGTTTGTTCAGTTCTTCATACTATAAGTTTATTCAGTTCTTCATATATATATAGGTTTATTTGATTCTTCATACATATACGTTTATTAATTTCTTCATGCACATATGTTTTTTTTTTAATTCTTCATAATATACGTTTATTCAATTTATCATAAATATAGATTTTTTTTCAGTTCTTCATACATATATCCGTTTATTCAATCCTTTAAAAATATATGTTTATTCATTCTCCGAGAATCGCGGAGGGCAGTGGTAAGCACGCTTGAGTGCCGACCCAGTCCTCGTGTGTTTTCCTCTAGTCGGGAATTATTTTTTCCCCCTTTGACTTGGACCCCCGGATTGACCCGGTCGAAGTAATTTTTTTTTTCTTTCTGGGCAGTACAGGAGGCATGATATTGGCCACATCAGCCACTGAGTGCGGGTTGGTTCAAAATATGGAGCTACCACCATAAACCCAACACTCCACCACCTGGTGAAACTGACTTGATCTATATAATGCTCTACCATTTTTTTATTCTATAAATTGTCCCGAGAAGTTTCCTGCTACAAGTCTGTGGTATGGCAGTCCCACCATAAGTTGTAGGCCTGGATGCATGGAGGAAAAGATGGCCTGTCGTGTCCTTACTTTCGCAGACAAGCCCAGGCGTTGGAGCCATCATTTGGGCGCAGACAAAAATAGCATACCATGCAAGTCTATAAGAAATAGTTTCTGGACGAGTATGCTTAGGTACTATATGTTTTTGTTTTCCAAATCGGGATTCTTGTTTTTTTTTTAAAATTATTATTATTATTTTATTTTCAGAAATACTACAGTAATAAATTACAGTAGAGAAGATGTAGACAGTGTTAGAAGGTGATGGGCAGGAAAAATATTAACAAGACTCTAACAGAATATAAACAGAACTCTAACAGAATATAAACAGAATACAAAATAATATAAACATAGCTCTAAAAGAATATTAACAGAATACAACAAAATGTTAAGAGAATATAAACAGCACACTCTCAGAATGGTCATAGAATGCTAACAGAATTTAAGCTTTATATAAAAAGACAGAAGGCAATATACTACAGAATATAAACAGCACACTAACAGAATATAAACAGAATATAAATAAAATATTGACACAAAATAAACAGAATACTAACAATATAAACAACACACTATCAGAATATAAACATAATTTTAAAAAATAAACATAATACTAACAATATAAACAGCACACTAACAGAGTATAAACATAATACTAACAGAATATAAGCAACGCACTAACAGAGGATAAACAGCACACTATATATCCGAATATAAATAGAAAGCGGCCCAGATCTGTACAAATTTAATACTCTATCGTTATGTGTTCTTTATCAGAGCAGCAGACACATTAATATCTATTGTTCCATTTACATAATCTTCGTCAGGTGTCACATGATTGTGTAGAAAACGAGCCTTTCCTACTTAGAAACTATCTGACTTAACCTCCACCAAGAACAGTCACAAGCTGGATTTCCTAACAAAGCGATTCCTGGTTACCTCAATAAACTGACACCCGTCTGAGGCATTTAACACCCAATCATTTTGTACTCGTTACATGCAACAGAAGCGACTGTCAGGCGGCAAATAACATTATGCCCCTCTCCTGTCTACTAAAACAACCGATGTACATTTGCCGAAAGGTCCGATCAATACCGAACACACTAAATACAATAGCGCTGGGTCTCAACCTATACGCATACATATTTGATCAAAGCGACTGCTGTAAACTACGGCTGAATCCGAACAAGCGAAAAGCACACAGCCAGCGGGTAACTGTTTGAATACCTCAATAAGGTATAGATTCTATGTTTAAAAATCCGTAGCTCAAGTGTTTAACCTTCATGATAAGTCAAATATAAGCGGGCGTTCGCGAGGGTTTCACCGTTGTATAATTTTATTGTGAAATATTTACGTCATCAAAATTGATTGACAGCTCAAAATAATGACGTAATTATAGTCAACCTGCAAACAAAAAAGGTGACAGCAGATATATGAAACAGTCCCGTTGAAAGAAATCAATTTCTCTGAATCAAGTCAATTGCATCATCTACACACAATATCAAGCGGAATCGACTAGCACTCGTTTTTCCACAAACACCAACGGTTGTTCCTCTGTGTTGCGCGAATGCCCTCGCGTTCCCCTCGGGAGGGAGGTGGATGATCTGGGACAGTGATAGATACTGAAAAATAAATTTTTCGATGTTGATTAGCACTCATAGAAGTAACAGCAGAAAGTAGAGATGACATCCGTGTGTTACAAGTGGTCATTCGGGAAGTAAAGAATAGTAGCACTGTGGGTTAATATGTGTGTCGTAAGAGGCGATTAAGGAGGGTTTGTATGAGATGGCTACCTGATCCCACGGAAAGCTTTACCTGTAAAAACCTACAGATTATGAAATCTAAAAAGGTCTTGGAGTTGGTTGGTTGGTTGATTGAGGGAAGTACACTCCATTGTGAGATGAACACTTACCCACAGTGTGCGGCGTGTTAGTTACCACATTATGTCCTATGTGTCAGTTAACCATGCTGTCCTAGGCGTTAGTAACGCCACTCTGTCAGAGACGTTAGTTACCCCATTCTGTCAGATATGTTAGTTACCCCATTTTGTTTTAGACGTTAGTTACCTCATTCTGTCAGAGGTTTTAGTTACTCCACTCTGTCGTGGACATTAGTTACCCCATTCTGTCAGAGACGTTAGTTACCCCACTCTGTCTTAGAAGTTAGTTACCCCACTCTGTCGTAGACGTTAGTTACACCACTCTGTCTTAGACGTTAGTTACACCACTCTGTCGTAGACGTTAGTTACCCCACTCTGTCGTAGACGTTAGTTATCCCACTCTGTCGTAGACGTTAGTTACACCACTCTGTCTTAGACGTTAGTTACCACACTCTGTCTTAGACGTTAGTTACACCACTCTGTCGTAGACGTTAGTTACCCCACTCTGTCTTAGACGTTAGTTACCCCACTCTGTCTTAGACGTTAGTTACCCCACTCTGTCGTAGACGGTTAGTTACACCACTCTGTCGTAGACGTAGTTACACCCACTCTGTCGTAGACGTTAGTTACACCACTCTGTTATAGGCGTTAGGTACCCCACTCTGTCTTAGACGTTAGTTACCCCACTCTGTCTTAGACGTTAGTTATCCCACTCTGTCGGAGCCGTTAGTTAAACCACTCTGTCGTAAACGTTAGTTATCCCACTCTGTCGTAGACGTTAGTTACACCACTCTGTCGTAGACGTTAGTTATCCCACTCTGTCGTAGACGTTAGTACACCACTCTGTCGTAGACGTTAGTTACACCACTCTGTCGTAGACGTTAGTTAAACCACTCTATCGTAGACGTTAGTTAAACCACTCTGTCGTAGACGTTAGTTACACCACTCTGTCGTAGACGTTAGTTACACCACTCTGTCGTAGACCGTTAGTTTACACCACTCTGTCGTAGACGTAGTTACACCACTCTGTCTTAGACGTTAGTTATCCTACTCTGTCTTAGACGTTAGTTATCCCACTCTGTCTTAGACGTTAGTTACACCACTCTGTCTTAGACGTTAGTTACCCTACTCTGTCTTAGACGTTAGTTACACCACTCTGTCTTAGACGTTAGTTACCCCACTCTGTCTTAGACGTTAGTTACCCCACTCTGTCTTAGACGTTAGTTACCCCACTCTGTCGTAGACGTTAGTTACACCACTCTGTCGTAGACGTTAGTTATCCCACTCTGTCGTAGACGTTAGTTACACCACTCTGTCGTAGACGTTAGTTATCCCACTCTGTCGTAGACGTTAGTTACCCACTCTGTCTTAGACGTTAGTTACCCACTCTGTCGTAGACGTTAGTTACACCACTCTGTCGTAGACGTTAGTTACACCACTCTGTCGTAGACGTTAGTTACACCACTCTGTCTAGACGTTAGTTACCCACTCTGTCTTAGACGTTAGTTACCCACTCTGTCTAGACGTTAGTTATCCCACTCTGTCTTAGACGTTAGTTATCCTACTCTGTCTTAGACGTTAGTTATCCCACTCTGTCTTAGACGTTAGTTATCCTACTCTGTCTTAGACGTTAGTTATCCCACTCTGTCTTAGACGTTAGTTATCCCACTCTGTCTTAGACGTTAGTTATCCCACTCTGTCTTAGACGTTAGTTACCCCACTCTGTCTTAGACGTTAGTTATCCCACTCTGTCTTAGACGTTAGTTACCCCACTCTGTCGTAGACGTTAGTTACCCCACTCTGTCGTAGACGTTAGTTACCCCACTCTGTCTTAGACGTTAGTTACCCCACTCTGTCGTAGACGTTAGTTATCCCACTCTGTCTAAGACGTTAGTTACCCCACTCTGTCTTAGAAGTTAGTTACCCCACTCTGTCGTAGAGTTAGTTACCCCACTCTGTCTTAGACGTTCGTTATCCCACTCTGTTTTAGACGTTATTTACCCCACTCTGTCTTACACGCTAGTTACCCCACTCTGTTGTAGACGTTAGTTATCCCACTCTGTCGTAGACGTTAGTTACCCCACTCTGTCTTAGACGCTAGTTACCCCACTCTGTCGTAGACGTTAGTTATCCCACTCTGTCGTAGACGTTAGTTACCCCACTCTGTCTTAGACGCTAGTTACCCCACTCTGTCGTAGACGTTAGTTATCCCACTCGGTCGTAGACGTTAGTTATCCCACTCTGTCGTAGACGTTAGTTACACCACTCTGTCGTAGACGTTAGTTATCCCACTCTGTCGTAGACGTTAGTTACACCACTCTGTCTTAGACGTTAGTTACACCACTCTGTCGTAGACGTTAGTTATCCCACTCTGTCGTAGACGTTAGTTATCCCACTCTGTCGTAGACGTTAGTTATCCCACTCTGTCTTAGACGTTAGTTACACCACTCTGTCGTAGACGTTAGTTACCCCACTCTGCCTTAGACGTTAGTTACACCACTCTGTCGTAGACGTTAGTTATCCCACTCTGTCGCAGACGTTAGTTACACCACTTTGTCTTAGACGTTAGTTACCCCACTCTGTCGTAGACTTTAGTTATCCCACTCTGTCGTAGACTTTAGTTACCCCACTCTGTCTTAGACGCTAGTTACCATACTCTGTCGTAGACGTTAGTTATCCCACTCTGTCGTAGACGTTAGTTACACCACTCTGTCGTAGACGTTAGTTACACCACTCTGTCGTAGACGTTAATTACACCACTCTGTCGTAGACGTTAGTTATCCCACTCTGTCGTAGACGTTAGTTACACCACTCTGTCGTAGACGTTAGTTATCCCACTCTGTCGTAGACGTTAGTTACACCACTCTGTCTTAGACGTTAGTTACACCACTCTGTCTTAGACGTTAGTTACACCACTCTGTCGTAAACGTTAGTTACAACACTCTGTCGTAGACGTTAGTTACACCACTCTGTCGTAGACGTTAGTTACACCACTCTGTCGTAGACGTTAGTTACACCACTCTGTCGTAGACGTTAGTTACACCACTCTGTCGTAGACGTTAGTTATCCCACTCTGTCGTAGACGTTAGTTACCCCACTCTGTCGTAGACGTTAGTTATCCCACTCTGTCGTAGACGTTAGTTATCCCACTCTGTCGTAGACGTTAGTTATCCCACTCTGTCGTAGACGTTAGTTATCCCACTCTGTCGTAGACGTTAGTTACCCCACTCTGTCGAAGACGTTAGTTATCCCACTCTGTCGTAGACGTTAATT
Organism: Cepaea nemoralis; assembly: GCA_014155875.1. NCBI lineage: Eukaryota > Metazoa > Mollusca > Gastropoda > Stylommatophora > Helicidae > Cepaea > Cepaea nemoralis. The sequence continues at coordinate 60,870 of JACEFZ010004592.1, forward strand.
ACACCACTCTGTCTTAGACGTTAGTTACACCACTCTGTCTTAGACGTTAGTTACACCACTCTGTCGTAGACGTTAGTTACACCACTCTGTCGTAGACGTTAATTACACCACTCTGTCGTAGACGTTAGTTACACCACTCTGTCGTAGACGTTAGTTACACCACTCTGTCGTAGACGTTAGTTACACCACTCTGTCGTAGACGTTAGTTATCCCACTCTGTCGTAGACGTTAGTTACACTACTCTGTCGTAGACGTTAGTTACACCACTCTGTCGTAGACGTTAGTTACACCACTCTGTCGTAGACGTTAGTTATCCCACTCTGTCGTAGACGTTAGTTACACCACTCTGTCGTAGACGTTAGTTACACCACTCTGTCGTAGACGTTAATTACACCACTCTGTCGTAGACGTTAGTTACACTACTCTGTCGTAGACGTTAATTACACCACTCTGTCGTAGACGTTAATTACACCACTCTGTCGTAGACGTTAGTTACACCACTTTGTCCTAGACTTTAGTGACACGATCCTATGGAAATTAATCAGATAAGACAATAAAGAGATACCTTTATTTACAGCGACTAACTGCGACAACACTTCAATGCATGTATGTGGGTGTGTTTGTGAGAGTGTAAATGTGTGTGTGTGTGTGTGTGTGTGTGTGTGTGTGTGTGTGTGTGTGTGTGTGTGTGTGTGTGTGTGTGTGTGTGTGTGTGCGTGCGCGCACAATGAAAAGAACATTCTTGCACAATGATGAACACAAAAGAGCATTCTTGCACAATGATGAACACGACAGAACATTCTTGCACAATGATGCACACAAAAGAACATTCTTGCACAATGATGAACACAAAAGAGCATTCTTGCACAATGATACACACAAAAGAACATTATTGCACAATGATGAACACAAAAGAACATTCTTGCACAATGATGAACACGACAGAACATTCTTGCACAATGATGCACACAAAAGAACATTCTTGCACAATGATGAACACACACAAAAAACATTCTTGCACAATGATGAACACAAAAGAACATTATTGCACAATGATGAACACAAAAGAACATTCTTGCACAATGATGAACACAAAAGAACATTCTTGCACAGGGATGAACACAATGGAACATTCTTGCACAATGATGAACACAGAAGAGCATTCTTGCACAATGATGCACACAAAAGAACAATTTTGCACAATGATGAACACAAAAGAACATTCTTGCACAATGATGAACACAAAAGAGAAGTCTTGCACAATGATGCACACAACAGAACATTCTTGGACAATGATGAACACAAGAGAACAATCTTGCACAATGCTTAACACAAAAGAACAATCTTGCAAAATGATGAACACATAAGAACAATCTTGTAAAATGATGAACACATAAGAACAATCTTGCACAATGATGCACACAAAAGAACATTCTTGCACAACGATGAACACACACAAAAAAACATTCTTATACAATGATGAACACAAAAGAACGTTCTTGCACAATGATGAACATAAAAGAACATTCTTGCACAATGATGAACACAAAATAACATTCTTGCACAATGATGAACACAAGAGACCATTCTTGTACAATGATGCACTCAAAAGGGCAGTCTTGCACAAAGATGAACACAAAATAACATTCGTGCACAATGATGATTTTTTTTTTGTTGCGTATCCCTTACGGGACGTTGCAGTCAACACCAGCATTTTCAGCTGCTGTTGATGTACTAGGCAAGTGTTACGTTCAGTAGTTTGCCGTTGCTTTCTGAACGACCGGTCTCTATACCTTTTTCGAAAATACGAGCACCGCCGTGTTTCGAACCCGGGTATACGGGCTCACAAACCGCGTTCGCAAGCCCTTCAGCCACAGAGACCGGCACAATGATGAACACACACAAAAAACATTCTTTCACAAAGATGAACACAAAAGAAAATTCTTGCACAACGATGAACACAAAAGAGTTAAAAAGACAAGGGGTTCGACTCCGTTGCACCGAGTTTTATCCCGTATGGCTCGGTCTCTTACCGCCTGCCGAAAGCCTCGCACAAAGCACGAACTCCGTAGCTCCAGCGATGACCCCCAGGAGTCTTCGAATAAATTGCACTCGTGAACCGAACGTCGTGGCCCGTAATCAAACACGCAAACTTCGGAAACTGACGCCATACCCACTTGTCCTGGGAGACTCCCCTGTAAAATGATGAGAACAAGCAGGAAACTCAACTGTCTGCCTGCCTGCCTGCCTGCCAGCCTGCCTGCCTGCCTGCCTGCCTGTCTGTCTGTCTGTCTCTCTCTCTCTCTCTCTCTCTCTCTTTCTCTCTCTTTCTCTCTCTTTTTCTCTCTTTCTCTCTCGCTCTTTCTTTTTCTCTTTCTCTCTTTTTCTCTCTATATCTCTCTCTCCTTATTTCTCTCTCTATCTCTTTCGCTCTCTCTCTATTTCTCTGTCTGTCTTTCTTTCTCTCTAGACCTCTCTGTCTATCTCCCTCCCTCCCCCATCTCTCTCTTTCTCTCTCTGTCTCTGTCTTTCTCTGCCTGTCTTTTTCTCTCTGTCTTTCTCTCTCTCTCTTTCTGTCTGTCTCTCTCTCTCTCTCTCTCTCTCTCTCTCGCTCTTTCTTTTTTCTCTATCTCTCTGCTTCTCTCTATATCTCTCCCTTTCTCCTTATTTCTCTCTCTCTATCTCTCTCCTTCTCTCTCTCTCTATTTCTCTGTCTGTCTTTCTTTCTCTCTACTCCTCTCTCTATCTCCCCCTCTCTCTCTCTCTCTCTCTCTCTGTCTTCTTCTCTCTGTCTTTCTCTCTCTCTCTCTCTTTCTTTCTCTCTCTTTCCTTCTCTCTGGCTTTCTTTCTCTCACTCTCACTCGGTGTGTGTTAGTGTGTGCGTGCGCGCGCACGTGTTTGCGGCAAAGAAAGAGCGCGTACATAATTTTAATTAATCAAATGTCAGACAAGCTAGCCAACCTCCCCTCCACCCCCTACCCCGCCTCCCCCGTCCCTCCCCTACCGTCCAGTACATCACTTTCAAATTTCAAACACATTACTAACCAGTCTGGCGCGTCCACGTGCGCTAGTGGCTGGCAGATGTGAAAACTGGATCAGCTGGAAGCGGTTTCCTGCCCGCAGACCTCAGCTGAAGTTCAAGGCCTTTGTGTTGATAGATGCCTCTCGCTTATCCAACAAATGCAACGGGTGGCCTAGAGGTTACATTTCTAGCCAGTGTTGTAGGACAAAGGTACAATGAATCCTCGCCATTATTATTATTATTATTATTATTATTATTATTATTATTATTATTATTATTATTTTCTCATGACGTGCCATATTTGTAAGGTAGGCGATCACTGGTTACGTCTTCGTCCTTTTCGTTCCTTCTTTGAGGCAAGAGCGTCACACCTTGTTATGCACCTCAAAGGTAGGCGTGTACGACGGCATGTGTTTTCCTGTTTGCCTCCTCAGGACAGATCCCATCCAAGATAACGGGCTCTATCCACCCGTGGGTAAGTTTACTTTTCTAACAATCTGCTAGAGCAGCGGTTTAGGCCTACTCTTTACGATTTCCTAATGCTGTAGGATTTTTACTGTGATCAACCTGCACATGAGACATCCTTATCCGATAAGATTATGTATTATATCTCACTACCCAAGAAATCGGAGGGACCGTGTGATATCATTTGATATCAAGGGTTCTTAGATAAATTCACAGCCCTGTTATGGGATTAAACCCGGAACCATCTGAGCCTGAGGCGAGTACCGTAACTTTTCATTACGGTAGCCCCCGTGAGTTGCTATTTCACACAAAGATTGGTCTCAAGTCAGCGTATTGTTTATCGTGGAGTGGTGATTTCTCCATAAGGTACATCAATAGTGATTTCTCCAGAAGGTACATCAATAGTGATTTCTCCATATTGTACATCAATAGTGATTTCTCCATAAGGTGCAACAATAGTGATTTATCCATAATGTACATCAATGGTGATTTCTCCAGAAGGTACAACAATTGTCATTTCTCCATACGGTACACCAACAGAATGAATAGGAAAACTGGCCACTTCTTCTTCTTCTTCTTCTTCTTCTTCTTCTTCTTCTTCTTCTTCTTCTTCTTCTTCTTCTTCTTCTTCTTCTCCGTGCTTGGAGGTTATTTCTGGGACTTAATTGACGGTACTCTGTAAATGAGCTCGTCCAAGGTTCTGGGGTGACAGCTTTACACTTGGAGACAAACGGTGGAATTGATAAAAGGGACAGTCTCTAAATGTTTAATGGAAAGACATCCGCGTATGTAGTGAGAAGTAAAATAAGAGAGAGATTTCAGCCAACGAAAAAATGGCAAGGTACAAGGAGAAGAAGAGGACGACTAGGTAGAGGAAAGGAAGAAGAAGGGGTGGGGTGGGGAAGAGGAGGCGGAAGAGGAGAAGAAGAAGTAGAACGAAGGAGGGGGAAGAAGGAGGAGGAAGAAGGAAGGAAGAAGAAGGAGACGACGAAGAAGGATACAAAGAAGAAGAAAGAGGGGGGAGGGAATGGGGAGGAGGAAGGAGGAACAGAAGAAGAAGAAGAAGAAGAAGAAGAAGAAGAAGAAGAAGAAGAAGAAGAAGAAGAAGAAGAAGAAGAAGAAGAAGAAGAAGAAGGATGATGAAGGAGGGGAGAATAGAAGAAGAAGAAGAATGAGGAGACTAAGGTAGAGGAGGAGGCGACGAAGAAGAAGTTAACAATGATGGCGGCGATGATTCAGCATTCACGCGAAACTTGCCAATGGCTGGATGTGTATCTCCCAAACCCCAAAGGAGTCAGTTCAGCGAGCTCCATGCTATCCCGGCTGAAAGTAAAGGGAGATTATTTGGCTATCTCCGCGAGAACATGTATCGCAGTTAACTGCCTTACTTGATAGGACAAGGGAGACAAGAATATGAGATAACAAAATTACGTCCTTGCTATATTGATTCGCTTGATTGGGTTCAAGGACTCTTGTACGCACTTGAAATGATCGATTTGTGTTATCTCCTCGGTTGTGTATTCCCTGCCAGGAGGTATCCAATACGCGTATACCAAAATCAACAATTAAAGGAAAACTGCCATCGAACACCGATGTCACTGCACTAGGGAATGCCTATTTGTGACCCGTCTCTCTCAAAAGATGACGAAGAAGATAAATGCTTATTGTTCAAATAGCCATTTAGGTAACTGATTGTTCGAATAGCCAGTTGGTTAATTTATTGTTCAAATAGCCAGTTAGTTAACTGATTGTTCAAATAGCCAGTTAGTTGATTATTGTACGAATAGCCAGTTTGTAAGTTAATTATTGTACGAATAGCTAATAGTTAAGAATAGTTAACTGATTGTTCAAATAACCAGTTAGTTAACTGATTGTTCAAATAGCCAGCTAGTTAACTGATTGTTCAAATAGACAGTTAATTGATTGTTCAAATAGCCAGTTAATTAACTGATTGTTCAAACAGCAAGTAAGTTAACTGATTATTCAAATAGCCAGTTAATTAACTGATTGTTCAGATAGCAAGTTAGTTAACTGATTGTTCAAATAGCAAGTTAGTTAACTATTTCAGTGTCGAAGGATACTATATCACCACATATGACCTCTCGTTTTGACACAGGGATGATATATCGCCATTCCCGGGCCATCGTGTTATTCTTGTATCTTGGTATCTTCGGCGACTTCAATGCTCAGTGAATGAAATGTACATTATCATACTTGTTCATTTGATCGTGCACCATATTTGGTCCACACCTACTTTTTGCTTGGCAATGAATCAGTTAAGCATGCTTTTGTTTCGTCCTCTACCATGCACCTTCCTCCTAGTGCCGAAGTGGATTCTTTCTGATGTCATCCGCCATGGTCACATGTAGTCACTGATTTATCTTCCCTAGCGCAACAGCTTTTTATTTATATTCAGTATACCGTCTGCTTTTGGGGGCGCGTTAGCGAAGTTGACAAAAATTGTGCTCATAATGTGATGAGTGCGGTATGACGAGTGTCCGACGCCAAAGTTCGTCGTCTCGCTAAGTGAAGGAGAGACTGGTCACTTATTCCTCCATGCGGCGTTCATGCCTACAAATTATGATGGTCCGTTGAAGGAAGCTCCTTCAGGAATACTTACATAAAGTTCTATTTGCTCACATTCAGTGTTCTTACAGGAGGCACCCAAGAAGTCAGCTAACTGGTCCTTTCATTTTCACGAACACCAGCATGGCCTTGGCAGTAGAATCACTTCAGCTCTGGTAGGTCTCTGTATGTCAACCATTCATGCCGGAAATATCCAGACTGGATATTCCGGAGCATTGTCTGAGAGTCGGTTATGATAACCGCTGTAATGAATGGAGTCCCCGAATGCCATCTCAGAGCCGCAGTGACCGCCTCTACCTCCATTCTCATGCTTGATGTCGTGTTTAAATATGTTATCCTCTGCTCTGCGATGGTCATGCCACTCCATCTAGATATTAATCCCCCATCCTGATCTCTCACCTCGCAGCACTGATATATCGGTATATACCAGTAAACCATCATCCTATACGGGTTCCTCTCTCGGCTCCGTTTCACAACGACACCATTCTCTACATCCTCTGCCAAGCCTTATATGGACTATATGATATGTTCCCTGTGTTCCGGTCTGTGGCTCCACTTATCCCCAACAGGCATATTTTTTTTATTGTTCCCTCGCTTTGAACTCAAACGTAGTCCACACACTTGCTACAACTTCTAGTGCACTGGACTGACTTCTGTGCCTTGGTTAGCTTTCCCTATTACCAGTATCCCTCGCCATCAGTCGAAACCACTCCGAATTCTTAGGTACATGTAATTTAAGTCCCCAAGTCAAGGACGAGAAGACGCCATTTTAGTCCACCTGCTGGTGAAGGGGTTGAACCCGCTACCTCTGCATCAGCACACAGGAAGGTGAAGAACTTGTATCCGTTCGGCCATGCAGACATCCAAAGCCAGACATGCTTCTAGTCGTCTTCACTGTGGTTTCCTGCCGTATCCATCGCTCCTCTGGTGTGCTTAGGCTAATGCTATCTATGGGGCACCTTGACAGCCACTGGAGACTCGTTCCTGGTTAACAATCCTAGTTAATCGAGTGGGCGCATTTGATGAATTAATTCAGGCGGATGATAGACACCTCAATAAGGGCGTTGTGTTGGCCTGTGTCGAAGTACACATTGTCCCTGCAACGGGGTGCAGTCAACAGTGGCAGAGGACAGGTTCGAATTCCCGTATGGTGGACTTGTCAATGTTAGTCTTCTCTATCTGATGTGGACTTGTCAATGTTAGTCTTCTCTATCTGATGTGGACATGTCAATGTTAGTCTTCTCTATCTGATGTGGACTTGTCAATGTTAGTCTTCTCTATCTGATGTGGACTTGTCAATGTTAGTCTTCTCTATCTGATGTGAACTTGTCAATGTTAATCTTCTCTATCTGATGTGGACATGTCAATGTTAGTCTTCTCTATCTGATGTGGACTTGTCAATGTTAGTCTTCTCTATCTGATGTGAACTTGTCAATGTAATCTTCTCTATCTGATGTGGACATGTCAATGTTAATCTTCTCTATCTGATGTGGACTTGTCAATGTTAGTCTTCTCTATCTGATGTGGACATGTCAATGTTAGTCTTCTCTATCTAATGTGGACATGTCAATGTTAGTCTTCTCTATCTGATGTGGACTTGTCAATGTTAGTCTTCTCTATCTGATGTCGACATGTCAATATTAGTCTTCTCTATCTGATGTGGACTTGTCAATGTTAGTCTTCTCTATCTGATGTGGACATGTCAATGTTAGTCTTCTGTATCTGATGTGGACTTGTCAATGTTAGTCTTCTCTATCTGATGTGGACATGTCAATGTTAGTCTTCTCTATCTGATGTGAACTTGTCAATGTTAGTCTTCTCTATCTGATGTGGACATGTCAATGTTAGTCTTCTCTATCTGATGTGGATATGGTTTCTTCCTGAGTATAGCTACGGAATGTGTTTGTGTCTTCGACTTTAATCTGCACTCTACCGCTCTTCCCATTCTTTTATTGTGTATGTTTTCCCACATTTGGTAGGTTTCCAAGTACGACTTCTGCAAATGAGAATGATAATATTTATTCTCCATTTACACCTTTATTCTCCCATTGAAGTGTTTTTATTGAGAGGCCAAGCTAGTTGTGTTATTTGTGTCGCCTTCATGGTTCTTTTGACTTTTCCTATACATCATTGTATAGGGCTTATTTTTCTATACATCACTGTTTTCGTTGCCTCCTCTACCACTGACCCATCAAAGAAATGGCAATCAATGGCCAATAATGTATTGCCCAACAGCTGCGCTGAACAAGATAGTCACAGTATCTCCATGTCTTTCTTTTACTACTGTGAGTGCCAGCTGACACACATCAATTTATTTTGCATGATATTTCAATGGCTTCAAATATTCACCTGCGACGGATATTTCTGCGCAATCAATTCCTTTGTGAGTTTGTGTGTAATGGAACTGGAGGCAATATCAACACATCTTTAGCTATTCACTGATCAACGCAAACGGAAATTACCCAAACTGTTAGGGCAGTCACCAAAAATATAAAGAATATTTATTGGTTAAACCTTTCCCACTGAAAACGGGTGGTTGTGTAGAAACACACGAATACATCTATATATATAAAACAAAGTGTATGTATGTAAATATGTATGTCCTTTATTTTTTCGCTAACGGCCCATCCGATTGAGATGAAATTTTCTACACGTCTTCCTTTCATTCCAGAGCTGCCAACTGTGATATTTTTTTTAGTGTGAAATCGCCTGCTTACTCAGTATTATTTCATTTTTCATTTTTCATTAAAATTTATATATAGCGAAGGGACTTAACTCTAGAAAAAGTTATTTCAAGGGGCATAACTTTTAATAACATTGTTGTATAACTTATAGTCATATTGTTGTATCGTTTTCAAAGATTTATAAACTCTTTGTCTATAATTATTTACCGGCATATGAGTTATAATAAATAATGATACAATCTTTAAGGCATTTTCAAAGTTTACATAAAAATAATGCATAATGCATAACATTGTAACTCATCTTTCTATACTTAAGAAGTTATCTAAAAGATGTTGAACAATATCATCGCATCTTTAGTGTTTTCCGCCATCATATCGACACGATTCGCTTGACAGCACTTCTCAGCGCTATCAAGCCAAGACGCCTTACACATTTCAAGCAGCCTGATACGGGGGGAAAATGGCACGTCGTAATAGCACAAAGAAACAAGCAGCTTCCAAGATGCATAGTGAGAAAACCGACCAGACTATCAAGAAGACGAACCTGCCTTTGGAGAGTCTGCATGCAAGCTGTAATAAAGTATCTGAATCCTACAGTCAATGAAACTACCAATAAGAAGAGCGACGACTACCCACAGACGAACACAAAAACTTGTGAGAGGAAGGAGGACCAAGACACCAGAATCAGAAACACTGATTCAAACACAGTCAGATGGGTGGTCAAGCGGCTAAAAATGGAGCTTACTGATCAACAAATACAGAAGCAGCTGCAGGAAGAAAATCTTCACGTCAACATTTTGAAGGCAGAGCGGATTCTTACCTACTCAGAATTAAATGAGATGCTCCACACCAGGGACTGGGCGAACCCGGGCCGGGTCAGGCAGACAGACAGACAGACAGATAGACAGATAGATAGATAGATAGATAGATAGATAGATAGATAGATAGATAGATAGATAGATAGATAGATAGATAGATAGATAGATAGATAGATAGATAGATAGATAGATAGATAGATAGATAGATAGATAGATAGATAGATAGATAGATAGATAGATAGATAGACAAACAGACAGGGAGGGAGGGAGGGAGGGATTGACGGAGGGACAGACAGAGGGATGGGTCTATTAGACAGACAGACAGACAGACAGACAGACAGACAGACAGACAGACAGAGATAGATAGACAAACAGACAGACAGACACAGACAGACAGACAGACAGACAGACAGACAGACAGACAGACAGACAGACAGACAGACAGATAGTCGGTAACGGGAACGAGAACTTATATGACTACTTATATGAATTAAATGAGATGCTCCCCATCAGGGGCTGGTCGAAGCCGGGCCGGATCAGACAGATAGACAGACAGATAGACAGACAGGCAGACAGATAGATAGTCGGGAACGGGAACTTATATGACTACTTATATGAATTAAATGAGATGCTCCACACCAGGAGCTGGGCGATGCCGGACCGGGTCAGACAGAAAGACAGACAGACAGACAGACAGACAGACAGACAGACAGACAGACAGACAGACAGACAGACAGTCGGTAACGGGAACGGGAACTTATATGACTACATATATGAATTAAATGAGATGCTCCCCACCAAAGGACTGGGCGAAGCCGGGTCGGGTCAGACAGACAGACAGACAGACAGACAGACAGACAGACAGACAGACAGACAGACAGACAGACAGACAGACAGACAGACAGTCGGTAACGGGAACGGGAACTTATATGACTACTTATATGAATTAAATGAGATGCTTCCCACCAAGGACTGGGCGAAGCCGGGCCGGGTCAGCTAGTACATATATAAATCTAACACACACACGTCGTATTCCCATGTGTGTAGTGAAATTAATAGTACCGACATGCTTTACAAACTTTAGCACAATAGCCTTAAATACTAGTAGATTGTCCACAAAACAGTGGCTAATTTTACAAACTTTTCATGTCTTTTGCAGGACATGGCGACTACCCTAACTCCAGGTTAATTTTCTAGGCAATTTATTCGTTCGGTAGTTTGCCATTGCCTTCTGAACGAGAAAGAATGTTCAAGTCCGACTGATTGGTGTAACGGTTGATCCGAATATCGCGACTACCGGAAATTTAAGAGTTAACATTGCACTCATTTTTAAGGCCACGTCGACTGCTAATGGCAAAATAGTGAACGTAAAATTGAGTAGTAAATCACAAGGGTGATTGCAACGTCCTGCAAAGGACAAAAAAAACTGTTTGTAATAAATAAGATTAGCTATACAATACGGCATCCCAGCGGTTACAATGCAGCAAATAAGATTAGCCATGCAATACGGCATACCGGCGGTTGCAACGTAGTAAATAAAATTAGCTGTACAGTACGGCATCTCAGCGGTTACCATGTAGTAAATAGCATTAGCTATACCATGCTGCATCCCAGCGGTTACAATGTAGTAAATAAAATTAGCTGTACTGTACGGCATCCGAGCGGTTACAATGTAGTAAATAAGATTAGCTATACCATACGGAAGGGGTTAAACGACATATTTCGTAATCTCATATATCCACGTGGGGCAAATAGCAGCTGTGAGATTCAGCAGCGGATCGCACCGCGCTGGTAACTTATGGGGGCATGTGAGCCGGTCGTTCAGAAAGCAATGGGAAACTACTGAACGTAAAAGCTTGCCTAGTACACCAACAGCAGCTGAAAAATGCTGGCGTTGACTGCAACATCCTGTATGGGATATGCAACATTTAAAACAAAATACAATACGGCACCCCAGCGGTTACATAAAGCTAAATATGTATTTATCATCTCCAAAACGTTGCAATCAAGCCCAGCACCCAGGCAACGGTGGTTCAGTGCCTAGCACGCTTGCCTG
>JACEFZ010004592.1:75000-93430 GCA_014155875.1 Cepaea nemoralis
CAAACACAAACTGCGCAATTTTCACTCATAACTCAAGAATTCGCACCATTAACAAAAACACAAACTTCTAAACAGTTAAGAAAAGATTAGGAGCAGCGCGGAAAGTTTGTGCTTGGCGCGACGCGGTACCCGCAACAAGCAGACGGGAAATCAAACTAGAAATTGATGGTTTGTGCAAGTTGCAGACGGCACTGTTTGCCATGGGTCTGTTAAAGATAAAGTACATTTCCAAATGTTTCTGCTATTTCTGTCCACAAATTGTAGCGTCGTCTAATTCCTCATTTCTTCCACCTGTTGTTTTGTTTTGGGATGGCACGATATGTCTTCCCAATTCAGTCACTTGTGTGTCCGTTAACATTGAGATCTTCATTTTCTCACACTAAACGAACTTTATTTTCAATGGATCACAAATTGGGCACGTAGGTCCATCTCACATTCAGCCGTTCCAACCACACGTCGTTCGCACATCAAGTATATATTGTGCCTGTTACATTCAGGTAGATAAAAACATACAATGTAACATGAGGGTTGTGAACATAAACAATGCTTATTACCATGTTATGAGACGGGCAGGTAGACAGGCAGACAGGCGCGCACGCACGCATGCACCTACGCACACAAACACACACAATACATACATACCTACCAACCAACCAACCTACCTACCAACCATCCTACCTACCTACCCACCCACCCAACTATCCACCCACCCACCCACTCGCAGACAGACGCGCACGCAAGCACGCGCGCGCGCACACACACACACACACACGGACGGACGGACACCCACCCACACGCACGCGCGCGCGCGCAGGCAGGCAGGCAGGCAGGCAGGCAGACAGACAGACAGACAGACAGACAGACAGACAGACAGACAGACAGACATACAGACATACACAGATCCCATCTGCCCATCGTGCGCCAAATACCTCACTCAGCTTCTTAGATCCTTCTGCCCATGGTGCCCCAATACCCCACTCAACTGCGTAGATCCCATCTGCCCATGGTGCACCAATACCCCACTTAGCTGCGTAGATCACATCTGCCCATCGTGCGCCAATACCCCACTCAACAGCGTAGATCACATCTGCCCATCGTGCGCCAATACCCCACTCAGCAGAGTAGATCACATCTGCCTATCATGCGCCAATACCCCACTCAGCTGCGTAGATCCCATCGTGCGCCAATACCCCACTCAACAGCGTAGATCACATCTGCCCGTCGTGCGCCAATACCCCACTCAGCTGAGTAGATCCCATCTGCCATGGTGCGCCAATACCCCACTCAACAGCGTAGATCACACCTGCCCATGGTGCCCCAATACCCCACTCAACTGCGTAGATCCCATCTGCCCATGGTGCGCCAATACCCCACTTAGCTGCGTAGATCACATCTGCCCGTTGTGCGCCAATACCCCACTCAACAGTGTAGATCACATCTGCCTGTCGTGCGCCAATACCCCACTCAGCAGTGTAGATCCCATCTTCCCATCGTGCGCCAATACCCCACTTAGCTGCGTAGATCCCATCTTCCCATCGTGCGCCAATACCCCACTCAACAGTGTAGATCACATCCGCCCGTTGTGCGCCAATACCCCACTTAGCAGCATAGATCCCATCTTCCCATCGTGCTCCAATACCCCACTCAACAGTGTAGATCACATCTGCCCGTTGTGCGCCAATACCCCACTCAACAGTGCAGATCACATCTGCCTGTCGTGTGCCAATACCCCACTCAGCAGTGTAGATCCCATCTGCCCATGGTGCGCCAATACCCCACTTAGCTGCGTAGATCACATCTGCCCGTCGTGCGCCAATACCCCACTCAACAGCGTAGATCACATCTGCCCATCGTGCGCCACTACGCCACTCAGCTTCGTAGATCACATCTGCTCATGGTGCACCAATACCCCACTCAACAGCGTAGATCACATCTGCCCATGGTGCCCCAATACCTCACTCAGCGGCAGATCCAGCCAATACGTTAAGATATTAGTAAAAATTAATTCACTGCCGGGCACAGACTGCAACAGTGAAAAAAAAACCACCATCTTACCGAGGATTGAAAGACTATTGTTCTAGTCCTCGGTCAGCCGAGTTCACTATATTCAGTAACGAGAGGGCTAAAGAATCTTTGAATGTGACACTTAAAAACATATTCTTAAAACATGCAAGAATAATACAGAGTGATTGTGAAAAACAAATTAAATGCAGCAGCATTGAAGTATTGGAGGTGAATTCGAAATGTAAAGTAAATTCATTCATCAAAGAAGCTAGAAGAAATTACTTGGAAGAAAAGAAACAGATAACAAGAAATGGACTACTGAATCAATCTTTAAGTTGGGCCCCCCCCAAAAAAAAGTAAAAATAAAGAAGAATATGATTAAAAAAAACAAAGATATACGAGATAATCGCGAAGAAAATGAATTAGTCTAGGATGCAAAGAGTATCAGGTAGCGAGCGCACTGAGTTATTTCCACTTTAGTCTTGATGTCAATTAACACGAGGTCAACACTGTACTTTCAGGTTACGTGAGTTGTCTTATTTTGACTGTTCTCTCCTCCTCCTCCTCGCCGGCACCATGGGGAAGAGATTACGGACGCAGTTCGCAATCCCGCATACCCGTGTTCGAAACACAGCTGCGGATGATTTGGCAGCAGACCGCCTTGCGTTAGTGTTTTTACGAAATGGTATGGGTGCCGGTCGTTCAGAAAGCAAAGGTAAACTACTAAACGTTAACTTGCCAAGAGATCACAACAGTGGTGTTGACTGCGACGTCCTGTAAGGGATATGCAACAAACGTTTTTCTTCCTTCTATTAATCTTCTTCTTCTTAGTCTGCTCTTTTCTCCCCCTCCTCTGCTGCTCTGCTGCTGCTGCTGATGCTGCTTCTTCTTCTTCTTCTTCTTCTTCTTCTTCTTCTTCTTCTTCTTCTTCTTCTTCTTCTTCTTCTTCTTCTTCTTCTTCTTCTTCTGCTTCTTCTTCTTCTTCGTCTTTCTCCTTCTCCTCCTCCTCGCCCTTCACCACGGAGCCGGCAATTTATCAGTTAAGAGATCAACATACAGCTATCAAGACAAACACATGCCACAGCTTTAAATAAGTAGCGGCAGAACAAGAAAACCGTCTGTTAAAATACTCAACAGAGTTATACAAATGTAAACGCAGTTCCATAGCAGAGACAGCCATTGAGGTGGTAAGTGTTAGACCGCCCCGTGTTGGAGGCCACGACATATGATGGATGGCTTGTTGCTTTCTTGAACGCCGTTCACTTGCAGTTCCTGCGTGGTGCCCATTTTTATCAGGTTGTGTCGATCCCAGGGGTAGGACAAAATAACTCAGCTTCTGCTGGCGATTGAACCAGGACCAATGACTTTACAGGCAAGCTTACCGATCACAATGCCACCACAGCTCCAAACTGTGTGCGTGTGCGTGCGTGCGTGCGTGCGTGCGTGCGTGTGTGTGTGTGTGTGTGTGTGTGTGTGTGTGTGTGTGTGTGTGTGTGTGTGTGTGAGAGAGAGAGAGAGAGAGAGAGAAGCTCCACATTCGAACAATACCTATGGCTATGTGGTTTAAGTGTTTCAGTTCAAGTATTATTCATTTATTTAGTTCGTACGATATATAACTCTACAGTGTGCACCTGGCGAGCTGTAGCAAAATATGTCAGGCAGTAAATCGTGCAACACATTGTTTGAGGCTTCTGCGTTTAAATATCTATATAATCAGTTATAATCTCAGAACTAAAGAGACAACACAGAAACATTCAGTTAAAAAGACCCCATCGAAATATAATCACATGTTTTGTATGATTATTTCTTTATGAAGCTTTTCACAAAAAAGACAGGCAAACGAAAACGGTAGGCGTTCAAAAGCGGATACAATTAGTTGCATATCCCTTACAGGACTTTGCGATCAGTCGGAGCATTTATTGTATGTTTGTGACTTACTTATTGACTTGCCCTAGTAGATGCATATCAATTTCAGGACTTTGCAGTCAGTCGGAGCATTTATTGTATTTTTAGACAATTTGGTTCTGTAGTCTGTCATTGCTTTTTCATCGGTTGATGCCTCATGTCATTGACATACAGACAGACAGACAGACAGACAGAGACAGAGAGAGAGCGAGAGAGAGACAGAGAGAGAGACAGAGCGAGAGAGAGACAGAGCGAGAGAGAGACAGAGAGAGAGCGACAGAGAGAGACAGAGCGAGATAGAGAGAGAGAGAGATAGAGAGAGAGAGAGAGAGGGAGAGAGAGGGAGAGAGATAAAGAGAGTATGTATGTACCTTTAGGTTCAAGCCCCGGTGAGGGCCGGGATATTTTCACGTGGACTTTTAGTAACACAATTTCCCCCTGATCTCTGCATAGTGAGATCGGACACCAGAGTGTATTGTTGCGCACGTAAAATATCCCCTGGCAGTTGGAAGTCGGAAAAGAGTAGTCTAACGGCGCTGCCCGGGCAAAATTTCGAGTTAAATTGTGTACGAATAAATATTTGTTAATGAGTTTGTGACTGTCAGTAAGTATACGTATGCGAGGGAGTGTGTATGTGTGTGTTAATGAGTTGGTGCATAACTGTGGGAGTTTGTGTAAATGATGTAAGTATGTATGCAGACATGTATGTATATGTTTATGCATGTGCGTGAGCATGTGTGTCTGGCTGTCTGCCTGTCTCATAGCATAGTAATTGTATTGTTTATGTTCACAACTTTCATTTGACGTTTTTTTTTTCTTTCATACGAAATATGTGTATGTATGTACTTCCCTTTCTCTGTGCGTGTGTGTGTGCGCGCGCGTATGGGTGTATGTATGTAACATATTGTAGGTATATGTATGTATGATTCATGTGTGGGTGTGTATGTGTGTATTATGTGTGTCTGCGCTTTGCTATATGTATGAATGTGCATATATGGGCATGAGAGAGAGAGAGAGAGAGAGCGAGAGAGAGAGAGAGAGAGCGAGAGCGAGAGCGAGAGAAAGACAGACAGACAGAAAGACAGAGAGAGAGAGAGAGAGAGAGACAGACAGAGAGAGAGACAGACACAGAGAGAGAGAGAGACAGAGAGACAGAGAGAGAATGCATGAATGAGTGAACGTTTGTTATTGGGCTTCTTATTGTGAGTGAGTATGTGTGTGATGGAGTGTGTATAGGTGTGTTATTGTGCAGGTGTACGACTTTTTTTCTAAATGATGTATACGATGCCTGAATGTGTGAATGTAAGTATGTATGTATTTGTGTGTGAATATCTGTGTGTGTGTATATGTATGCGTCTCGCTGCCTGACTGCCTGTCTCAAAACCATATAAAATGCATTGTTTATTTTTACAGCATTCAGTTTACAGACCCCCCCCCCCCCCCCCACCCCCACGTGAAAGTAGCATGCACAATAAACGATTTGAGAAAGATGAGTGGTAGGATGGCCGAACGCAAAAGTGGCCTGCGTGCCTAATATGTAACCCTTCGAAAATAAAGTTCCTTCGTTCCTTTGAATAAAATATCAGTCCACCCAGACTTTAGGACTTGCCTCAAAATAACATATGTGAGCACATAATATGATTTTGGTTAGTACTAACATCATGCTTGCGCCCACTCATGCTTCGTTAGTGACTGGTTGCCGTCCTGCCCTCCTGCCTCCGTTCCCCCCCCCTCCTTTCTATGTGCTCACTGAACCGCAACACCCATCACCCCGCCATTATAAAAGAATACATCGGAGATATTCTTAGTCACTCACAGATCGGAACTGTGAGGTAAGTATGAACACATTTTTTTCAATTCTCATTTTTTTTTTCAATTCTCATTTTCTCCTCATTGCTTTAATTTTTTTCATCCTTTTGTTCTTCTCGTCCTGTCGTCACCTTTTGATGTAGTCACAGGAGATCTCCTTGACTATATGTTGTGTTTGTGAATGTGTTTGTTTGCTAATGAAGGCTAATCGCCGCAACGTCCTGTTTATGTCGTAAATCTGTTATGTAAAGCTGCACTACTTTGTGTCATTTCTTCTTCTTCTTCGTTCATCCGGAGTTTTTTTTCGGATGTGATTGCGTTGTGCCTGTTTACAGCAGAGCTGCGTTCTTGCGCCGTTAGGCCGACACATCCGACTTCTGCGGGCATTTGTTGACCGGGTTAACCTTCCCGGGGGTTTCTTAGGACGTTTGACTCTCACTGTTGTGGTGTTATCCCCCATCCCAGCTGGTCCATATAGAACAGCCAAAGATCCTGGTCAGCCCTCAAGGGAAGGCAGGGGCAGACCATGGGCATTCCCCGCCATCCAAGGAGGCTTCCATAATTGCAGAGCCGATACATAGCGCTCTGGTACTGGGCATCACCCAAGGAATCGTCACGTCCTGCACATGCTGCTTAGCCTCACTTCCGTATATTGGGCCTTCCGTTCACCATAGGCTGTTTCTTCCGGAAACCAGAAGTATGCAGTCTGCAGATGACATCCACACAGTGAGCTTTCGATTCGGACTTTCCATGTAATGGATTTGCTATCCAAGCAATATTCCATTTCGTGCCACTAGGACACTTTTCCACCTTTTATGAAGTCCACACAGTGGGTTTTAGATACGGACTTTCCACGTAATGGATTTGCTATCCAAGCAATATTCCATTTCATGCCACTAGGACACTTTTCCACCTTTTATGAAGCCCACACAATGGGCTTTTGATTCGGACTTTCCACGTAACGGATTTGCTATCCAAGCAATATTCCATTTCGTGCCACTAGGACACTTTTCCACCTTTTATGAAGCCCACACAGCGAGCTTTCGATTTGGACTTTCACATAATGGATTTGCTATCCAAGCAATATTCCATTTCATGCCTCTGGGTCTTCATGCACCTTTAAATGTCAACCTGTATGTAGTTAAAGTAAGCTGCGGTCAACTTGAGCTTGTTGATATCTCCATAGAGCTTGTCCTCAAATGAAGCAGGTGTGGGCCAAAATATCGTTCTCTGTTCTGCATACGTTGGGCAATCCTGCCAGCAAATGTTTTGCTGTCATTTTTCCAGTTCTACAATTACATTCATCGGTATCTCCTATCTTTAGTTTATTGAACAAGTGGTATTTCAGCCTGTTATGTCCTGTGCGGAGTCTGAAGATTGCTACTTGTTCTCTTCGGTCGAGTTTGTAATATGCATCATCCTTCTGATGGCCTGGATGCTCAGATTCCCATTTGGTTCTATAAGTGCTTTTTATCAACCTCTTTGCCTCATTATAGGTTATGTCTATGTCAGGCTGTGGTAGTCGTCCGCCCTCTTTTGCCAGTCTGTCAGCCTCTTCGTTTCCAGGTATACTGCAATGTGATGGGATCCACTGTATTACAACTTTTTTTGGATTTCTGGCATAGACCATGGAGTGCTGCTCTTAGGTCAGTTAGTTCTGTCCTGTTATTGCTCTTGAGTATTGAGACAGCTGACTTTGCATCTGTGAAGATAGCTATTTGCTTCTCTTTATTTTCCTCCATCAGGAGCATTTCTGCTGCAGTTTTCAAAGCCTCTACCTCCGCTTTGAAGTTACTTGAAAATTTTCCAGTTGCCATTGAATGTGTTTTTTTTTTCACTCCATTTTTTAAATTTAGGAGAATTCCTCCTCCTCCATTCTCTATTGAATTTTTGGCTGATCCATCTGTATATGCATGGGTCCAATTCCTGCTTGGGTAATGTTCTTTTATGTAGTTTAGGGTTATTTCTCTTCTTTCGGTTTCATGCTGAGTGTTCTTTTTCTCAATACCAGGAATGTTTTCTATCATCTCAGGCAGTTGCTGCTGTCTCCAAGCTGGGAACTTGTGTGCATTGTGTATGGGCTTGACTGTTGATATGTTAAGTATAGGATCTGCCCTAATCCTTCGTTTTGCAGTTTCTACAAAGTTGCTACGCTTCAGTCTTCCCTTTCCAAAACCATTAAATCTGTTGTACATAGGGTGGTCTGTCAATCTTCTAAATTTTTCTGCTTGTTGCTGGGCTCTGCTATCTCTTCTATCCTGCATTGGTTGTAAACAAGTGATCTTTTCTAGTTCATTAATAGGCGTTGTCTTCAGGCTTCCAGTTATGATTCGCATTCCTTGGTTTTGGACTCTACTTATTTTGTTAAAGTTTGACTTAGCTGCTGTTGCCCAAGCTGCAATGCCATATTCCAGTACTGGCCTCACCCGTCCAGTATATAACTTCTTGAGAACTTTCTCATCTGCTCCCCCACGTTGTACCAGCAAGCTTTTTCATGATTGCCATTCTCTGCCTTGCTCTTGTTCGATTTTTCTCAACCTGTGTCTTCCATGTCAGGCGACGATCAAAGGTGAACTCCTAGATAATTTGGATTTTCTTCATGGCGCAATATTTTTCCATTCAATACCAGCTTAGGTTGCTGAGGTTTATTTGAGAGGGAGAACACTGTGCATGTTGTTTTCTCCTCACTTATCTTCACTAGCCATGATTTTGACCAGTCCTCTAGCGCTAATAAGGCTTGCTGTATTCTGCTGTTAGCTGTACTAATATATTCTTCAGATGTCCATATGGCTAGGTCATCTGCAAAGGAGGATGTGTGTACTCTGGCTGGAAAATTTTCTGTGATGTCATTTATATATGCTAGGAATAATGTTGGTGAAAGAACTCCTCCTTGGGGGACACCTTGCTCCAGCAGCATCATTTTGCTTGTTTGTCCTTGTACTTTTGTCCTGGCAGTTCTGTTCTCAAGGTAGTGGCTGATCCATTTATACATTTTTCCACAAACATGCATGTTTTTGCAGTTTTACTTTCAGTCCTTCCTTCCATACTTTATCAAATGCTTTTTCTAAATCTATCCAGACTGCTAGTGTGTGCTTTTTCTCTTGGAAGGCATCCTCTATTTCCTGAGCTATTTTCTGAATCCTGCTTGGTGTGGTGTTAAGAGTTTGTTTTCTTCCAGATGCCATGTTAGCCTGCCATTGATAATGCGTTCCATTAATTTTCCTACACAGCTAAGTAGACTGATAGGTCGATAGCCATTTGGTTCTTCCAGGTCTTTTCCTTTCTTTGGGACTGGTATTAGTATAGCTTCCTTCCATGCCTGTGGGACTATTCCTCTCTTCCAGCTGTTATTTAGGACTGCTAGTAGTTTCTTCTTTGCCTTGGTGCCTAGTCCTATTAGCATTTCATTTGTGATTCCATCCTTTCCTGGTGATTTCTTCTTTTTTAGGGTATTCATTGCCTGTTCCATTTCTTCCATTGTTAGATTTGCCATCATATATTCTGCTGCTGTCTCTGTATTTCTATGATGTATCTGTTTGTCTTTGATTGCTTTCTTCTGTTCGGTTGTAATATCAATGTGGTTTGCATTTGCATAGTGTTCCATTAGTGCATTTGCAGCCTTTTTGCCTGTAAGCAAGGCATTTCCTTGTTTAATTGTTATTTGTTTGTTTCTAGGTCCTTCATTGTTCATGGCTTTCACTAGTTTCCATAGTTTGTTTCCATCCCTGTCAAAATTCAGGTTTTCTGTTTTTTTCCCTCCAACAATCTCTTGTTGTTTGATTTACTGTTCTTTTATATTTTGCTGAGATGGCTTTGAGAGAGATGTTTGCTTCAATTGTTTGTTCTCTCTCTGCTGTCTTCCTGGCATCTTCAACTTTGTCCTCCAAACTTTGTAGTTCTTCAGTCCAGTATGGTTTGTAATTTTTCCTCGCTCCTCTTGGAATGGACTCAGTGGCTGCCTGTATTATTGCTCTGTTTAGACTTTCCACCATTTGCTTTATGTTGCCATATCGTGTATTTATGTTTTCACAATATTTGTCTGTTAGTATGGCAAATCTGTCCCAATCTGCTCGTTTGTAATTCCAGCGGGGCAAGGGCTTTTGCTCCTGTGGAACATACTCCATATTCATTTCAAGCTTGATTGGTCTGTGGTCACTACCTGCTAATTGGTCCAGCACATGGCGATCAATTTTGTGGAGGATGTCTCCTGTGCAGAAAGCTAAGTCTGGAGTAGAAGTGGTAAGCCATCTTCTGGAGTAGAAGCTCGGTGTGTCATCCGCTTTGTTGAGTAGATGGAGATTTGAGTCTATTTCCCAGTCCTCCAATTCATCTCCTCTTTTGTCAGTATCTGGGTATCCCCATCTTTCTGAACGGCTATTAAAGTCTCCGACAATAATGCAGTTTGTGTCAGTTATTTTCATGTTTGAGAGTGTAAGATCCTATCTGCTGGGCTATACAGATTGTAGATTCTTATTTTCACGTCCTTATCATTATATCAACACCTATAATTTCCGTTTGGTTGTTAGAGATCACAGATACTTCGCTGCAAGGTATTGTATTTCGTGTAAGTATTAGAACTCCTCCTTTGTGTCCTTCGCGGTCGAAACGTGTGGCCTGATATCCTCTGACTGAGAATTTGTGATTGGCGTTGAGGTGTGTCTCTTGAATGCATGCCACATCTATTCTATCTTTATGAAGACGTTGTGTTAGGGAGTCTTTCTTCTTGTAAACTCCTCGGCATTCCACTGTAGTATGTTCGAGTGTCCGGGGTATTTGGTCAATAGCTCTTAACCTACTCCTCTGTGCCTTGACTCCACAGCACAGGGGAAGGTGACCACCAGTAGTCATGGGTGGACCCCCTCGAGGCAGGGGGCCCGGCACTATCACCGCCTGATGGGACTTCACGGGATTAGCACCATATCGATTAATTTTGATTTGTGACATCATGAATTAAGTTACGTTGCACTGCTTTGTCAAGCCTGTGGCTCAGTACATCCTATTTCGACAAGCATTTATTCGGGATGCTTTCCCTAGCCTTTGACTGTCCCCAGTCTACCTACAAGGCAGCAGGTTTCACGTTGCACTGCTTTGTCAAGCCTGTGGCTCAGTGCATCCGATTTCGACAAGCATGTATTTGGGGGTGCTTTCCCTAGCCTTTGACTGTCCCCAGTCTACCTACAAGGCAGCAGGTTTTGTGTGTCTCTTCGTCCTGGTCCCTCTCCCTTGACCTGTCCGACATGGGTGGCCCTACCAGTAGCTGTGCTACCGTCGGCATAGCTCTTGGGGTCATTGGGACGCACAAGCCCCTCTACCTCGTCACGGTGGACACACAGCAGAGGGGGTGTCATTTTATATTGCTTACTTCGTTCCTTTGTAGTCATACAAAAAAGGAAGACATGCAAAAAGGGTAGACATGAACAAAACATCCGGTTTACAAACAAGCACGGTAGTCATACCAAAACGATAGTTATTCAACACAATAATTTTTTAACTCTCTGAACTTTAAAACAATTGCTTCGAAAAGGCTGCATAAAAACCTTTAGTTTTAAAGCTCCGTAGCGATAACAATTGTAGCAGCTCAAACACGTTTTTTTTTTTTGGGGGGTTCCATATCCTTTACCTGATGTCAACATCAGCATCTTTCAGCTGATTGTTGATCTCTTGGCAAGATTACGCTTAGTAGTTTGCCATTGCTTACTGAGCGGCCGACTCACATACCCCGTAAGTCACCAACGCGACGAGAACCGCTACCGATTGGTAGTCCTATAAAAACGGTAGTCATATGTCATTTAAATAAAACGGTTGTCATACAAAAAATGGTCGCCATACAAAAAAGATATCATACAAAAACATAGCCATACAAAAATGGTAGCCATACAAAAACGTAGTCATATAACACCGGTAGCCATATAAAAACATAGTCATATCAAAATGGTAGTCACACAAAAACGATAGTCATGCAAAAACGTAGTCATACAAAAACGTAATCATACAAAAACGACTTTACACCACAACACATTTGACACTTTCTGCACTTACCGAAGGGCATCCAAAGAAGATCGTAGTGACTCATCTTCCATTTCATGTAATCAAATCGATATGGAAATGATGACGTGGCCAAGAACAATACAAGAACAAGCACAGGTGTAAGATTGCCTTCTTGCCTGCCTGTTTCTTCAACACAGCTCTTAAAACTAATAAGGACACACACACAAAGGTAGCTTGTTTGCACGGATGCTTACCTCCCTGCCCAGAAGCAGACTCCCCAAGGCAGATCGTGCTGGCGGCCAAGGAAAAGGATGAGGTGAAGGTTCTGTCACTGGAGGCCTGTGTCAACTCCTGGCCAAAGAGACACGGAAGGCAAATCGTGTTCTGTCAATCCAAAATCCTAAGGGAATCCGTGGGCACGTCTAATTCCCAACATGTGCCCAGCTTAGTCCTGTTTGCCTAGGATGAAGAGAAAAAAGGCGACCAGGTTTACTCACTAATCCGTGTGACAACACTCCCCAATACTTACAGGTTCCACAACCGCACGCGGTGCAGACATTTGACATTTCAAAACTGTATTTTTAACACTCGAAAGGTTTAACTAGTATTTACTACTGATTTACGTCGAGGATGAACGTCAAACTATTCATCCAGGCGCTGTTGAGAGTGGACGAACAAGGCATTCCAATACAGAAAAGATTACTAAGTCAAGGGCGGGGGTCCGTTGTCGGGCAATGGCTAACACACTTGCCTATCGGTCCGATCGTCGTGTGTTAGAATCCCTTTTCAAGCGAGAATTTTTTTTTTTTTTTACAGTGACGTGATCTGCCAGGTAAACCCAGCCTCAATTTGGTACCGAGAAATTTCCAGGGCAGTAAAAGCGGGCGGTGTTCTTCTTCGTCTTCTTGTTTCGTTCGCTTGAAATATGTCTGTAACTGCAATGTTGTCTCTTGTATGAATCTAAGAGACTTTTTTCGTTCACTCAGCGGTCCATAGAGTTTATCTTCCACTGTGGTCTCTCTAGGCCAGAAGGTTTGCCTAGATATGTTGTATTTTGGGCAGTCTTGGAGTATGTGCGATGCTGCCTGCGACGCCAATCCACATGTGCACATGGCTGAGTCACCAGTCTTGAATTTTGTATACATGTGGTTGCGTAATCTATTGTGTCCTGTTCTGAGGCGCAGAATAATGACTTGTTCTGGTCCTGTCCATAACGTGGTAGTCGTCTTGAGCAGGTTTTGGTGGCTTTCTGACCGATTTGATCGTTCTTTTCTTTTGATGGTATGTAACGGGCACATCAGGGTGTTCTTCTTTTGCTCCTTAGCCAATCGATCAGCTCTGTAGTTTCCGGGTACTCCACAGTGGGATGGTATCCACTGTATGGTGACCTTATGCTGACTGCCAAGTTCAGAAAATAGTGTCCTTAGAACTGACAATTTCCCAGACAGGAGCGCCTCGAGTACTGATTTTGCATCTGTCAATAGCACCACAGGTTGTATACCATGGCTGGTATCTAGTAATTTCTCTGTTGAGCGGGCGGTGTGATAATGACCACATCACCAACATCAAGTGCTGGCATGTCTAATAATACGGGACTAGCACAATTTAAAGTATTAAAGACGAGAGGGTCGACGCCATCTCACCGGGCATACGCCAGCAGATTCGGTATCTCTCTTTCCGCACTGCGACCAGCCGCTTGTCTCCGTAAACATGACATTCATCGGAGTGGGTACGCCTGATGGCAAGGGACACTGTTAACAGGGAAAGCTAATCCACATGGAAAATTCAGTCCATCACTACTATAAATAGTGTGTATGGCCTACGCTTGAGTTCAAAGCGAGCGAGTGCAATAAAAAAAATGACATTCATATTTTGAACCACGCAGTCCGGGGAACGCATAACGTCAGTTATTATTTATATTATGTCCACCAGCAAGGATTCCTGGCATATTGTCTGTAGATCTCATTATATGTCCATTGTACATTGAGAACAATTCAGGAGACATTACACATCCAGCCTGACGCCCTTCTGTATAAACTTAAATATTCTTGAAGGTTGTTGATTCTTATGGCTGCTGTTTACTGTCAATATATGCTCTTTATTATTCGCAGATCTTTGCCGTCAATGTTTAGTTCCTCTAGTACAGTGGTTCTCAACCGGTGGGGAATTTCCCCCCACCAGGGGGGGGGGGGGAATTAAGGGTTTCCATGGGGGGGGGGGGATTAAGATTATTTCTAGATTGCGTTAATACAAGAACCGATTACTTGATATTGTTTTTCCCTTCATACTTTACGGTTCTGTACGTATCACCCTTCTGAAATTAATTTTATAACGTAAGTAGATCTGCAAATCACATTTTATGTAGATATCTAGACTTATTTTAGTTTGTGCTATGAAATTTAGCCTCAATTATTACGTATACTGTGTGGGGGTAGGGGGGCATTTTTAGGAAGGAAATACGAAGGGGAGGGGGGGGGGAATGACGTTCTAAAAATATGGTGACGGGGGGGGGGGGATGACGTCCTAAAAATATGGTGAAGGGAGGGACGGGCCAAACAAGGTTGAGAACCACTGCTCTAGTAGTTTGATCATCTTCCATCTGATGTCACCCATGTGCCTAGATATTTGAATTGCTGCAGTTGACAAGAGATAGTTTACTAAAATAATAATTACACTGGATTCACAAGGCGCAGTTCACCTCAAAGTATCTTTCCTGGATTGGACAAATAAGAATGTGAAGATGTGGGGTTCGCAAGAGGAAGAAGAGAAGGCTGCCTAGAGAATCCAAACCTTTCCTTTATAATATCTCTTGGAATCTAGGCACTGTACGGAAAGGGTTCTACGTGTATTTAAATGGTTAGTTGGGCTGGCTGGATGTATAAGCTTGCCTTCTCCTCTCTCTCTCTCTCTCTCTCTCTCTCTCTCTCTCTCTCTCTCTCTCTCTCTCTCTCTCTCTTTCTCTTTCTCTTTCTCGCTCTCTCTCTCTCTATCGTACTCTCTCTCTTTCTCACATTCTCTGTGGGTTTTTTTTTTCCTTCCCCTCTCCCTTTCTCTCTCATATATTCTCTATCGGAATCATTCTCTCTCTCGCTCTCGATCTCTCTTATTCTCATTCAATATCATTCTCTCTCGCTCTGTCTCTCTGTCTCTCTCTCTCTCTCTCTCTCTCTCTCTCTCTCTCACTCACTCACTCTCTCTATATCATTCTATCTCAATATCTGTCTCTCTCCCTTTCTCACTATCTCATCCTCTATTTCATTCTCTATCTCCATCTCCTTCTCTGTATCCCCTCTTTCCGTCCCTCCTCCACGTTCCCCACTTTCCTATCCCTCCCTTTCCTTTCACTATATTCTTTTCACTCTATCTCCCTCACTCTGTCCCTCTCACCCCTTCTTTTTCTATCCCTGTCCCCCCCTGCTCTCTCCCTCTATCCCTTTATCTCCTATCTCCTTCCCTCTCTATATCGCTCTCTCCGTCTCTCTCTCTCTCTCTCTCTCTCTCTCTCTCTCTCTCTCTCTCTCTCTCTCTCTCTCTCCTTTTTCAAGTCCCTTCTCTCTCGTTTATAAGTCTGAGTAGGCGCGTGTGTGCGAGTGTATATATGCTTGAACGCGTGGAAGATAAATGTGTACAATAACCAAATGAAGCGGAAAATTAGACAACAAAGGGCAACGCGCAATACAGCCCTGCACCCTTCTCCCGTGCCCTCATTACGCTATCCAGTATTACACGGTCAGATGAACATTATTGTGAGCAATCACACAAAAGCCCGGCGACCTTGGCTCCCCCACATTATATCCCTCACATAAATGTATGACTCAAAGGAAGTCTTTGTTGTCCACAAGTCTGTTATTTACACAGTTGTCTATTAGTGTCGTATATATACACATACACACGATATATATATATATACACACATACACACGATATATATATTGGCCACATCACCAATATCGCACAGAAATATATATATATATATATATATATATATATATATATATATATATATAATATATATATATATATATATATATTAATATAGAGGAGAGAGAGAGAGAGAGAGAGAGAGAGAGAGAGAGAGAGAGAGAGAGGCCGTGATATATATATATATATATATATATTTTTTTTAGTCCTCCAAAAAGTACTGGAGAGTTTTGATCATAGACAATAACTTTATAAAGGGAAAATCCCAACTGCACCTCCCCGTGGTAGAGGATGGAAACACACTAGGGTGTGGCTAACACAGCTCTGGGGACCGAGTATCCACCGGAATAAGTGGACAACTCTGCAGCTGAGCAGAGCAGGGCACTCACTTGTCCTTACAGTCGGAAATGGATGTCAAAGGCAGAGGTAAAATACCACCATGTGGATGTGGAAGGCAAGGGGAAACCACCACATTATATTCCCAAGACTTCATGGCAAAAGGTATATCAGAGTTAGTGAACGACGTTAATGGCTGTCTTAGGACATCGTCTCCGGTAGGGACAGTCATAAGCCACAGGTGACACCAGACCGTCATCCAGCTACTGATGGCAAAATCATAAATAAAATAAATAAATTTAAAGTAAGGACATAGAATGTTAGGACATTAAATGAGCTAGGAAAGTTGAACAATGTTCTAAGAGAGATGGATAGCATGAAAATGAATATACTAGGCGTTAGTGAGATGAGATGGAAGGGATCGGGCAAATTATAGCTGACAACCACACAATAATTTATTCTGGAGGGGAAACACATGAAAAAGGTGTAGGAAGAATACTTGACGAAAAAACAGCCAAGTCAACTAATGGATACTGGTGTATTTCAGATAGAGTTATTATGATCAAAATCAAAAGCACACTAATAGATATAAATATTATACAAGTATATGCACCAACAACAAGCAGTAGTCATGAAGAAATACACCACTTTTACGACGAAATAGAAATGGCGATGGCTCAAATTGGATCACAAGAACAAAAAATAATACTTGGAGATTTTAATGCAAAATTAGGACAGGGGAAAATTGAGGATATCTTGGGGAACTATGGGTTAGGTACAAGAAATGAACGAGGGGAAACTCTAATAGAATGGGTAAATACCAATGATATGATAATTGGAAACACATGGTGTAAACGCCATAAAAGGCGACTATACACATGGAAAAGCCCTGATAAGAAATTACGCACCAATTTGACTACATACTAATTAATAAAAAGATTTTTTAAGATAATTAATAAGATAATTAAAAGATAATTAATAAAAGATTTAGAAATGTTTTAATTAATTTAAAGACAATGCCTGGTGCTGACTGTAATAGTGATCATGTACCACTATGTGGACAAATAAAAGTAAGATAAAAGAGAGGGACAAATTGTTAGAAACATGAGACTTAATAAAGAGGTTCTGAAAGTAGATAAAGAAATTCAAGAACAATACAGAGCGACTGTGAAAAATAAGTACAATGCAATAGCTAAAATACACAGTATAAATGAACAATGGGAAATGTTAAGGGACTCCATTCATCAACATAGCAAGGAAATATCACCGGCGAGAAGCCAAATAGCTCAGAAAAATGGATGATTGAAGAAATCTTAATGCTGATGGACAAAAGAAAACTGAGTAAAAATGACAAACAATAATACGCTAAGATAAATAAAGGAATAAAAGACAAACATGGGAAGGCAAAAGAAAGTTGGTTAAACGAGCAGTGCAAAAAAAAAAAAAATTGAATTAAATGTCATTAAAGATACAAACAATATGCACCGACAAATCAGTGAGCTCACGGGAAGAAAATAAGAATAAATACAGGGAGGGTTGGTGGTTGGTTGGTTGGTTGGTTGGTTGGTTGGTTGGTTGGTTGGTTGGTTGGTTAGAAAGGCAGGCAGGCAGGCAGGTTCCAGCTTCACGGCAACGGGTCTTCCCCATTATACTCCATTCCCGTGCCAGCGAATATCAAACAAAATGCTCCCCACTGTCCAATATGAAAAGTGGAATAGACAGGAGTCTCGGCAATCCAACAGCCCGCACAGGTACACTGTGCATAATGCCGCCGTCAGAATGTCAACACAAAACTCATCCACGAATACCACAGTTCATCGTTGATGGACTCGGCAGTCACCAGAAAGACCTCATTGACCCGGGTTTTCTCACATGGCTTGGTCTCTTACCGCAGGGCGACCCGCTGAAAGTGTCGCACAAAGCACGAACTCCGCAGCTTCAGCGCCGACTCCCAGGAGTCTTCCGAAGAATGCACTCGTGAACCGAAAGGGCAAAACAGCCAATTCACCCACCGCCGGTAGCCATTGTTCCGAACATGCAGTTCACTGTACAGGATAGATGTAAAAGCATTCCACGCGAATTTCACAGCTCACGGTGTCGTATACGCACTCACTCAGTAGCAGGGCGACGGAACCATGTACTACCAGTCCAACATGAGGAAAATGCGATTGCAAACCGTAGCCACAAGCATAAACATGTCACAGGCCTTATCGACTCAACGCCTAACCGCCATGCTGGCGACCGGAAGTCATACATACAGGGTGCTTGAAATCAAAAGCAGGAAGGTGCTATAATAAAGAGGTGGAATGAGTATATAAGAGAATTATATGATAGAGAAAGGGAAGAATTCACAGAAGAAATTAACTTAGAAGGTCCACCTATTCTAAAAGAAGAAGTTGCTGGCATTATGAAACATATGAAGAAAGGAAAAACAGCTGGGCCAGATGAAATCACAATAGAAGAATTA
>JACEFZ010004593.1:0-62248 GCA_014155875.1 Cepaea nemoralis
AAAAACAACAAAGAAAATACATAAAAGAATTGTGATACTAGGAAAATAAATAGTGGAGGGTAAAAAATCTTGGTGCTCTAAAATATTTATCCACAACATAACTGGTTGTTCTCCATCCAATCTTCAAATACAAGATGTCCAAGGTTTAGACTAGCATGTCCTCATAGTTTCCAGGTTGAGTAATACCTTGATCTATTTGGAATTTGACAACTATGTTTACTATCCTCAGCTGTACCTAGTTATCTTCTCTACATCTTCTTCCATTAAAGAAAAAGGGTCTCATACATTGAGGAGTTTTAAAATCATTCCCTATTGCAATAAGTAGTTGCTTATAAGCAATATAAGTACATCATTATATCATTTCTTGTATAGTATTCAGGTGAATTCTTTTATAATCAAAAGTTTTAAGGCGAGTATATTATCTCCTCTTCACCGTGTCTGTAATATGCTTGTACTTCTTTTATCATCATCATTCTCATTATCATCATTATCATTGTTATTACAATCATCACATTCATTCTCATCATTATCATTATGTCATCATCATCATCATCATCATCATCATCATTATCACTACAATCATCTTCTTCATTACAATCATCATCATCATTCTCATCATTATCATTATGTCATCATCATCATCATCATCATCATCATCATTATCACTACAATCATCTTCTTCATTACAATCATCATCATCATCGTTGTTATTACAATCGTCATCCTCATTATCCTTACAATCATCAGGACACTAGATCATGTGTTGTAACAGGAGTGACATGAAATACAAAGTGGTGTCTTGCTTCAGATACAAAGCCAGAAACTTGTAGTATGCGTGATGTAATATGGGTTGTGTCGTGCTTAAGGCACAAACCGAGATGATGGTACCATAATTTATATATAATACAAAGTGTTGTCATGCGTTGGAGTGCACTAAATGATTAATTAGTGTTTGGGTTATGCTGAACATATTCTCTTGTGATAGGCAGGACATTATACATCAAGTTGCTTTCTATCATGATATTGACTGTTAGCTTATACTCCTCTTAGCATTTCACTTTATTTCACTCATTCTCAGACATAATATTCATATGTGCATGGATGATCATTTCACTCATTCATCAGAAATCATTCATACTTGCATGTAAGATAAGTAATTTATATCTTATTTGATTACCCAATGATAACTTTAAATATAACACCAATTGACATCACAATGAAATCTCAATTCATTCCCATCTTTCACAGAAATTATAATATTTTCCTGGATGATAATTAAGCACACTGCTGTGTTTTTACACAATTGATATACATTCACATCTGGTTTAACAATAATGAAATCTCACATGACACCAGGGCATTCTTGTCAATGACATAGACTTTTTATGTTATCATTAAGGCATACTTATGTGATTCACAAAGGATGCTTCCTCATGTGTAGCCAATAATGATTTTATACATGGATCCCCACATGCTCTCATATATTTATGTGATATACTCATTTCACGTTCATTCCATTATGATTCCTCAGAAGATTGACGCTGCGCCGCAGCGTTCGCAGCCTAATCTTGTGCCCAGACGTATTGGTTACCCATTCCTCTGGACCAACACAGGTTTAGGCCGATAGAGACGAGAGAGAGGATCATGTCGTTTGGGCACCCACATGTTTCTCTGAAGCTCTGCCTAGGAATTGTGATTGAATATTGGCCACATTCCAACTCACATACTTTGGTCTGTCAAGACTGCAAGGAGGTGTGTGAGATGCCAACTTACATTATCAATCCTAACCATTCTTGCATGACGGTTGGCTAAGCATTATTATGTGGCACAAATATTAATTCCACATGTTTAACAACATTGGAAATACATTTGCCTCACCATATGGTTGCTTTAACCCATCACACAAATTATGATACCTATAGGAATCTATTTGGTTCTCATGTGCTTATGGAATAAGAAAAAAAAAAAAACTACCTGTCTTTTCATGTGCTCATGTAACAAAAATCTACTTGACTTATTACACATTACACTAATTTGTCTTACCAGTGTTGGCACATTTAAAATAGTTTTCTTACCATTGCAGTAAGTATACTTAGCTTCTTAAATATTAAGTTACTCACCAACTTCTAAATCACTACTGACTGAGTTGAA
Organism: Cepaea nemoralis; assembly: GCA_014155875.1. NCBI lineage: Eukaryota > Metazoa > Mollusca > Gastropoda > Stylommatophora > Helicidae > Cepaea > Cepaea nemoralis. The sequence continues at coordinate 2,152 of JACEFZ010004593.1, forward strand.
CTACTTAAGAAATATAATGTACAACTAGGTCTAATGCTTATACATTAAATAAGTTGTTTAGCTGGGAGAAAAATAAAACTCACTGTGGTTTTCTTAATGGACAGTTTACCCATAGACTATGATAACTGAATATATTATTTAGTTTCACTAAATTAATTTCTTAAGAACTAATCACGTGGTTTACAACATATTGACTTACCAATCCTTCTTTTTGGGAAAAAAGCTCACTTCTTAAACTAATATAAATTAAAATAAATTATTGTTTTACTTTCATTCTTTCTTTTAATGGTTTCCAAACACTTCGGCGACTGGTTTCTGAATCTGAATGCGATTTCTTTGTTAGCTGAGGCTTTCCTCCTCTTAGTAATCAAACTATGTTATATTTTACTATTCGTTTGGGAGGGTGCCCTCACTCCATCAACTATCTCAGATCTTTTCTGTCCTGTGCGTGTTTAATGTAAACAGGCAGTGTTCCGGTCGTTCATCTATTTATGTAGCTTTTTTCCGGTCCAAGTTTTTGGTTGAATGTCGCTGTTGCTTCGTACTGTCGTAAAATGAGTCGTAAATTTAGGACTTTAGAAGTGGAACAAACTATCCCTGTTGAGGTGTCAATCTCCAATTGTTGTCTTACGGGGAATATCCACAGTGACGTTCACGGCTTGCGAAAATATATACCACAGTAGTGATAGTCTATTTTCATCTTTCCATGGAGTTCGCTCTGGTATAGTTTTCAGGGGGATACCAACTGTGGGCAGATCGGTGGTTTCTCTGCAGAGTCGTTTGGCCTGGTGGATAAAACTGCTTCTTTTAAACCGCCCCATAACTAAGTTTTCAATCATTTGTAGTGCAAAGAAAGTAATCCTTTGCCATAAACCAACCTACTAACAAAAGACAGCCTCAATATGTTGATGACATAAATGTAAGCTTGCCAGATCTTGTAACTGAGAAACAGGGACGTGTCTTCTAGAATCAAAGATAAGGAAATTAATGTTGCGACTCATAATCGTCAGTATCACGTGACATATCAACAGGCATAGGCGCTCGTCCTCTGACCGTGCTTGATGTTCTGATCAACTCTGTTGATGATATTCCAGCATGGCACCAACCCAGTCCATCCAGTATCGTTTCTCTCGGTCTGCCCCTGCCTCTACTGATTTTCATTCGTCAAGTAGTTTTCTAATGCATTGTCTCTCATTAAATTACCAAAAATCCTTGTTTGTCTCTTTCTAGTGTATAGTATTCTACTTTCATTAGCCTCTTCCCCTTTCTTTCGGTTAGTTAATCTGGCAGTCCAAGGTATTGGCAACATTCGTTTCAAGAACCACTCTTCATTGCTTGTAAGCTCTTCAATATTTCCTCATTCACGTTCAGTTTCTGTTTAACTTATCAGCTCTCTCTTGCTAGAATTCAATGATAGTGACTTATTGTATAAGATATTGTATTATGTTTTCTGAAATACAGCTTTTGCTTGACAAATTCTTCTCTTAATATCAGTTACAATTTAAACGGTTTGAAATCGACGATGTAAAATCTAGAAACATTTCTATTTAAATAATATTTTTCATTTGCCAGTTAAAAAAAAAAAAAAAATCAGGACAAAAAAGGCGCCCCGAAAACATTTAGAAGAATAATTTCATCAAAAACCAGGACTGTCCGAGAAAACCGGGACGTCCGTGAACCCTACATAAAAGGATTTAGGACTTTCTGTTTGCAACATATTCATTTATGCGATAGCGTCGTGGCTAGCAGGCTTGCCTACCGACGTGGTGGTCATGCGTTCCAATCCTCAGGATCTTCAGGTCGGCCCAGCATGTCCTGGGAAGTCAAGGCTGCCGACATGATACGGACCCCATCAGCCATCGAATGTTGATTGGTCTAAACAAATATAGAGCTAGGACCTTGGGACCAAGACCATCTAGGGGGTGTACTAGGGGCTACTACTTTACTGACCTACATGCTGTTATATGCCATCACGTTTTGACTTTGTCATTTAGGATCAATTTCAGTGCCACGTGATACGCCCGGTGTTATTGACTATTCCCTCTGATTCCCAACCACCACGCAGTGTGTTCTCGTTTTTTTTAAATATTTGGCCATAAAAAAGTCGACAGGATAGACTTCATTGCACAGGGTTTTATCCCATATGGCTCGGTCTTTTCCCAGTGGCGGCCTGCCGTAAGCGGAGCATAAAGCACCAACCATAGCTCCAGCGATGACCCCAGGAGGCTCCGATAAAAATGCACTCGTAATACCGAAAGACGTAGCCAAGAATCGAACCCACAACCTTCGGAGAGCGAAGCAGATGGCTTGACCACTTCGTCACGGAGACATTTGGCCTGAGCGTGCTAGAGAAATCTAGCATCCTTAGTGGCCATATTTATAGTGCATTTAGCCTCTTTGAAAGTCGCACACTCATGACTTTTTAAAGTGGTTATGTCCCCTCTTGTGCATTTGCAATGAAACCGTGTGAGGATGAAAGCGCTACAACAGATACTACAGCGTATCTCTGATTGGGTTGGACTAGTGCACGCTAATTAATTTGGTGTAGTACTGTTGCCACACAATCTACAGCCATAGCTCAAGTTAGCTGTAGTTTGCCATTGATTTCTGAACACTTTTTGTCTTCATGTTATTCAAGCAGAGACACATTGTGTCACTTTCTGTAAGCACTGTATAACATTTCTTCTGATTTGTTGCTATCAAGACGGTGTCATTAGCATAGCGTAAGTTGTTTATATTATGACTATCAGGCGCGATTCCTGGCATATTGTCTATACATCTCATTATATGTTCACTCTATAATGAAAACAAATTAGGAGACAGTGATTTTCCTTTTCTAACGCCCGTCTTTATGCACTAATATGCTCCTAAATGGTTGTTTATTCTTATGATTATGCTGCCGATGTATGTTCTTTATAATTTTCACATCTTGGCCATCAACATTTAATTGTTCTAGTAGTTTGACTATTTTTTCTTGTTTTACATTGTCAAACACTATTGTGTAGTCTATGAAGTATAAGTACAGAACTGTTTTATTTCTATAGCTTTTTCTACTAGTCCTGAGAATATATATATATATACACACACACACACACAGTGTATGACATTTTTGTGTGCCTTTCCAGCAAGAAATCCACACTGTTGATCACTAATTTCTGATTTAGTCTTCTTTCTTACTATTCTCATAATTATTCTTAGTAACAGCTTGCTCATGTGACTCAAACGACTTATTTTGCGATGTTGTGCCCGTCCTAAAGCGCGTGGTTTCTTTTTCACAGCTGTAAAGATGGATTTTAATAGTTCATCAGGAATGTAATCTCTAGTATAGATGCCATTTAGAAATTCTGTCATCATTTCTATTCCAAAATCTCCCATAGCGCAAATTTTCTCCAGTGTAATGTTGTCTGGTCAGTGTGCCCTGTCTGCCTTCATATTGTGCATCTTCAACTTCATAAGCAAGAACTGAAGGGTGTTTACCATTGTCTTGAATATTTGCGTCTCCTATCATAATATAGCACTTGTATTTATTATGTCCATCTTCTTCTTCTTCTTCTTCTGCGTTCATCCGGATTTTTTTTTCTTTTTTTTTTCCGGATGTGACTGCGTTGTGCCTGTTTACAGCAGAGCTGCGTTCTTGCGCCGTCAGGCCGACACATCCGACTTCTGCGGGCATTTGTTGACCGGGTTAACCTTCCCGGGGGTTTCTTAGGACGTTTGAATCTCACTGTTGTGGTGTTATCCCCCATCCTAGCTGGCCCATATAGAACAGCCAAAGACATCCTGGTCAACCCTCAAGGGAAGGCAGGGGCAGACCATGGGCATTCCCCGCCATCCAAGGAGGCTTCCATACTTGCAGAGCCATCACACAGCACCCTGGTACTGGGCTCACCCAAGGAATCGTCACGTCCTGCACATGGCTGCTTAGCCTCACTTCCGTATATTGGGCCTTCCGTTCACCATAGGCTGTTCTTCCAGAAGCCAGAAGAATGCGGTTTGCAGATGACATCCACACAGTGAGCTTTCGATTCGGACTTTCCATGTAATGGATTTGCTATCCGAGCAATATTCCATTTTGTGCCACTAGGACACTTTTCCCACCTTTTATGAAGCCCACACAGTGAGCTTTCGATTCGGACTTTCCACGTAATGGATTTGCTATCCAAGCAATATTCCATTTCATGCCTCTGGGACGCTTTTGTAACCGATGTCCATCTATTAAGTGCATTATAATAGAAACGTCGATTCGTTGTGCCGTAGTATTACTTATTTTTATTTTATTATTTAATATATATATATATATATATATATATATATATATGATAATATATATATATATATATATATATATATATATATATATATATATATAATCATTGGATTTCCCTTGAGATTAATGTTTGCCATAGTGAAGCTATTAAGGAGCTAATGAAACCTAGAACATGATATACTACAATAAGAAACAGATAAATAGCTTTATTTTGTCATGTGATGAGGAGAGAGGCATTGGAGAACACCGTGACAACTGAAAAAATCAAGGGGAAGAAAAGCAGAGACAGACCAAGAGAATATACATATATTGTCCCTTTATTTCTCAACATAATTTCCACAAATATTGATGCACTTATATCATCGTTTTAATCACCCCCCCCCCCCCCCCCCCCCCCCCCCCAAACCGGCTACATTCACAGAGCAGCATCTAGAGAGCTACATTCACAGAGCAATATCTAGATAGTTACATTCACAGAGCAGCATCTAGAGAGCTACATTCACAGAGCAATATCTAGATAGTTACATTCACAGAGCAGCATCTAGAGAGCTACATTCACAGAGCAGCATCTAGAGAGCTACATTCACAGAGCAGCATCTAGAGAGCTACATTCACAGAGCAGCATCTAGAGAGCTAATTCACAGAGCAATATCTAGATAGTTACATTCACAGAGCAGCATCTAGAGAGCTACATTCACAGAGCAGCATCTAGAGAGCTAAATTCACAGAGAACATCTAGAGAGCTACATTCACCAGAGCAATATCTAGATAGTTACATTCACAGAGCAGCATCTAGAGAGCTACATTCACAGAGCAGCATCTAGAGAGCTACATTCACAGAGCAGCATCTAGAGAGCTACATTCACAGAGCAGCATCTAGAGAGCTACATTCACAGAGCAATATCTAGATAGTTACATTCACAGAGCAGCATCTAGAGAGCTACATTCACAGAGCAGCATCTAGAGAGCTACATTCACAGAGCAATATCTAGAGAGTTACATTCACAGGCCTACATCAGACAGCTACATCAGAGAGCCTCATTCAGAGATTTATGCCAAGAGAGTCACACCACAGATCTGCATCCAGACATCAGTGATACTGTATGGAAGTGGAGTTCGTAAGATATGGCCCTCCACGCTTACCAACATGATATTATTATTATTATTATTATTATTATTATTATTATGTTAGAAGAACGAAATACCACAATGTAATATACGAGTACATGGAAATATTCTTAAACAAGTGAATCGGTACAATTTTCTCGGAACAATAATAACATCTGGTGGGAGATGCCTTGAAGAGATTAGAACAAGAATCGCCATGGCGAAAGTAGCCTTTAGCAAGATGAAAAACACACTGACCAATAAAAAGATGTCAACTGAAACGAGAAAAAGAGTGTTGAGGTGCTACATAGAACCTGCACTTTTGTATGGATGTGAAGCGTGGACAATGAGCAGTCGTGCTGAAAAACATCTGAAGGTTGTGGAAATGTGGTTTCTGAGGAGATTGCAAAGAATACCATGAAAAAACGAATGACCAAGTCCTCCAAGAAACAAATGAGAATCGTTCACTAATTAGAGAAATTAGACGTAGATAGTGAAGATTTTCTGGACATGTTATGAGAAGAAATAAATTAGAGAACTTGGTGACAACTGGCAAGATCGAGGGAAAGAGATCAAGGAGAAGACAGAGAAGTAAATATCTGGATGGCTTGGCCACGAGACAACAACATTGAGCTGATCCACGACTCTAGTGATTGAGTGAAATGGCGAATCATGACCGCCGACCGTTACCGGCATGGCACATGATGCATGGATTATTATTATTACCAAGAAAGTCACGCATATCTGTCACTATCTAGAAAATATCCCTACATTCCAAAACTACTATTATGTTCAGAAACATATCACAACAGTTCAGTACTACCTCTACTTTCCAAAACATGTCTCTACACTACATTATCTCCCCGAAAACACGTCACTAAACCGCTCACTGCACTATCGCCAAATCGCCTATTTACGGTTGCTAGGGTACAGCCGCACACAGACAGTACAGTTTGCTGTTATTGTCACTCCTGGACAGCTGTGAGAGTTCGTAAATCTGTGACTGTTTCAATAGTTTATGACTCTGTGAGATGCCCTTTAGTTTTTAAAATTTTAAATATTTAATCTGTCGCTACGAAAACACGGGTAATTTATCATGACGCGTTCACACCTGCAACCCTTTGATCTGGCCAGAGTTTGTAGGCAGTGCAGATTAAAAACATTACACTCGACACCCTTAGATAAAACCAGGGTACGAAAATCAGCAGTAAGTGGATATTTTAAATGCTTCTTGAAGTGTTGTCTCCTGGGCAGCAAGCGCGGACGCCAGAATTTGATTCCGATAATCTTCATATCTGTTTTTATAGGTTCTTTCATTTGTTGATGTTTATTTATTTGCTTACTTCTTTGTTTTTTTTTTTTTCCATGGCTGGTGGGTGTGTGGGCTCAAAGGAAATTAGACAACTTAAAATAACATACATGTCCTTTACAGGACCTCGGAATCAACCCCAGTATTGTTTGTTGTTGTTGTATGTGATTTTTAAAAAAATGTTGCATATCCCTTACGGGACGTTGCAGTCAATACCAGCATTCTTCAGCTGCTGTTGATGTATTAAGCAAGTTTTTGCATTCAGTAGTTTGCCTTTGCTTTCTGAACGACCGGCTCACATACCCCTGTAAGTTACCAGCGCGGTGCGATCCGCTGCCGAATCTCGCGCAGGTGTTTCCCCACGTGGATATACGGGATTACGAACAACGTTGTTAACCTCTTGGCCAGGGAGACCGGCAGACTAGGCAAATTTACGTTCAGTATTTTGCCACTGATTTCCAAAGACCGAAACTCATGCCATTGTTAAAAATAAACACAAGGCGGTCTGCTTCCAAATCGCCCGCAGCTGATTTCGAACGCTATATGCGGGATTCCGAATCGCGGTCGTCACCCCTTCGCCACAGACGGCGACCCACGTCGGTTATTCCTGTAAAAGTGGAGAAGATCCGGCATAGCAGAGACCTCAAATGGTGATACAGCTTCATAAACACTAGGTGAGAGTATTATGAGCTGATGAGACCGGTGTCCTGCCTTGTCCTATAGATCTCGATGTTCACCCTGTCAAGGAGATGAACACGCTGTGTTAACTTAAATGCATGTTTAACAATAACACCTCCTCATTTGCGGATAAACCCATTCCAATTTACCGGCACACCAGTACGCTGTCTACTAAACTAACATGATCTGCCGGGTGTACGACGTCGAATGGACGTCGTATAGACTAGGTCACGGGTTTGTGAGCTGAGGTATTCACTCTTTTATACCGGTGCTGTGGCTTAAAGACAGTGAACGAGTTTCACAACTCCCGACACAAAGTCCAAGGATCGAATCAGCTGCTGACGATCTGTACGCGGACCGCCTTGCGTTGATTTAGATAGTATGGGCTTCGGCCGCTCAGAAAGCAATAGCGAACTACTGAACGTAACATTGCCTAGCAAACAGTCAAATATGTTGATGTTGATTGCGACGCCCTGCGAAAGACACGCCACTAACATTACAATAGCCTCTTGATAGTGGTTTATATATTTTTCATTTGTTTTAATGCGCCTTGATCTATTCTGTTCTTAATCTCACAACGCATATTCCACCTGGTGTTGTAAACGTCCCTAGGTAGTTAAACTGATCACCGTGGCTAATTATCTCAACATCTATTGTGATGTTATGTTTCTCGCTGATATAACCGTTGTTTCTTTTTCTTGATAGTCAAGGAAAGTCTTTTTCTGCTCTGTCTATTATTGACTTCTGGTCCCCAACATGGAGGATATGCGTTTGAGTTGAGCTGTTAAGACCTCTGCAATGTTTATGCTTGTGGCTACGGTTTGTTTACGCATTTTCCTCATGCTGGACAGGTAGTGCATGGTTCCGTCGCCCTACTACTAAGTTGAGTGCGTGGAGCGACATTGTGAGTTATCAGTTGAGTGCGTGGAGCGACACTGTGAGTTGTGAGTTTCGTGTGGAGTGCATTTACATCTGCCCGCAGTTGTTTGTAGCGTGAACTGCACGTTTAGAAAAATTGCGGCCGGCCGGTCGCTGAACTAGCTGGTTTTGCCTTATGCAGTAATGTTTGTGTAACTGATGCCACTTCCATTGACGATGAACTGTAATTTTAGTGGCAGACTGTTATGTTGTATTCTGGCAGCGGTCTTCTGCATTTATGACTGTGTATGCTGTTGGTTTGTCATGACTCCTGTCTGTTACACTTTTCACATAGGGCAGTGAGGAGCATTTTGCCATTAACGAAGCATAATGAGGCGACCCTTTGCTGTGAAGTTGGAACCGCGACTAACTAACTGCCTATTATTGCAACGTCCGATAGCTTTGGTGGATGGTTTGCGTATTATGCTGTCAATAATGGCATCTGTACACTGTAATGTTAATTAGTTGCACGTGTTTTACCGGACGTCGCAGTCAACCCCATCCTCTGTTGCCTGTCTGTGGGTAATTTTACGTTCAGTATAAACTGCATGGTCGAGACAGGAACACGGAGCTGATCCACGACTCTGGTGATCGAGTGAGATGGCATAACATGACCACCCACGCTTATCGACATGGCACTTGATGGGTGGATGGATACATTGCATATCCGGCTCCGTGGCGAAGAGCTTACGGACGCAGTTCGTAATCCCGCATACCGCGTTTGAAACACAGCTGCAGGAGATTTGGAAGCAGACCGCATGGCGTGTTTAAAAAAAAACAACTGGTATGGTGCCTCTCGTTTAGACAGTAATGGAAAACTACTGAACGTAAACTTGCCAAAAGATCACAAACAGCCAAGAAATGCTGGGGTTGACTGCGACGTCCTGTAAAGGATATGCAATTAACTTTCTTTTTAAGAATTCGCCATGACTTTCTGAACGACCGACGCTCATATCATTCTGAAATCAGCGCAAGGCGATCTGCTCTCAAATCGACCGGTATACTGGGATTGTAATACTGTGGTAAACACATGATCTCTATATTTTAGCCCAGGCTTTGTGCTATGGAGAGGTATAACTCCATCCCTGGTCTTAACCGGTCTCGGAATAAAAGCTAGAGGTAGCATTACGGGTTATAAGTCCTTGTCAATTGGCGTTGACATGGGGCGCCACGGGTTGCCTCTGACGGTGGGAGACACCTATAGTTGTCATTGATCAGCTACCGCCCGCCTCAAGCTGGGCAGCCACCGGCAAATTGGGTGCTGACCCGCCACAGCCTGCCTGATTCAATGGGTGCTTGGGGTTAGGACAAAATCTGAATCGCAAGCTGTAAAACCAATGCACCAGGTACTAATAAATAGAAAAATAGAAACCTCAAGCTACGGCTTACAACATCAAACATAAGAACCACGTGAGTAGTATATATGTACAAAAGCACGTCTTTTTATTGAGGCGCAAAAGCGATTTGCGCCTCAAAGGGCGATAACTCCGGGGTTTTAAATTTCCTCCGCAAAGGGCGATAACTCCGGGTTTTTTAATTTCCTCCGCAAAGGGCGATAACTCGTTTTTTTTTAAATAGGCGTGTGTCCGAGTAGGTGTGGTCTATTGACTCATCAGAGTAGGTGTGGTCTAGTTACCCCCTTAAATTGTAGGTACTACAACAACATAAAAAATACAACATTCAAAATAACAAACGAGTCAAGTAAGGTATATGTTTTTTTTTTATTAAACCATGTATAGACAAACAATGCATATTAAATAAGTAATGGCATAGTCGAGATATTATCATTTTGTGTCTGTCTTTTTATATACAGATACGACAGAGATGCACGATGTTGCTGATATGTATATACAGAAGAGTCTTGGTCTTGAACCCTATATTGGTCCCCCCACTTGGTGTTTGGGTAGTGAGTACTTCTAAAAATGTGTCCTTGTTTAAATGCGTGTTATAGGTTTTTGGTCAGACCTTTGGTACTGATTTTATCATAATCTCCGACACAAATATACGTCTTACTACATAACGAGACCATCCCCTCCCCTTCGTATTCTAGTTTAAAAAGCCCGGGGGTTCTCTTTTCATAGGCTTTGATAGCCACACAGTCCTGACAGGTAGTACTAGGGGTAATTCTATGAACAGGGCAGGTTTCAGACGGGAACCACTGATTATAGACTCTGTCATATTCTTCTCGTAGGTGTGGTCTAACTACTTCAGAGAGTGAGTCGGCGCTAAGGGCCAAATATAGAGAGTCAGTGTCCATTTCACAAAGCTGAAAGTCGTCTTTAGAGATAAATTTGTCTAGAAAGTCATAATAAAAAGCTAACATGCGCAGCTTGGCATACTGATAAACGAAGAAACCTATTTGTAGAGGTAGATCCCAGACTGTTTTCTTCTTTAGGGTTTCAACTTCGAAAAGATCAGGTGTAATACCAGTCATGCTTTTGAACCTGGGGTTATTGAGTACTTTGGTCGTGTCTTTTCCCTGGCAGTAGGAGACATCGGTATGTTTGGCTTTATTAGTTAATGTTTTACCGTAAGCAGCGTTACCTAACAATTTCATCGTGTCTGCTGTAATACTCTCAGCTGGATTTTTGTCCCCTTGGCGACGGGCATTAGAAACTGTTTCCCCAAATTGTTTAAAACAACTAACCGGTCGATATTCTATTGTCTGGTAGATGTGTGTAACTACCAACCCATGGGCTAGATACCACTTTAAAAGAGGGGTGGCTAATAAAATCTTCTTCCCGAAATAACTACTAATCAATGTCCGTCGTGGGGTACTCAGTAGTTTATTTTTTATGGCGTAGTCTTTCATAAATTCCCCAATATCGTCCCTCGACACTTCTGTGTTCTTGAAAATAGGGGGCATTTCGGCAAAGGACTCTTGTAAATCAACCGGGGTCTCTATATCGCACTCCACCAACCCGAAAAATGTATCACTTTTTACAGCCTCAATTATCTGGTTTTCACTCAAAGAACCCCAAGGAAACTCTGACGGTGGAAATGTTTCCCGCAAGAAACACTTTATTTGTGTGTTTGATCTCTTTAATCTTTGCCACTCACACTCCCAAATAACCTTAACTGTCACCCCAACAGTTTTTTCTAGATACGTGTGAATGTCACACGTATTCTGGTGCAGTTCTACTAGTGGTTTCTTATTGACGGGGTTAATAGTTTTCCCAGCAGTTAGACGGCAAGAGGGGTGCCCATGGAACAAACACCCATGGAATTGGTAAGCTGTATTATTCTTTTTATCCCACCCATCTACTCTAATATGTCGATCGCCGAGTTGCATCTCATGACTATTGAATTGGGTTTTTAAATCTATATTTTCATTATGTGACACCCAAGTTAACCACTCTCGACTCTGACGTGTGTATTTATGTAATCTATGTGCTCTAAAACCATCCTCGCGGCTTCGATATGTGGGGAAATCTGTTGGCATATCTTTCATAAGAGACCAAAGGTATAAGGCATTCGCATCAAACCCTTTAATACCTTTTACCGGCTTATTACCCCTGATATGGGTCTGATTGGCCTCGTGGTAACGATGAAAAATGATACTCGGCCCACCCACTATATTGTCTCGTAATAACTTGTGTACCTTCTCCTCCTTCTTCGAACACAAAACAAAAGAAACATCTTTATTCATGGTGTTGAATAGGTACTGTAAAGTAATACCGGGGACTGAGATGGCCTGCTTACACATGTCTATTTTTAACTCGGCATAAAAGGCTACTTGTTTGTCCAGGGCTTTTAGAAAGGGGGATACGTCTTTGATGTTGTACCAAATTAAAAAATCCCTCAAAGTAGTCATCTTATTGTCGGTCCATGCTTTCTGACAAACTGTGTATTCTGCCTCGGAAATGTTACGGTGTTTAAGCTTTGAGAAAAAGACTGTATATGGTGGTAGGGCTGTCTCATTTAACTTGCCCAGGTCGGTCAGATACTCGTAGGGCAAAAAGCATGTTGTCTCTTCAATACAAAAAGAGGCCAGATATTGCGCGTAACTTACACCCGGGACCAGAAAGTTGGAGACGTCAAGGAATTTCAGTCTTTCTGTCGCTATACACATGAAATTATTATTTCTTTTGACTATAAACTTGAATGGGTTAGCCTCCCGATCAAGGAAATATTGTATCAAATAAGGTTTCAGGAGGTTAATGTCATATTTTCCGCTATTCAACCCAAACAGAGGGAGGTCTTTCAGAAAGGAGTCGAGCCTTTCGCTTAATTTTGGGTGGTCACCTAATTTTGCAAAGACTGGCTCGAACTTTTTCAGTAACAGTTCGTATGACTTAGCGGATATGTCATGGAGATAGTCCAGTATTTCGTTTACGAGGACCTGTGGATCACCTGTGGTAATGAAACATTTAGGGGTGTCGAACCCAGGGACATTAGAGGCGACTGCACACGAGAGAGGGACGTGTCTAGCAATGAATGTCGTCGACTTTGAGTTAGCCGGTAAATTTGCAACGGAGAAGAAACTTTCCATGTCGTAGCATGCTCTATATGGGAAAATAAAGTTTACGTCTACATCAAATCCATGTTCACATAGTAATTCCAAGATGGATTCAGTGGGGTGATAAATCCCGCCTTTATATGTTTCGATAGTGGGTATGCCTTTGCACGTAAGTTCGTGACGTGTCAGTCGACAATACATCTTAAACAGTTTACCACATTTCCCACAGGAAAAACACTGAGCGGCCCTGTTAATATCAACAATATACATGAAATGGTTTTCATGTAGAAGAAGATTCAATATATCTGGATGTGTACTAGTGGTTCTGATTTTCGGAACAAGATGTTCCTCCTCTGTAAAACTAAACACATTTATTTGTATTTTGAAACATTCTTCCAGGGCAGGTAAATCAACTAAATTGACTCCAGTGAAATGTTTGTGAGATTTCAATTCCTTTAAAGTACCCATTCTTTGAAAAGTGTTCGTGTGTGTTTTCTAACATCCCTAACACCCCTTCCCTCTGATTTAAACACAGATATACAGCGAAATATACACAAGTTGTCTGTGTACGGCTTACCACGTGAGTCGTTTTGAAGAGTATTAATAAAATTGTTGTGTTTGATAAAGTCGGGGATTGATTCTAAACAACAACCAACAGGGAATTCTACCAGTTTATAAACATAAAAAGTGATACTGGGAATTGATTCGACGTAGTATTTGGTATCTGGTCGGGTTAGTGTCGCTGAATTCACCAAGTCAACAGCGTTTAGCTTGGTTACAAAGGCCTCGAAATCAGATCTATTGTTCACTAAGAACGGTATATCGAACAATGAAGAATTATTTGGACTGGCATGGTAGAACCGTAGGGCTTGTGTCTCTCGATGTCTCAAGACTATATGCAGACTGGGGATTATTTTAAACCGCGAGTTTTGAACATTAAAAAGCGGGAATAAACGAGTGCCCCAATCTGTTGTCATATCACTATCTGGTCGATTAAAAAATGTCCATTCACATAGATACCGACCGGGTCGTATGTGTGACCTAATCGTGTCCCAATGGTCAGTATATACAACCCTAACATCTGGTGGTAATTTCTGTAATGACAGATATTCAGTAGTTGTGTTAACACCAGAGGTTCCTGGCTGCTCGTCTTGTCCCAAGGTACTAGATGATGATAGTTGATCAGATGTCGACAAGGTATCTGTTGATAGTCCGTTACTTGGTGTGGTACCAGCTGATAGCTGAACATCTGTTGACAAGGTACTTGGTGTTGATGCTGCGTCACTTGGTAAGGCACTAGATGATGATAGTTGATCAGATGTCGACAGGTTATCACCCCCGCCATCCGACAGGGCACCTGGTGTTGTTGGTTCTGCGTCACTCGATAAGGTACTAGATGATGATAGGTGAGTCTTGTTAGTAGGTGAAATATGATCACCCATACTACCCGACAAGATACTGCTCGCTGATTGGTCATTGATAATCACCAAACCATGACCTATCACATCAGACGACAAGGCACATGTTGATTGTTCAGGTATTTTCTGACGTTTACCAGTAGATTGGTCATCTGTGGTCGGCTGTCGTCCCCACTTGCGACTTGTGGTTTGTTGATTATTAGCAGACATGTGGTTAGATGATGGTTGAGGGGTCGACACGTTTCTGAATAGTACTTCATGTTCAGTCTTTATGTGTCTCCGTAAGGCGTCTTTTCTGGTATACATACGATCACATAAATCGCAATTGAACTGTTGTGTAGAATGAGTAGTCGCAACATGTCGACGTAGATCAGCAGGTCGTGTGAAGGTTTTATTACACAGAGTACACATATGTTTCTGTGTAGCTGACATTCTCGATACAGTAAATAGTTTTAAAAAATGACCGAAGTAATTGTTTCTGTTATCCAGGTATACAACACAGTTTGTAAGATGACAAAATTTAGTCAACTAGTTGATTCGAAAATATGTGTCGTTTGAGTCTGTTGTAGATAATATGGCAACTGATTAACCATGTATTTGAGAATATCACAGATGAATTATTGTCTGATTGTGGGCGGATAATAATGTGTCCTTGGGTAGATATTTAAGTAAGAACTCCTTGTACAATAGTGATGAACAAAGACCAACCAGTTTATAGTTTCTGTATCAGAAGACACGCTTGTTAAAGTCCATTGATTTTAATATCCGTTGAATCAAAACATCCTTCTTCGTTGACTGCGAAAATGAGAAAAGACTTGGCCTTCGGTTCGTCACTGGTTTTGATACTGTCTGCATGAGAGAGGTGTATATCTGAAATGAACAACATCAATCAACCAATCAGAATACAGATAACATCAAATCACAAATGTCATTTCCCCTGTAGAGACCAACAATCTGACTGCCTGACATTTTGAATCAACCAATCAGAGAACAGATAACATCAAATCACAAAGGGCTATATCCCCTGTAGTGACCAACAATCTGACTGCCTGACATTTTGAATCAACCAATCAGAGAACAGATAACATCAAATCACAAAGGGTATATCCCTGTAGTGACCAACAATCTGACTGCCTGACATTTTGAATCAACCAATCAGAGAACAGATAACATCAAATCACAAAGGGTATATCCCCTGTAGTGACCAACAATCTGACTGCCTGACATTTTGAATCAACCAATCAGAGAACAGATAAGAAATTAACACCAAATCACAAAGGGTATATCTCCTGTAGGTCATGTGACCGGAAGCCAACTTTGGTCATTTATGTCCACGTCTTCCAGATGTATGTTTCCAACCCGAACCACCTTTGACCTGGTGTAACCCACTTTAAAAATAACCAACACCATTACACAGACCGATGAAGAGTCATACATCTCTAACACATCGTCAATGGTATGACATTATAGTTAAACCATACAGATAGCACTAACCCCATTAAAATACACCATTGGTTACAATAGCTATATATCGAAAAGTCCCAAGTCGGCTTCTGATGTATCAAAGACCTCTAACACGTGGCACTATTTTCACTTTACACAGTAAACAAACTATTTTAGTAATTAAAGTTTGTTTTAAATGAAACCGGAAGTATTCTAATGTGTGAACTTTGAAAAGTCATTGTCTTAAGGCTTGTTGCCACACCGCCTATGTGTATATAAGAAAGTATTGCAGGCTCATGGTTGATCCAGAAATCTAAATGTGTACACACATGCTACTACAACTCAGTAACATAGCCTTTGCAGAATCTCGTGCCCATAACAACCCGCCGAAAACATTCTTGATCACAAACAAGATGTCCAATACACCCATCTGGAGATATCATCTTCTTTTAGGCCTTCCAAGACATACACCTCGCCTTATTGTTCTCTCCAAACTTTCATGACGTTTCAAGTGACCAAAATACCAATTTTCTTTGATCGTCTTTAAAAACCATCTTCAATGTTCTTGAAGTATAGGATGAGTTTGTTCTTTTGACCCAAGATATTCTTAGAACCCCGCTATTACATTTATAGTCATGTGCCTTTATGACGTGTTTAGTAAGTGTCTCACAGGCGTAAGTTGAATACTCTTAAAAACATAATTTTCTGTAGTTCTATCTGTCCCACTCTATTAAGTTGGTCTTTGAAGAGCAACTGACAGTCGTTTAATTTCTTTCATTGTGTCACCATTGTTGGTAATCAATATATTCGAAAGTTTCCACCACCTGGTTGTTATGGGGTTCTTGGCAATGTTTGCTGAAAGCACATTACTTTCCTTCTGGGCAGTGACTATTTTAATCTGTGACCACACTGAGGCTCTATCGGTGCAGACCATAACCAACAACAATATGTTGTTACACTTCATCCACATGCTTCCATGGGTTCACGTAGCCCTGATTCGGGTACTCCACCCAAAAGTGCCCCGTAGAATAAAGAAGGATACCCTGTAATCCGGGACTACCATACACAAGTAAAATTTATACCAATCTCTCAGAATATCACACACACAATCAGTCATACACACTCTCATTGTGAGTTGTTTATAGGCTGTCTGATCGTTGTGCTAACATTATAGGTCTTAGAGTGACCAACAACAACAACAACAACAACAACAACAACAACAACAACAACAACAACAACAACACACATATAGGCGGACACGCAGTCATAGATACCAGTATAGCCACATAGAGAAACAGAAACCCAACGACAAATAACCAGATACACACAAACAGTCAGACATACAGACAGACAGCCAGACATATAGATAGACAGAAACGTTTTTAGTCATACGCGCAAACACTGACACAAACCATTAACAGATAAATGAAACAACAAACATGAAAACACGGCCCGAAAGTTCCCCCATCACATTACATTCTTACTTTTCAATCCTTGTGCTCAGAATATGGTGAATTTTAGCTTTATTCTGATGACATCAATCTGATTATCATGTGGTTATACATCTATCCATACATCATGTCGGTAGGACTTTTCAATCTTTGGGCTCAGAATATGGTGAATTTTAGATTTATTCTGATGACATCATTTTGATTATCATGTGGTTACACATCTATTCATCCATCATGTCACTAAGCGGTCATGTTCTACCATTTCACTCGATCACTAGAGTCGTGGATCTGGTCTCGACCATACCCCAGTGACCAAACCTTCCAGGTATTTACTTCTCGGTCTGTTCCTCTCGATCTTGCCAGTTGTTACCATGTTTATTTCTTTCTCCTAAAATACCCAACAAATTTTGTCTACATTTTATTTCTATAATCTATTTACGATTTTCATTTGTTTCTTGTAGGTTATTTTCTGCCCGTGGTATCTTTTCTCCACATTTCCATCAGATGTTTTTTCAGCCTGGTCCACACATCGATACAAAAGTAACACTATGAAGCACTTCAACACTTTTCTTTTTCTAATTGCTATCTTTTTGGTCAGTATGTTGTTCATCTTGCTAAAGCCTACATTTCCTGTGACGATTCTTGTAATCTCTTCAAGGCATTTCCAATCAGAACTGTTCCGAGATAATTGTACTTGTTTTCCTATTTACTTGTGGTGTTTCCTTTTTCCTAATAATCTGTGTCTTTTTAATGCTAATCCTAGTTGTTCCAACAACGCATGTACTAATTGTTGCAGGTCCTGTTCCTTGTCTACAATCAAGACTGCATATCTATTGAGTCCCACATGATCTTTTCATATATTTCTGGTGTACAAGGAAAAAACATCCCTGTTACACCCTTAATTGGCTGATAATTTCTATTTCATTATCAATCCATATGACAGTTGTGTTTTCTATGTTTTTCTTCCCCCACCAATTTGTAGATTTTCAACACAATCTAATTTGCGTACACTATTGCCTTATCAACGTGATAACATTCACAACTGTTTTTTAACTTGTGTGTAAAAGTATTGTGTATTGCTTACAGACGTGTAGCTGTTATTTTACATTCCTTTGAAAAGGAGTACGAATACAACAGCGAAAATAACCAAGTGAAAACAGACCTTGTGACCTCTCTCGCTTTTCCCCGCTCGCGTGGCGCGGCCTTGGGGAATTTATATGAGAAAACCAGAAAGACGCCACAAATACTACTTCGGAAGATATAAAGACACAGTTTTTGGGGGGATAGATAATGCAGCAGATCTATAATTGTTGGACATTGTAGTAATATGGAGTGCTCTATCAAGAAAATAGTAATAATGGTATCAAAAGAAAGTAAATGTTTTGTTTTACAGGACATCGCTGTCAACAGCTTTCAGCTGATTTCTAGGCCAGATTACGCTCAGTAGTTTGCTTTCTGAACGATCGGCTCACATACCCTCATAAGTATGAACCAGTGCTGATTCTCACAGTGGTCACGTTACTTACGGAGAAAAGTGTAACCTCTTGACCAGGGATACCAACAGTGGTGACACCAAATGTGACATAGAAACATTCTTAACCAAGTGGATAAATTACCTAGGGGCAATTATCAGATGGATGATGTACAAGAGATTAATGTACAGGACAAACAAAATTTTAGAAAATGAAAAAGTAATGTCAGAGAGTGGTAAATAGTTTTGGTGTAGTGGACAGTGAATGTTGTAACAAAAAAATTAGAAGCAGCTGGTTTGTAAGGTGAATTTCCTGTCTGAGTAACAACTAGAAAAGAAACAACTTTCTTCGATCATGTAAGAGACGCATGAACATCGTGACAACTGTTATCTCAGTAACATACCGAGATTAGAAATTATGGTAGTGGTATGTCAGCAAAGTTGATTTCAGAACACCAAAGACAGCGGCATGAATGCCTACACCATTTGATGATGATAGTGTCAGCAAAGTTGATTTCAGAACACCAAAGACAAGCGGCATGAATGCCTACATCATTTGATGATCCCAGTGTCAGCCAAGTTGATTTCAGAACACCAAAGACAGCGGCATGAATGCCTACACCATTTGATGATGACAGTGTCAGCAAAATTGGTTTCAGAACACCAAAGACAGCTATGTTCGGCGTGGTGCCCACGCGAAAGAAATAAACAAGTGTGGCTTTGTACAGGGTGAAAAGAAAAAAATATAACCATTCGTTCACTCAAAACATGGCAAAATTTAGATTTATTCTGATGATATCAAAATTAAATCTAATTATCGTGTTAGTAAAACACTTACAAGGCGAGCCTCAGTTTGGTCTGGGCTGGCGAATAAACACACCGCAGTGTTACCGTGTTTTGTTAACAAGCGCGGTCATCCGAGAAAGCTTGACAACAAGACCCCCTGACAAAATTCGCAACGGAACGAAATTAGCAACAAATGTGCAACATGCTGAGCTTATAATATCAATATCTCCTTGATAATTACACAAAACACCATCAAAATTGGTTTTTGAAATCAACGACATCATAATCTTTCATTTGACTATAAGTTTTAATACTTTTGACCTATAAAAAGTTATTTTATTACACATTTAAGGCGTCATACAAGGCGTACTTGTTCCGAGTTTGCATAAATAAATAATTTTTTAAAATATATAAGAATGGTTTATTATGCTATATTGCCTTTTAAAATACTTAAAACTTGGTATTATTAAATATTACAAGGTTCATTTTTCTGATATTTGAATCATTTTGTCTAAATCTGATTTTTTCGGAAGCGGGCATAGCACAGTTTTACATATAATACTTATTCTGTTACTTTTTATACAACCTGAAAACCATACTTTATTGGTGTTTAAACATAATGGGGGAGTAATTTTTTGTGTAATATGTTTATAAATGTCTGTTCTAGAAATATGTTTTGTCTATCGCTGTAATTCTTTTGTTTCGTGTTTACCATCTCCGACATCAGTCACAGTTGCAAGGTTGCTGTTGTATCTTTGCTTTGTAAGATCAGTGTTATCAGAAGTAATAGTGTAGTTGATAGCGCACTTGACTCGTGTACGAGGGAAGGTGGTTCAATCCTCAAAGTGTGAATTTTTTTTTAAAATTCGTTCGCAAGCGTTAAACCGCTGTTCATCAAAATACCGTACCGTTGTCTACTATTTATTTTCTTTTTGGTATCTCTTTCGCTTACGCCCAACTAAGAAGATAGACACTTTGTAACGCCGAAAAAAAAAGAATACACTGTGTTTCATACCGGTAACCGCTCTGGGTCTATCATTATCATGTGTCGAATCTTCCGTTCGCTTGAAATATGTCTATGATTGTGATATTGTCTCTTATATAAATTTAACGATGTTTGTTGATAAGACTTCTCACTCAAGTTTGTAACGAAAAGACATAACAAAACACTACCAGCTTAGTTATTAATTTTAAATAAATTAGATGGGGTTTTTGTGTAGGGCAGTAATTATTCAGTCATCGTGTGCCATGTCGGTGGGCGTGACCAAACGTGGTACATTTTACCATGTTGATAAGTTTAATAAAACAGAGTACAACAGACAAACCTGTCAATTAGTTGTATTGATTAAATCGTTTCTTACGGGATCCCTCACAACTTCGTTGGGGTTCTTTGAGTGAAAACCAGATCCTCGAGGCTGTAAAAAGTGATACTTTTTTCGGGTTGGTGGAGTGCGATATAGAGACCCCGACTGATTTACAAGAGTCCTTTGCCGAAATGCCCCCTATTTTCAAGAACACAGAAGTGTCGAGGGACGATATTGGGGAATTTATGAAAGACTACGCCATAAAAAATAAACTACTGAGTACCCCACGACGGACATTTGATTAGTAGTTATTTCGGGAAGAAATATTATTAGCCACCCCTCTTTTAAAGTGGTATCTAGCCCATGGGTTGGTAGTTACACACATCTACCAGACAATAGAATATCGACCGGTTAGTTGTTTTAAACAATTTGGGGAAACAGTTTCTAATGCCCGTCGCCAAGGGGACAAAAATCCAGCTGAGAGTATTACAGCAGACACGATGAAATTGTTAGGTAACGCTGCTTACGGTAAAACATTAACTAATAAAGCCAAACATACCGATGTCTCCTACTGCCAGGGAAAAGACACGACCAAAGTACTCAATAACCCCAGGTATAAAAGCATGACTGGTATTACACCTGATCTATTCGAAGTAGAAACCCTAAAGAAGAAAACAGTCTGGGATCTGCCTCTACAGATTGGTTTCTTCGTTTATCAGTATGCCAAGCTGCGCATGTTAGCTTTTTATTATGACTTTCTAGACAAATTTATCTCTAAAGACGACTTTCAGCTTTGTGAAATGGACACTGACTCTCTATATTTGGCCCTTAGTGCCGACTCACTCTCTGAAGTAGTTAGACCACACCTACGAGAAGAATATGACAGAGTCTATAATCAGTGGTTCCCGTCTGAAACCTGCCCTGTTCATAGAATTACCCCTAGTACTACCTGTCAGGACTGTGTGGCTATCAAAGCCTATGAAAAGAGAACCCCCCGGGCTTTTAAACTAGAATACGAAGGGGAGGGGATGGTCTCGTTATGTAGTAAGACGTATATTTGTGTCGGAGATTATGATAAAATCAGTACCAAAGGTCTGACCAAAAACCACAACACGCATTTAAACAAGGACACATTTTTAGAAGTACTCACTACCCAAACACCGAGTGGGGGGGACCAATATAGGGTTCAAGACCCAAGACTCTTCTGTATATACATATCAGCAACATCGTGCATCTCTGTCGTATCTGTATATAAAAAGACAGACACAAAATGATAATATCTCGACTATGCCATTACTTATTTAATATGCATTGTTTGTCTATACATGGTTTAATAAAAAAAACATATACCTTACTTACTTACTTGACTCGTTTGTTATTTTGAATGTTGTATTTTTTATGTTGTTATAGTACCTACAATTTAAGGGGGTAACTAGACCACACCTACTCTGATGAGTCACTAGACCACACCTACTCGGACACACGCCTATTAAAAAAAACGAGTTATCACCCTTTGCGGAGGAAATTAAAAAAACCGGAGTTATCGCCCTTTGCGGAGGAAATTTAAAAATCCGGAGTTATCGCCCTTTGAGGCGCAAATCGCTTTTGCGCCTCAAAAAAAAGACGTGCTTTTGTACGTATATACTACTCACGTGTTTAGGATTTTCCACTGATCTGACGAATATTGACGATGTGAGAAAAACGGCTGTGATTGATGCCGAACTCAGTCGTCTTAATATTGATATTGCTGGCCTGCAGGAGACTCACCTCGCTGAGGGAGGGTCACTCCTGGAAAACAAGTACACCTCTTATTGGAAAGGTTAGATGGCAGGCAGGAAAAAGGCAACACGATTTGGGCTTTGCAGTGAAGACTTCGCTACTGGGAATGATTGAAATTCCAGCCGGAGGTAATGAAAGACTATTATCCCTGCGCTTGGTAACCTCTTGTGGCTTTGTCACCATTATCACTACATAAGCACCGACACCCACTTCCTCTGATGATGTGAAGGATTCGTTCTATGAGGAGCTAGACTCTGTGATCAGGGCAGTTCCAAAATCCGACTACATGTATATGCTCGGTGATTTCAATGCTCGTGTGGGCAAGGACTCGAGTTCATGGCCAGTGTGCCTTGGAAAATACAACATCGGTGACATAAATGAAAATGGGCAAAGGCTGCTGGAGCATTGCACCAGAAATGACCTATGTATTACAAACTCATTTAAAAAAAAAAAAAAAAAGAGCTGCGTAAGGTCACATGGAAACATCAAGATCCGGCCCTTGGCATCAGCTGGACTTCACCATCACACGGAGACAACATCTGAACCATACATCATTAACTCGAAGTTACCACAGTGCTCACTGTGATACGGATCATTCTCTGGTTGTTGCAAGAGTTAGACTGAGACCAAAGAGAATCTGCACAGCTAAACAAAAATCTAGCCCCAGGATTAATTTTATGAACACCCACGATCCTGATAAGTGCTTTGAGTTCAACAGAAACTTGAAGACGCTTTAGCTGATACATCAGAGAATTGTACAGCAAGTGAAAAGTGAGGTAAACTTAAGGAAAGTCTTTATAAAACAGCGGTAGTAGTTTACAGCACTGTGGCTCATAAGAGGCAAGACTGGTTTGCGGCAAAACAGCCAGACACTGAGGCCCTTGATTGATAAAAAGAAGATAGCTCTCTTGGGAAACAAGGAAAAAACAACGCGTAACGCTCTCGGTGAGCTGAAGCAAGCTAGGAAGGATGTGCAAAAGGCTACCAGGCAGTGTGCAAATGATTAGTGGATCAAGTTATGTGAGTCCATTCAAAATGCAAGTGATAAGGGAAACATCAAAAGCATGTATGAAGGGATCCAAAGTGGTCCAATGATCAAAAGAAGTGCACCACTGAAAACCTTGACTGGAGAAATCATCGCTGATTAGAAACAGCAGATGGACAGATGCGTGGAGCAGATGGACAGATGGGATGGAGCTTTACTAAAATGAGACCAAACTAGCGGATGATGCCCTCAACGCCATAGAGGCCCTGCCAACTCTTGACCACCTGGACACACTCCCCACCATAACAGAAGTTAAGTGTGCTATAAATGAACTTGCATCGGGCAAGGCTCCAGATAAGTATGGGATTCCAATAGACGTTATCAGGAGTGGGCAAGACACACTCACTCTACAGATCCATCAGCTAATAGAGCTATGCAGGCGAAAAGTACAAATGCCACAGGATTTCAAAAACTCAAGCATCATAACATCGTACAAGGACAAGGGCGATTGGAGCGACTGCAACAACTATAGGGGTATCTCACTTCTGTGTATTGTTGGGAAAGTATTTGCAAGAATTGTTTTGCGCAATGATCCTGGGAGATCAAGTCTACCCCGAATCATTGTGGCTTCCGACAGAACCGGTCTACCATTGATATGATATTCTCATTGCGACAAATGCAAGAAAAATGCCGTGAACAGAATCAGCCACTGTTTATCGCCTTCATCGACTTCACAATGAATACTGTGGTCACTGCCCCTAAACCACAGACGCCATCAGTTGTGATGTACAATTCCATTATTTACATGTCACGTCGTCACGTCAGGGAAGTGGTTATGATATTGGTAAACACCAGTTACCACGTTTCCATGAAGGGGATAGCCCCTCCCCCCCCCCCTCCCAAGAACACAACGGTGGCGAGAATCTGTTACTTTGATTTATACAAATTTAATAATTTATAAAATTATAAAAGTTTTACTTTGTAACTTAAATGATATTGTTATAAAAATATGCTTTAAGTTGCTTGCTTGCTTGTGTTCGCTGGCTGTGAACTCCAGCGTGAAGTCCTGTATGTTGGATGAATACATCCTGTTGTCCAACATTAATGTGATGTCATACCGGACCTGATGGTTGCGTGAGTATCCGTTGTCCCATGTCTGGCTTTATTGATGTGCAGACTGGTGGTTCCTCGCCATGCAGGCAGATACTCTCCGACTTCGGAGGAAACATCGATCCTACTGATGTTAGCCAGGTCCCCGAAGGGACCTGTTGCCCAGGACGCACGGCATGGACGTGTCAGCAGGTCTTGGCCAGTATATATCCCGGCCCTGGTGCCTTGGAAACATTTCTGCGTCCCATCCTTTAAGTTACAAAGTGCAACTGTTTTCTAACACCCAAGTTCAAAAAAGTACCACGTGACGACCCGGGACAAAGATAATATATTCATCTGTCAACAGTGGGGATTCAACAAGATCATGGTCCGCACGAGAACCTTTCCAAATTCGTTACATGCCTAGTTAATTCTTAGGTGGCACTGCGGTTGTGCTAATTAATTTCCTCTAATCACAAAAGCTTTTACTTCTTAGCAGTTGTACACCCTCCTGAACAAACGTGAAAACACGAACCGGTACACACAGACAGAGGCTGGCCCGTTATTAGCTCTGTGAGAGTTGTCGACCTTGCCGCCACTGACTAATGAAGTTATCCTTCCCTTCACGGCTGATAGTCCACTAGAGGGCGAAAGGACATCAATTTGTGCTTCCTAACAAACTGAAACTGTCAAGTCCTGTGGCTTGGGACATCCAGGAAACACGCTAGGGTCTAAAAGCGATGTAATTCCTTTTAGTTGTTATGTTAATAGGGACAAAAATTAATTATTTTCCAGATGGTTGTAAACATTCTTAAAACTTGTAGAAATTAGAAGCCCCGTGACAAGGTTGTGGGGCATTATGTAAACAAACCAACACTAAATTCCTGTAGGTAACAACGGCTTGTTCTTCCTGCCTTTAGCTCTGTCAAGATAGATAGGTTGCCGTTCGACGATCCTCACTGCGCATAGAACAATTCAGTCCATTAGTGTTCGGGTCTCCTCCTCGGTATTGCTCTCAGCGTGTAGCGGTCGACGACATCAGTTCTGTGGCGGCTGACTATTCTTACTTGTCCTTCTGCATAGCGTTCCTGTCTGGCTTCATCCATTTTGACTTGATATTCATGCAGTCTGGTCAAGGTTGCAGATTCACATTCGTCTCTTGTTTTGTTTAATCGTCCTACCTCTCTCAGGGCATTCAAAAGATCACCCCGGTCCATTGCTTGTCAACTTTCTACAGTAGCCTCGCTTGGAAGCCCATCAATCACTATATAAGTATGACCCATTGTTCACCCACTTTTCACAGTAGCTCGGTTTGCCAGCCTATCAGCCAGTTCATTTCTTTTAACATGCGCGTGGCCTAGCACAAACATGAGCCTGAATGTTGTCATGCATGACTTCTTGAGAGACTCTACCCCTGTCTTTGAGCCCTGCTTAACTCAATCTTCTTGAGCATACCCACTGATTCACCTAGAGAGCATGCCTTGATGACAACCGTTATCTCCAAGCTCATCAAAGAGTACAAGTCTTCTATCGTCTCATATCTCACCAACTTATCCAAAGCCTGGCTATTCTGTCCTTGACTTTCCTGACATTCCCTCACTCAGGTTCTTTCCTTACTGTACGTGTATTGTTTCTTTTCTTATCCACCTGCTCCATCTCCTCTCCTTCTCCTCTGCCTCCTCGTTTTCCATGTTGTGTGGAATTGGTCTTCATGCCCGTCCGCAGCCGTTTGTCACGTGTACTGCCAATATTCTATGATACAGAAGTGCTTCCGTTATGTCAAACCGTCCAGCATCATCACTCATGGCCTCCCCTACCTCCCTTACCCTTCATCCATCCCGTTTCACGATGCACTCCAGTTTTCCCCTTCTCAACTTAAGATGTATACAGAAAATGCGGATTCGAGTAGACAATTCTCTTTTTTATTCAACTTCTTTCAAAATATCTTCATTGCGGGTTTTATCTGTCCATGTTGTTCTAATCATTCCTGTATGAAAATACATATTTGCACAGTCCACATAATTTCTCATTAATTTGCTAATAATCCATTATTCACTTTCTTACATTAAGATTGGCTCTGCTTATCTCTTGGGGACTCTTTTTCGCATTGCTTGACAAAGAAAGAGTATACAGAATATCATATGCGGAATGCTAACGTCCTGCAAAGGACACGCAGTATAAAAACAAAACATTCTTGAACACATCTTTCATCTGCTTTTATCAAAGTACCTAACTGCTTGAACACAGGGGCCAGTTTCAAACGAATTACATTTACTTTTTTCACTTGACATTTGTGTAGACATGTTTTCTTTGTAATTACTACTACTTCTGTTTCTCAGCTACTCAGACTAGGAACTTTATTCTGACTGTCTGTCGCAATTATATCTATTATTTGTTTTCATAACTACGTTTAATTTTCGGCGACCAAAACAGCATCATCATATCGCAGATTGTGCACATTATTTCCACCTGCTGGTAATCATGACATATTGTGTATAGATTGTACTCATATGTCACTGTACCCATTGAACAGACCGTGTAATTGTTTCTCGCGGTGCTTGTTGTTTCTCGCGGTGCTTGTTGTTTCTCGCGGTGCTTGTTGTTTCTCGCGGTTCTTGTTGTTTATCGCGGTGCTTGATGTTTCTCAGTGTGCATATTGCTTTTGGAGGAATTCTCGTTTGCAAAACTGTGTCGGTTAGTCCACCTGCCTGCTAAGTTGTCATGGAATCAATACTCAATTATGTTGGTTTTTCTTTTAAATTCTTTAATCTGCTTTGATTTATCAATGACCACACAACGGGTACCAGACTGAGAGTTATCTTTAACCACACATTGATTACGAGAGAGGAGTTTATACAACATCGCACAATGGATAACAACAGTCTGTGACTGACACAGTATAACACAACTGTACCAGACTGGGGTTGACACGTTCATCATACAGTGATTTCCAAACTGGGGTTGACACGTTCATCACACAGTGATTTCCAAACTGGGGTTGACCCCACATCACACAGTGATTTCCAAACTGGGGTTGACACGTTCATCACACAGTGATTTCCAAACTGGGGTTGACCCCACATCACACAGTGATTTCCAAACTGGGGTTGACACGTTCATCACACAGTGATTTCCAAACTGGGGTTGACCCCACATCACACAGTGATTTCCAAACTGGGGTTGACACGTTCATCACACAGTGATTTCCAAACTGGGTTGACCCCACATCATACAGTGATGTCCAAACTGGGGTTGACCCCACATCACACAGTGATTTCCAAACCGGGGTTGACTTCACATCACACAGTGATTTCCAAACTGGGGTTGACACGTTCATCATACAGTGATTTCCAAACTGGGGTTGACCCCACATCACACAGTGATTTCCAAACTGGGGTTGACACGTTCATCACACAGTGATTTCCAAACTGGGGTTGACCCCACATCACACAGTGATTTCCAAACTGGGGTTGACCCCACATCACACAGTGATTTCCAAACTGGGGTTGACACGTTCATCACACAGTGATTTCCAAACTGGGGTTGACCCCATCTCACACAGTGATTTCCAAACTGGGGTTGACACGTTCATCACACAATGATTTCCAAACTGGGGTTGACCCCACATCACACAGTGATTTCCAAACTGGGGTTAACACGTTCATCACACAGTGATTTCCAAACTGGGGTTGACACATTCATCACACAGTGTTTACTGAATAGGGGTTGAGCACACATCACACAGTGGTTACTGGTTTGGGGTTGAACACACACCACACAATGATTACCGGATTGGGGTTAAACACGCATCACACAATGATTACATAATTGGGATTGAACACACATCACACAATGACTACCGGATTGGGTTGAACACAAATAATACACTGGTGACTGGATTGGGGTTGAATACACATCATACACTGGTTATCGCATTGGGGTTGAACACACATCACACAATGATTACAGGAATGGGGTTCAACACACATCACACAATGATTACCGGATTGGAGTTGAAAACACATCACACAATGATTACCGGATTGGGGTTGAACACACACCACATAGTGACTACCGGTTTGGGATTGAACACACGTCATACAGTGATTACCGGATAGGTGTTTAACACACACCACACAATGATTACCGGATTGGGGTTTAACACACATCACACAGTGATTACCGGATTGGGGTTGAACACACATCACACAATGATATCCGGACTGGGATTGACCCGACACCAAATAATGGCACCTTATTAGAGTTAACACATACATCACATATCAAGTGATGGACGACCAGCAGTTTGACAGAATGTACAATCAAGGCGAGAGACAGACAGTGTTGGCGATCCAATGCAGCCAGCCTTCATTGTGGAGACGGCACCAGACAGATTGATTGATCAACATTTCCCTTTGCTGTCCCGGAGCATACAGTTCTACCTTATGTCATTATATATGTAAATCTTCCGCTATACAATTGTTAAAGTATGAGTCCTTCAGCTGCCCAAGCAGAGATCACATGAATGAATCCCCAAAACACGAGCATTAGTTGATAAGCGTTACTAGAATACCATCACACGTAACCAAACTAACGTTGCGGCCAAAGACTTCGTCAGCACACGAACAATAATAACACATCGATACAACTATATGAAAAACATTACATGAAAATATATATATCTAATTAATAGTTACTGATCTGTTTCCTTGCTTTGACATGGACATATGTGTCATGGAATCCGGTTATATGAATATAACAAAATGACAAAACCGGAAAATTGCATGGACATTTTCATTTTCCGGTTTGGTTTTTGCTATAACTATACACACGGATTCCATGGCGGAGGTGTCGAGTAAAAGTTATGTGTAAAGCTTTACACTAATTCTAGTATTAATCACCAACCAGAGATCAGAAGTACTGATGTTTGGAAACAAGTGACCTCACTTTCAGAACATCAACAAATTCACAAATCCTAATTGCCGCTGATAGAATCTATACTTAGTTACAATAAACTTATGAAACCTGTGGTGCTATTTCAATGGTTAGATACGAACTCTGTCCATATTCCATAGTTGTGGGTTCATGTGGATGATAGACCTGGCGAAGGGGTACAGACGTAGTTCATAATCCCGCATACCCGCGTTCGAAACTCAGCCGCGTGGCGATGTGGCAGCAGACCGCCCCGCGTCGGTTTTTTTTTCCTGAAGATTGTATGGGAGCCGGTCGTTCAGAAAACAATGGCAAACTACTGAACATAAAAATTGCCAAGAAATCACGAACAGTCAAAAATGCTGGGGTTGACTGGGATGTCATATAAAGGATATGCAACAAACAAACTCTAGTTGGTCATCCGCCGAAGCTCAATTTTTGTCTACTGCGATACTGCTGTGGTCATTTAGAGGTGACAGATTCGAATTCCGGAATATATATATATATATGGCGCTCGCTTGCTTTAAACTCAAGCGTAGTTCATATACACTACTTCTAGTAGTGCTGGACTGAATTTTGTGTGTGGATTAACTTTACCTATTAACAGTGTCCCTCGCCATTAGGCTAACCCACTCCGATTTCAGAGGTACTTGTAATTTACGTTCCAAAGTCAAGGACGATAGGTCAACATTTTAGTCCAGTTGTCCGGTGTAGGGGTTGAACCCCTTACCTCGGCATCAGCACACTGGATATTAAAGAACACGTGTTCTTATCCATTCGGTCATGCTGAATGACGAATCCCGGAATAGTAATTATAGCTTTCACTTTGTAAGTTGTCTAATGTGTCCTCTTATATCTAATGTTTTCTTCCATTTCTATGAGCGACAATCAATACTTATGAAATTGTTGAGGTGTTGTCCTCGAGTGTAAGGCAACAACTGATAGCTCTGTGTATCACGCTATCAGAAAGTGAATGTTATTAAAAAAATAAAGGAGTCAGGAGGTTCAGTCATGCAGTCAGACCACCACCAAACTGCATGCCGCAAACTGTCATGATTTACATCACAGCGGAAACAGTTGGTGAACCGGGCTTCGCAAACCAGGGATTAGTGAAGCAGCTGAGACAACGCCCTCCAGCTTGTATGCAGTCCGCTCAAGGCCTTGTCCAGGAAGTTCTTCCTATGCTGACTCTGAAAGACATCACAAAAGAAAGAAAGACAGAAAGAAAGACAGAAAGAAAGAAAGAAAGATAGAAGGAAAGAAAGAAAGAAGGAAAGAAGGAAAGGAAGAAAGAAGGAAAGGAAGAAAGAAGGAAATGAAGAAAGAAAGCAATGAAGGAAGGAAGAAAAGGACTAAAAAGGAAGAAAGGATGAAAGAACAGGCGAAAAGAAAGGAAGAAAGGAATGAAAACAAAAAAGGAGAAAGAAAGAAAGAAAAAACGAAAGAAAGAAAGAAAGAAAAAGAGAGAAGGAAGGGAAGAACGAACGAACGAAAAGAAAGGAAGAAAGACAGAAAAAGAATACAGGAAAGAAGGAAGGAAAGGAGGGAGCAAGAAGAACACAATAGAAGAATGAACGAAAAAGACGATAGAAAGAAAGAAGGTATTAAGAAAACAGAAAGAATGGAACAACCAAAGAAAGAAAAAGAGAAAGAAGTAACAAGAAAGAACAAAAGATGTGATGATATTGTCCGCGATTTGAAGAAAACAAGTGTTGAAATAAACGAACACAAAAATCTGTCTCTGGGTATATCTGACATCACATAACCTAATTCTACAAACTCTTTATAGGCGATTGGCTCACAGCCCATCAACTTCACTTCAAAACACGACTTCCCTCCTTGTGCTGTAAAATTATCCACATAATTTATCTCATTACCGTGTTGCCAAAGCCTTAACTTCCCAGAAAATAATAACACATGACCAATAATTTTCACAAACATGAACGCTTTGGTGAAAAACGCGCCAAGTAAGGAATAAGCTTGCCGTTTCAGGACAGCGTGCACCAAGTGAGAATATGGTTTTCAAATTTGTGGATTGTTCCTATTATGACAGATCACTCTGAAAACGGATAATTTACATTGCGCATGAGCGGTAACAAGTTGCGACGGCCTGCTTAGTATTTCCGGTTGATTGCTGGCGCGGTGACGTTTTTGTTTCCCTAATTAGTTGACAGACTTTGGAGAGAACACCTTTTCACTTCCACGGACCACCCAGAGAGGTCGCTTGTAGATTCATACGGGGAAAGGAGGTCACAGGTGACACAGAAGGGAATAAGAGGCATAAAGTTAGGCAGGGACTGTTACTTCAAGGTCCAAGTTACAGTCTGCTTTACAGAAAGTAAAAAAAAAAAAAAAAGAAGCGTAGTAAGGGTCCCTTTCATACGCCTAAGGTGCACGGGACATACAGAGTTGAACCCATATTTTCTTAGACCAAACGGCATTCAGTGGCTGATGTGATCGATGTCAGGTCGGCAGCCTTACTCCCCGAGATATTTCCTAGTATGCAATTCATGCTGGGTCGATCCGGGAGAACGGTAAAGTTAAAAAAAAATAAACCATAAACCTCCCTGGTGCGGTTCGAAACCAAAACCACCAGTACGACAGGCTCGCGTCTAGCCGCGATACTACTACTGAACCCGATGAAGATCATCATGTGTAAAGCATTCCTTAGCGTTGTCAATTCAGCAGCATCTTAGCTGAGGCTAGTCCCCCAAATGCCATGAAATCATACATGCCAGCGTTCATCAGATATTGTGATGTTTCATATAAGTGTTCCTTATACTGCATACGGCTTTGGCAGTGCTGGTGCATCAAAAACCTGGAGAACAACAGGCCTTGATAGTTTTTTTTTTCCCTATGTGAATGTATCATGCACTATTGATAAAGGAAAGATGAGTGATTGGAAAGGCCGAATGTAAGACGGGCCTGCGTGCCCAATTTGTGACTCTTTGAAAATAAAGTTAAATCAAAATTAAATCAAATCATCCACAGACCTTAAAATCAGAGTCTTGGAAGACTGTGTAGACTAGTAGCGGATCTAGGAGGGTTCAGAGAGAGCAGCCGCTTTCTAGTTAACTTGCGCTGTCGAAGTAATCTAGGGCGCTGTTTATATATGTCATGAGGCCGTTTTATATGTGTCATGGCGGCGTATTATATGGGTCATTGTGTAGTTTTATATACGCGTACCCCTAACGTTAGAACTTGACCACGCCACTGGTTTATATTAAGAAAAAAAAAAAAGTAACAACCATGACAAACACTTCAGGAGTAATTGCAACCATGTAAACAACCATCATGCTGTATTGGAAAGAAAGAAAGAAAAAGAGAGAAGAAAGGTAAACAAATAAACAAACACACAAACAAAGAAGGATGTAACGAATTTCTGTACATCAGCCTGTACTAGAATGCTAGTCAAGAGATTGAGATTGTTTGTGGATGTGTGAATGAATCTATCCGGACAATACACATACATCATGTTTAGTTATAAATGACTTTTGGCCCGCCTGGTCGACCTGGCCTTAAAATGGATATCAAGAAATGTCATGGGGTATAAAGACGGCCGGCGAGATATTGACCACATCACCCATGAATACCGACTGGTCAATAAAAATGTGGAGCTAACAATATATACCCATACGCCTCATGCGTTATAAGTGCCCTTTACTTTTTTCTGTGTCTCTATTCGGCTCCTATCTCTGTGCGCATGTCTATGTATTTGAGTGCTTGTCCGTCTGTCCACCCACTCCTCCTGGCTGATTCATGCCCTCGAGCCCATGCTCGGTAATTGTCCCCAAGCATACAATATGTAAAGAGCCAGCGAATGCGGGAGCTAGTGTGTGGGAATTAACGTGTAGTACACATACTTTTATACTTTTAGTCTTTTTTTTCACGAGTTGAAAACAGAAGACGCTGGCTATTTTAATCATTTCTGTCAGCGTCCATTTAGCATTCAGACACGACAATGGAAGCTGTCAATCAAATCAGTGAAAGAATGATCTAGTTTGGACCTCTCTGTTCTGACTCTAATAGCGCCGAAAAGGCTTGAAGGACCTCTGAATTATCTTGACTCCATTTTTGTATTCACGGGCTGATCCGCTTGAAAATCACAATAACAAGAATAGTTAGTGTGGAGAACTATTGACTTCTGCTCTTATTTCGTGGAACATACCTTTGTGTGACAGATCGTGCACAATTTAAGACTATCCTCGTCTGTATTTTCAGGGCTTTGTGTGTGTCCGAGAGTGTGTTAGTGCAGTTTAATAACAGCTAGGTTAAGCTCGCTTTTTTCTATCGCAGTCTCACTAAGTTGATGTATGTTCGGGTTTCATGCAGATGAGACATTTACCATTATCATATAGCATTTACTACCATCATATAGTATTTACCACCATCATATAGTATTTAACACCATCATATAGCATTTACCACCAGCATATAGCATTTACCACCAGCATATAGCATTTACCACCATCATATAGCATTTACCACCATTATATAGCATTTATCACCATTATATAGCATGTACCACCATCATATAGCATTTACTATCATCATAAAGCATTTACTATCATCATATAACATTTACCACCATCATATAGCGTTTACTATAATCATATAGCATTTATCACCATCATATAGCATTTACTATCATCATACAGCATTTACCATCATCATATAGCATTTACTATCATCATATAGCATTTACTATCATCATATAGCATTTACTATCATCATATAGCATTTGCCCATAAGTGGGCACTCTCCCGCTGTTTATACTTCATCTCGACACCGCAAGGTACAAGAGAAACATGATGAGATGAGATGAGATATAGCATTTGCCATCGTCATATAACATTACCACCATCATATATAGCATTTACCATCATAATATAGTATTTACCATTATCATATTCAGCGCAGACCTGATAAGCCGAACTCACCTCTGGTCCCAAGAAATGGTTTTTCTTATAAGAAATTCCTCTTATAAGAGTTCAAGCATATAGTAATGCATTTACAACGTACATTACAACACTGTTGTTCACAACATAAATTCGTTACATCCGAGATCTTTTTAAGCGGTCAGCACTTGGCAGTTTATTTGCAGAAAATCGCTCCCATGACGGCTCGACGAACAGCCTCATGATCGTTGGGCATTTCTCCCGCTTCCTGCACCAATTGGTCCAGGATGTCTACAATATCCTGTATCAGTCTTCTTCCGGGAGCCATGCCTTTCATCTCTGTTCCCACAAAACCATTGTGGCGGTTAATTTGGTCAAAGTGTTTTTAGTTTCCGGGACATGATGTCGGCCTTCATCAGTATGGAAATAAATAGTAGAACCCAGACATTCGTTGTGAACTATGTACAACAGTAACAATTTGGTTTATTGGTTGGTTGGCTGTTTGGCTGGCTAGTTGGTTGAATTTATATCCCAAATTAAGTGCTAAAGTACCATCTTCAGGGGGACTGTGCAGCATCTCAACCCCCTCCCACCCACACACACGCACGCACGCACACACGCATGCACGCACGCACGCACGCACGCACGCACGCACGCACACACGCATGCACGCACGCACGCACGCACGCACGCACGCACGCACGCACGCACGCACGCACACACACACACACACACACACATTCAAGTTCAGCAGCCAGCAGAGTGAGCAAGATTGCTACTCGAATTTACCATCTGGGTAAATGCTTGCTTGCTTGTGTTCGCTGGCTGTGAACTCCAACATGAAGTCCTGTATGTCGGATGAAGACATCCTGTTGTCCAACATCAGTGTGATGTCATACAGGACCCGAGGTTTGCGTGAGTTTCCGTTGTCCCATGTCCGGCTTATTGGTGTGCAGACTGGTGATTCCTCGCCGTGCAGGCAGACACTCTCCGACTTCGGAGGACTCAACGATCCTAGTGACTTTAGCCAGGACCCCAAAGGGACCTGTTGCCCAGGATGCTGGGCGAGGACGCGTCAATAGGTCTTGGCCAGTATAGAACCCAGCCCTGGTGCCTTGGAAACACCTCTGTTGCCCAGGACGCTCGACGAGGACGCGTCAATAGGTCTTGGCCAGTATAGAACCCAGCCCTGGTGCCTTGGAAACACCTCTACGTCCCATCTGGGTAGATGTATAGTCTTATACTTTCTGAACAAGAAGTCAACGTTTAAGTCCCACTGATCGGTATGTGGTATGTACCCATACCTCGCTGTCAGAGCATTGGAAGTTTCAGCGCAAGATAGACCAAGATACATACATTAGGGTCAACTCCCTTCTTATCGCTGTTCCACCCCAGACAATTTCCCGAAATATTATAGGTCAATATTTGGTGAGGACGGGTCAACTTCAGAACAGAATTATGTTTTGTTTATACACCGGAAGTTGAAGAATGGGCTCTCTTATCCTTTTGGCCACGCCGATCACAGACCCATCAGTTAGTTGCATGCCATTACAGGACGTTGCAGTCAACACTAACATGTTTTGCGGGACTGATATTTAAGAAAAAGAATCCTGTCCGTGCTGGACCATAGGTACTGGTATTGTGGGTGTGTTTTGTTTTTGTTTGTTTTTTCTTGGGGGTGTGGGGGGGGGGGGGTGCGGGCGGGGGGGGGGGTGCGGGCGGGGGGGGGGGGCGTTCGCTCGCTTTCAACCCAAGCGTTGTCAATACACATGCTACTACTTCTAATGCACTGGACTGACTTTTTTTTTGCGTGTGCAACATTTCTTAACTACTTGTAATTTACCTGATTCACTGCCAAACAAAAAGTGGGGTTTGGACCAAACAGAAATTGTTGGAAGAAAATGGGAAGTAGGGGTGTGTCACAATAATGTTCTAAAAATGGTTAAAATGATAGCAATTAAACTGTATTATATATAAAATTAAAGGAGATTGCACAAGGAACACGCCAGTATTGTTACTATTGCTTTAGATTAGAAATATCACAATAATAATGTTAGATGTTTTAAAAAATTAAAAAATTGAAGACAAGGGTGACAATTTTTAAAAATGTCCACTTACCAAGGCACTACTTCCCAATCTTTGATGATAATCCAAGTAACTTTACTAAATAATAATAAACACACCACTTTTCTTCAACAATATGACAAGAACTGCTCTTTAACACCATCAAAATACAAGTAAGACTTTTTAAAAGTAAAACATCATATTCTGAAGTACATAATTTTCACACAAAATGGGAAAAGTCAAGAAAACACGAGGCAGATGTGTACTCATGACAATATTTACGATAGGTGTTGCTGTTGTTGTTGTTGTTCTATTGTACTGTTGCATATTGTATATATTATAATGGATAACTGGGGCAAAAAGAAAACTCTAAGCACCTGCATTGTTCTCGGCGACTGCACTAGCGTGGTGGCCTGAATTCCTCAGGTTCAAGACCCCCCTGCCATACACCGGAAGGTACTTTATAGGCAATAAATGACAGATTTGGACAATATATACGCTATTTTCTATTTAATTATATTTATTATTCTTTTAAATTTAATTATTTAATACTCCCCAGCTTATTTGTGATAGGCAAAGCAAACTTAGAGGCACAAATGTAGCACATTAGAGCAAGCATAATTCGACATGTGCCATCATGTGATGACGAACTTTCATTGTTAGGTTTGTTTTCTATAATGCTGAATAATTTAACTGAATAACCACAGTACTGCACGTGCTTTCAGTCTTAGAATCGTTCACAAATTCCTTTAAATCAGAATAACTGTAATCTACAATTGTTTAAGACGATATCCAGGCGTAAATCGTCGAGGTGGAGAACCAGATGGCGTTGCCATTTCTAAAATAATAAAAACAAACCACTTTCACAATCGAGTTTTCTTAAAAAACGATTAATCCGCGCGTCTTGTCTGATATTTTTCGAAAGGCATATCCTTTCTATGTGTAACTTTTCATTTACCTGGCACTAAAAATTGCGAGAAATAAGACAAATGAAACAAATAAAGCACTGTCAACATTAAGCTGACTTATCGGCTTTTGGCAGGCTAAAGTAGCTCCACTGAGCCGCTTAACCAGCTCTTGGCAGTGAATCAGTTACGTCCCCAAATGAAGGACGAGAAGCCAACATTTTAGTTCACCTGACAGGTTTAGGAGTTTAACCCGCTATCTCGGCATCCGCAAACCGGAAGTTTAAGAACGAGCGCTCTTATATATTAGGCCATGCTGATCACAGGCTCGTGCTGATATAGACAGCACAAGAATCCCGGCGTGCTGGACCTATAGGCACTGAGACAGACCTGTGTCCTGTAGAATCCTGGCCGTGCTGGACCATAGCCACTGAGACCAGACCTGTGTCCTGTAGAATCCTGGCCGTGCTGGACCTTAGCCACTGAGACCAGACCTGTGTCCTGTAGGCGTTTGCGTGTAGGGTAACTGATATCAGAGGATTTAGGCCGACACATCCGACGTCATCATGACAGCTTCTGAAAGGAGAAAGATGTGGGGTGGGCGGGGAGGGGGGGGTTGAGAAAAAAAAAGACCAGGGTTGTTTCAACATCAATACTTATTTTCCGGAGCAGATCTGTTTGCTGGAAATTTCATTTGTAGGAAGGAGATGTGGGGTCTCGGTCGCTCCTGTGCTGTTCGGTGACGGAATAAAATGAGTTCAACGGCATATCTTCAGTATCGCTTCCGGGCCTGTAGATGGTTCGACTGTACGTAGTTGATGTTTAGCCGATGTGTCTGATAACTTCTCAGACTGGCCACAAGGGACGGATTGGCTTGCAGGTTACACAGTCCGCTTCAGGCTCAGAAGTTACCGGGTTCGAATCCTAGCCTATGGATTAGCCGTTTTTACAAGAAACATTCAGTTGACTAATATCACATGTGTCCATAATCTCTTGTCTAGTGTGACTGGCTGTACAGCCTTGTCGGGTCAGGGCGATAGTACTCCGGGGGAAATAACCGCACGACATGAACAGAGTAGGCGTTCCAAATCGCAGACCTGGATGCTTGTTAGAAAGGAAAATGTATTCACCGGCAGATCTGTCAAGATAAAGAAAACCTTACAAATTTGTATGTCTGACCTCTGAAATATAGAGGTGAATACTGGAGGGCGCAACACCCCATTTTCAAAGAGAAAACAAGAAAACAGCAGCAGAATAATAATAATAATAATAATAATATAATAATAATAATAATAATAATAAGAAGAAGAAGAAGAAGAAGAAGAAGAAGAAGAAGAAGAAGAAGAAGAAGAAGAAGAAGAAGAAGAAGAAGAAGAAGAAGAAGAAGAAGAAGAAGAAAAAGAAGAAGAAGAAGAACAACAACAACACCAAGAACAAGAAGAAGAAGACGAAGAAGAACAAGAAGAGGAAGAACACTAACAACAATAGCAACAATAACAACAGAAGCAGCTATAAGAAGGATAAGAACACGAAGAAGAAAATGTTCCGAATCTGCCCAGAATGTTGCAGGTTAGCCACAACAACCTTTGCACTGGCCATATTTGTTCTCTGAAATCCTCAAAGAACCAGCATGTTTCAGTGAGACCCTGTTACACAGTCTATTAATATGCCGATAAAAAAAAATTCTAGCCGAATACATAAACCTCTCGATTATAAATTCACGCTGGTTTTCTAACGCGGAGTTAAATTACACATGAAATGGCATTTGACACTACAGTGTTGAACCATGCATACTGATGACCAACATTCTCCACTGATCTTGCCAAATTCAGACCAAAAATTGCCAGCTTATGGTAAAAGGCAGAATGGAAAGATTATATACATATTTCTGTAGCATTGTTTCCAGTGGTTGATACTTTTCAAAGGATTGTAAGGATTCTGTTGTATTCTGTGTGGCAGCAAAGCGTGTAATGTCTCACACGCTGAGGCCTTCTTCGGAGTCGTCGTCGTTTTCAGAACATTTACATAAACATTATGGAAGCGCCCTTGATTGTGAGGCAAATCTTGGTGAGGAAACGCCCCTGCATTTCCATAATTCTGTCATTTCTATCATTCAAGCTGAAAGTGCGGCACTAAAAGATACACACTCTTCCCCTATCCTTGCACACACACACACACGCGCGCGCGCGCACACACACACACACACACATACACACACGCAGCAGATAAATATGGTGTGAACAGACAGGAGCGGTTGCTGAGTTCGACTTGGTGTAGTACCACGGGAAGATCTGAAATTATCGTAGATAAAGGGCAGCAATAATGATGGAAACTATTATTTCTACTTCTGCAGCTGTTTCTACAACTGTTCTTCTTCTTCTTCTTCTGCGTTCATCCGGAGTTTTTTTCCGGATGTGATTGCGTTGTGCCTGTTTACAGCAGAGCTGCGTTCTTGCGCCGTTAGGCCGACACATCCGACTTCTGCGGGCATTTGTTGACCGGGTTAACCTTCCCGGGGCTACAACTGTTCTATTATTACTACTTGTGATGCTGCTGCTATCACTACCACAACCACCGCCACCCCTACTACAACTACCACCACTACTACTACTAGTATCACTACTAATACAACTACTACTCTTATTGATGCTACAACAGTAATAATTACTACTAGTACTACTCCTGCTGCTGTTACTGCTTCCTTTTCCGCCCTTCTCATTTTCCTCCTCTTCTCTCACCCCCGTTCCCCTTCTTCTTCTTCTTGAATTATTTTTGTTTGTTTTACGCTCGCTTGTTTAGAACTCAAGCGTAGTCCATACACACTACTTCTAGTAGCACTCGACTGAATTTTGCGTGTGGATTGTCTTTCCTATAACCAGTATCCCTCGCCACCCGGCGAACCCATTCTGACTTCAGCGGCATCTTAAATTATTATTTGTAATGTTAATAATACTAGCAAGGTGCGCAGAATACTTTCAAGAACTACTTAACCCCACACATAACATAGAAAATCTCATTTGTGTGCCTAAAAGTCATGGACAACAAGAACCAAATTTTATACCTGCAGAAGTCAAAGCGGTTATATAGAAAAGTCCTAAAAACAAATCACCGGGTCCAGATGGAATAACCACAGAAGCTATTCAGGCCTGTGGGAAAACAGGAGTTAAATGGCTAACAAGACTTTTCAATATAGCATGGGAAGAAAGAAAAGTCCCAGATGATTGGCAACAGGCAATAATAGTACCAATATGGAAAAAGAAAGGCAATATGAGAGAGTGCGAAACATACAGAGGTATATCACTCCTGAGCCATATAGGGAAAATGTACGCAAAACTATTGGAACAAAGAGCTAGACCCATAGTTGAACAACAGTTAAGCAAAGTACAATTCGGTTTTCGGAAAGGTAAAAGTTGCACTGATGCACTATTTACACTTAGACAAATATGTGAAAAAACTATCGAATATAGTGACCAGCAGAATATTGTGTTTGTAGATCAGGAAAAGGCTTTCGATAGAGTAGACAGATACAAATTATGGACCATCCTTGAAGACTATGGGATACAAGGGCAATTGCTAGAAAACATCATAGCCATGTACCACTCGAGCCGAAGTGCAGTAAGAACACAAGAAGGTATATCAGATATGTTCACAGTCAATACAGGAGTGAGACAGGGATGTGTGCTCTCTCCTCTGCTATTTAATATCTACATGGACAGAATATCCAAAGAAGCAAGTCTTGACAGAACAGATTCAGAAAATTTAGAACTCTTTACTCCAGATGAAACAACTGATCCACAGGAAATAAATGAACTTCTATTTGCAGACGATCAGTGCCTGTTTTACAGCGATGAGGGCAGACTACAAAATCATATTACTAATCTGAGTTCAACCTGCAGCAGATACAATATGAGTATAAACACAGCCAAAACCGAAGTAATGCAAGTTAGCAGATCGCCGGGCCCACTAAGTATACAGATAAATAGCACAACTCTGAAACAAGTTAAAGAATTCAAATATCTTGGAAGTATGATCACAGAAGATGGCAGATTGGACAGAGAAATCGAAATCAGATGTCAAAAAGCTAGTGCACTTACATATCAACTATCACCCTTACTGAAACATCCAAATATACCCATGTCCGCAAAACGACAGATAATAAACAGCATATTCACACCAACCCTATGCTACCAATCTCAAACCTGGACTTTATCCAAATCACACTTTCGCAAAATCAACACCTGCGAGATGAGATGCCTGAGGAGAGCTGCCAACTTAACAATCCGAGACCGAGTAAGAAATGCTGTTATCAGACAGACAGTGGGATCAACACCTTGTGCCACATTTATTGAAAGACAGAAGATCATGTGGTTTGGCCATGTCGTTAGAATGCAACACCAACAACTACCACCACTGGCCTTACATCAAAGATAATCTGCGACGAGAACAAGTGGACGTCCAAGAAGAAAATGGATTGACATCAAAGACATTGTACAATCACACGGAATGACACTATCCAGTGCCGCCCACCGGGCGCTGGAACGCAAATTAATCCTCCCCACGACGCTTGCCGGCAGAAGTGGAAGATGATAATGATGATGATGATGATGAATTTTAATCATGTATAACTATCAACAGTATGAAAATTTGAATATTATTTTTTGCAAACTAACAGCTAAATACCATGTAATATTGAAACAACTATCAACAATATAAAAACTGGATTATTATTGTTTGCAAACTAACAGCTAAACACCATATAATATTAAAACAACTATAAACAATATGAAAACTGGATTATTATTCTTTGGAAACTAACAGCTAAATACCATGTAATATTAAAACAAAATTTAAAAAAAAAAAAACAACAAACAAACAAAAACACACCAATAACTATAAGACCTTCTTTCACTCCGTGGAGAGTACTGAGTGATGTGGTCTATGTCAGGTACTGAGTGATGTGGTCTATGTCTTGTACTGGGTGATGTGGTCTATGTCAGGTACTGGGTGATGTGGTCTATGTCAGGTACTGAGTGATGTGGTCTATGTCAGGTACTGAGTGATGTGGTCTATGTCTTGTACTGGGTGATGTGGTCTATGTCAGGTACTGGGTGATGTGGTCTATGTCAGGTACTGAGTGATGTGGTCTATGTCAGGTACTGAGTGATGTGGTCTATGTCAGGTACTGAGTGATGTGGTCTATGTCAGGTACTGAGTAATGTGGTCTATGTCAGGTACTGAGTGATGTGGTCTATGTCAGGTACTGAGTGATGTGGTCTATGTCAGGTACTGAGTGATGTGGTCTATGTCAGGTACTGAGTGATGTGGTCTATGTCAGGTACTGGGTGATGTGGTCTATGTCAGGTACTGGGTGATGTGGTCTATGTCAGGTACTGAGTGATGTGGTCTATGTCAGGTACTGAGTGATGTGGTCTATGTCAGGTACTGAGTGATGTAGTCTATGTCAGGTACTGAGTGATGTGATCTATGTGACGCCATACGTTTTTACTTCCCATAACATTTCCGTGTGCCTATTTTAGGATTAGACTTCCTGGGCGCTCAGGTCAATGAAAAACATTGCAACCTCGAGGGATACTCGAACCCATGACGACCGGGACGGCGGGTAAGCGTGTTCCTTTCATAGAGTCATAGAAATACCCAGTTAATTCACAGTGAGTGTGTCGTTACGAGAGCTTACATCCCTTTCTTCCGTTCCCAGTTGCCCATGCAACAGCAACATTGTCGCTCAAACGGTGTCATTCACCGGAAACCAGGTATTCACAAAAACACACATATTGCCGGGCGTGTGTTACATTTGATGTTTCTCCGGTGAATGCCAGATTTACTGCTAATAAAGCATTAAACACAGCCAACCATTTGACACCAGCATAGGATGAAAGTAACAAACATAAACGCTGCTAAAACCCCTACACAAATACACACTCCATCCCTCCAGGAAAAATTAACTCATTTTGCCGGTGGCTTCAGGCAGTAATAATCATAACCCCACCAAGAATGGCTTTCTCTTCAATAAGAAGCCATTATGAATCAGTTGATATTAACGCCAACTTTAAGAGTCGAAAAGCTTGTCACAAAAAAACTTTCAGACGCGGATTGCCGCTTTGATCGCATTCAGACCAAGCCCCAGGAGGTGTATCTTTTGGGGGATAGGTAAAAATGGCGCCCGGGCTGATTCCGTACTGCTTTTGTGCTGTTTATTGTAGTATGATTTGGAGGTTTTATGTGTACGATTTGAGGCAAGTTAAATGTGTGTATATATTTTTCTTTCTCCCTTCACCTTTGTCGTTTTGCTTAATATGTTAAAATGTGATATGTTTGTGAAACGTGTGAGATATGCAAGTTATGGATGTTATGATGAAGTATGCTGTCGTAGTTGTTCATTATTTTGTGGAAGTTGATATTTAGTTGTGTTTTATAGGCACGCAATATATATATATATATATATATATATATATATATATATATATATATATATATATATATATATATATATATATATATATATATACCAAACCCAGCACCCCACATTGTGCCAACGGCTTCGGGCGGAAGGGCGCAATTTGGAGGGTACAAGCCTTACCCTGGTGCGAGGAAATGCAACCTAAAGACAAAGCGTCATGGCAGGGCAGACCAGGCCCTAAGCCTTGGTTGGCGGCTGGTCTAGGATCGAAGCTCCGACAGGCGGACAATTAGAGCATTGCTTTACTGATCCGGCAGCTTCTGCAGCTTGTCTTGTTCCTGATGTAGAGGTGTTACCTTTCCTCTGGAGTGAACTAAGCGG
The DNA here is from genome assembly GCA_014155875.1 of Cepaea nemoralis. Taxonomy (NCBI): domain Eukaryota; kingdom Metazoa; phylum Mollusca; class Gastropoda; order Stylommatophora; family Helicidae; genus Cepaea; species Cepaea nemoralis. The sequence continues at coordinate 46,214 of JACEFZ010004593.1, forward strand.
GCCGAGAGAGGGATCATGCTGCATGGGCAACACATGATCTCTATATTTTAGCCCAGGCTTTGTGCTATGGAGAGGCAATAACTTCATCCCTTACAAACTATCGTCTGTCAAGACGGCAAGGTGCCAATGAATATATATATATATAAGCCGGGTCCCTTGGGTTCCAGGGTCTGGCCATCACTCGCCATCTGCTCGTGGTGGCGAGGTCTGGGAGGTTTGATGCTGAGCCGCCAGCGTCTGCAGCCTACCTTGTGCCAGACGTATTGGTTACCCATTCCTCTGGAGTACACAAGAATAGGCTGAGAGAGGGAACATGTCGTTTGGGCACCACATGTTTCTCTGAAGCTCTGCCCAGGCATTGTGATGGAATATTGGCCACATTCCAACTCACATACTTTGGTCTGTCAAGACTGCAAGGTGCCACTCACTATATATGTCACAGGTCCTCGAGGATTCTTGATCCGTTATCAACTCTACCTCATACATGCTCATGCCCCAGGTGACTGCGATATCATGTGTCCACCTTCCTACTGGTGGATCCTCGCTTCTTTTCCCAGGAACCACGCCTTCCATGAGTGTTCTTTTCAAACCGCTGTGACGGCTAAAAGGACCAAGTTAGGTCGCAAGGCCGAATGGATATGAATGCGTGTTCTTAAACATCCGGCGTGATGATGCCGAGGTAAGAGGTGCATCTCCTAGACGGGACAGTTGGACTAAAATGTTGACCTATCGTTCTTTACATGGGAACGCCAATTACAAGTACGCCTGAAGTCAGTGTGGGTTAGCCTGAAGGCGAAAAACACTGTTAACAGTTGAAAGTTATCCACACACAAAATTCAGTCCAGCAGCGTGTATGGACTACGCTTGAGTCCAAAGCGAGCGCACGTGTTTCAGTGTCTGAGACATGCCGCTGTGTGTGAGACAGTTACTGAGACATGCCGCTGTGTGTGAGACAGTTACTGAGACATGCCGCTGTGTGTGAGACAGTTCCTGAGACATGCCGCTGTGTGTGAGACAGTTACTGAGACATACCGCTGTGTGTGAGACAGTTACTGAGACATACCGCTGTGTGTGAGACAGTTACTGAGACATGCTGATGTGTGTGAGACAGTTACTGAGACATGCCGCTGTGTGTGAGACAGTTACTGAGACATGCCGCTGTGTGTGAGACAGTTATTGAGACATGCCGCTGTGTGTGAGACAGTTACTTAGACATACCGATGTGTGTGAGACAGTTACTGAGACATGCCGCTGTGTGTGAGTCAGTATCTGAGACATGCCGCTGTGTGTGAGCCAAATTCTGAGACATGCCGTTGTGTGTGAGACAGTATCTGAGACATGCCGCTGTGTGTAAGACAGTTTCTGAGACATGCCGCTGTGTGTGAGCCAAATTCTGAGACATGCCGCTGTGTGTGTGACAGTATCTGAGACCTGCCGCTGTGTGTGAGACAGTTTCTGAGACATAACGCTCTGTGTGAGACAGTGTCTGAATCATACCGCTGTGTGTGAGACAGTTTCTGAAACATGCCGCTGTGTGTGAACCATTGTTTGAGACATGCCGCTGTGTGTGGGTCAATTTCTGAGACACGCTGCTGTGTGAGAGCCAGTATCTGAGACACGCTGCTGTGTGAGAGCCAGTATCTGAGACACGCTGCTGTGTGAGAGCCAGTTTCCTTGATGCTCAGATCTGGTAGGATGGCAGTATTGTACTTCTTCTTGGTCTACGGCAGGGGTCACCAAACTTTTTTCATGGCGGGCCGGATAACTGACAAAATGACGAGCGCGGGCCGGATAGTCATTCTGTACAATACTTGCGCCGTCTCCGTGGCGAAGGTCTTACGGACGCGGTTCGTAATCCCGTATACCCACGTTCGAAACACAGCTGCGCACGATTTGGCAGCAGACTGCGTCGCGCTGGTTTTTTACGCTATGACATGGGTGCCGGTCGTTCAGAAACTACTGAACGTAAACTTGCCAAGACATCAACAACAGCAAAAAATACTGGTGTTGACTGCAAACGTCCTGTAAAGGATATGCAACTAACTTTAACAATACTTGCAAGCCAGAACGAAAGCTTTGGGGAAAAAGACGAAAAACTAAGTTAATCATGGATGAGTGGCATGCAATGCACAAAAAACAAAGACAACCAACATATTTATTTACTTACAAATGTTATCAAAGAAGGTGACGTTGGCAAAAAGATAGTTACATCAGACCTAGTGTGCACATATCCGAATCTCACAAATTAAGCAGTAAAAATGGTTAGTGAGATTTGTGAAACTGATATTTGGCTTTCAACATATCATTAATGTTTGGTTTGGAATTGCTGCAACCAGTCAAGAGAATTGTTCATTAGTCAATCTCGTTCGATGTGTTGACTTTACATACTTCATTTTTGAAAATGTTTGCTTACAGACATAAGTTGTTCCAAACACTGATGCCATACCAGCGGCAAATTTCTTCAGTTTCAGAAACTCAACATCAGGTAAGCAGGCGTAAAATTCAACAAGTTTTCCTTCTCTGTGCTTCTCTTTCAACAAGTCATTTGCTTGCAAATCAATGAGGTCCAACTGTTGTTCAACTGGCACATCATCAAGGTTACAATCAAACGGATTCTGGAACAGAAGAATGTCACTCTCAATTCTGCCAACATATGAAAATCTCTCCAAAAATGCTTCTTCAAGTCAGAATACTTTTTTTTTCTTCGGAAAATGGAGGTTGACATCGTCGCCGATTGTAGCGCAAAACTCGTTGAAACAGTAAAAATGAGAAAAGCTTTCTTTCTCCTTTCAGATGTGCTTCAAACAATGACAACTTTCTCCAAACTCTTTTGAAGATTCCGTAAAGGCCACAGACGAGGTTATTCTTTCTCTGAAGTTTCAAATTCAGTTCATTCATGTGGGATGTAATGTTGACCAAACATGACAGCTTTGAGAGCCATATAGGATCTGACAGGCGTGGATCAGTTCTATATTTTTCAATGAGGAAAACATCTATTTCGTTTCGGAGCTTGTAGAAACGAAACATGACTTTACCGCAGCTGAGCCATCTCACTGATCTAATAGGTGATAAGACAAGTCACAGAATTCAGAATCAATTTCTTCAAGAAAAGCCTGGAACTGACGGTGATTGAGTGCATGTCCTCGAATGAAGTTCACAGCAGGAACGACTGGTTTCAGTACACAAGAAATATCTAAGTCTTTCCCACAGAGTGCTTGCTGGTTTATGATGCAGTGTATCAACAGAGCGCCCGCAATTTGCAAATCTTCCAACTGAGTCCTGATCTTCCCCATCAGACTCTTCCTCGCTGCAGCCAAGTTTTTCCTCCATAACCTGTAATACGTCGAAGCTGATTACACTGAAGGTTATAGTTTTATAGTCTTGCAAAACTGTTTGCACTTCCATAAAAATATCGTTTCCAGTTGTTGTTCCATGCATGCTGCAAACGGATGCCAACTCTTCCGTTTTGTGAAAGTCCAAATTGACACCACAAATGAATACGAGAAGTTGTGACGTACTCGAGAGATCAGTAAACTTATCCAGCGTAAGAGAATGCCACATCAAGTTCCTAGTTTTCTCGCGCATCTGTAGCACTATGTTCTCTGCAAGTTCTTCTGTTCTTCGCACAACTGAACTTGCCGAGAGGCTGTTAGTTCCAAACAAATGGACTTTCTCATGACACAAGTCATTTGCTGCTTCGATCATACACTCTTTGATGAAGTTACCATCAGTAAACGGTTTCCCATCTTATGCACTATTTTGTAACTTGTACGAGTGACAGATTCATTTTCAGCAAACTATCTCTTTGAGTTTCTAAACCACGTTTCAGGGACTCATATTTCACAGAACGTAACTTTCCAGAAAACTTTGACTATGTTGATAGATGTTTTGTTTCGTAGTGACGCCGAAGATTGTACTCTTTCAAAACGGCAACACGTTCGCTGTATATTACGCAACTGGTTTCCTGGTCCTTTGTTTCCATAAAGAAGTACTTTACACCTCATTCTTCATTGAGAATGCCAACACTCGACGTCCATTGTTATTTCTTATTAGCCATAATTAGCCGCTCTCCCTGGTCAAGAGGTTACACTACTTTCCCCGTAATCCCATATACTCTCGAAAGTAACGTGACGTGCGCGAGAATCGGTAGCGGTTCTCTCCGCGTCGGTAACTTAGGGGTATATAAGCCGATAGCTCAGAAAGCAATGACAAACTACTGAGCGTAATCTTGCCAAGAAATCAACAATCAGCTGAAAGATGCTGATGTTGAGAGAAAAAAAGCCATAATTAAGGGAGAAGTACATGGGATCTGAAAATGAAAAAGACATTAAATTAGAAACGTAATTAAAATCCTATTGAAACACAAGAAACGCAGAGGGGTCACTGGTAAAGCTACGGCTTGCCAAAGGTACATATACAGTTTATAGATACCTTTGGTATTATAATATACCTCATAATAAGGTTTGTAAAATATATAAATAGGGCCGGCCTAAATAAACACCCTAGAGCAGAGTTTTTCAACCTGGGTTCTACGAGTGACAACCAGGGGTTCCGCCGACTGTCTATCAAAACTGTTATTTACTGCCAATATATTACCTTGCAATGTATGGCAAGGTGATCTTCGGGCCTAAGGAATTAAGACCGCCTGGCTAGTGCAGTCGCTGCGAACTGTGCTGGTTAGAATTTTTTTAGCCCCCGAAAGAAAACATCCCACACCTTACCGAGGATTCGAACCTTACCGAGGATACGAACCCGGGGTTCCGTCGAAACAGACGAAAATCGACTAAATGCAATATTTCCGCCCATGTGGTGTATTACATAAAGTAGGACAAACACTTGGATCACAGCACAGAGTTCCTTGAGCAACGTAAACATATGGGTAAGAAACTGCTCCAGCAGAAATGTTGAAAAACACTGGCACAGAGACCAGCTCGATTAACACCTTGACCGGGGAATTCTTCTGAGCTGGGGATAATATTTTAGTAATAACACGAGGCTCCTATGGCATTTTTATTCTATGTTTGCTACTTTATTGCCTCTATTCACACTTATATTTCACTTACCTATCGCTATCAAACAAAGAAATTCTTGTCACATACCTATAAAATAGATGACTGGCAAAAAGAAGTTAATATTTGTGGAGCACGATCCTATGTTGACAGCCGGACGCACCTGGGGAGGGAAAGATGCGTGTGTGGTTGTGTGTGTGGCCATAGAAACCATAGTAATGTTAGAGCGTAGACGGCGCTACCACGAGCCGGGGAAGGACTTGGGATGGCGCGAGTTAAGCAAATATTACAATAAACAAGAAAATCTAGATACAGTAATACACATAGCAGCCAGGAAGTCTCCGCGCGTATGAAAATCTCGTGTTATTCCAAACATAATATTTACATTTAAATTGTATCCCAGCGTCTTGTGTTCCATATGTTATATCAAGCAATTTCAAGTATCGTCGGCGGGCCGGATGAAATGACGTCGCGGGTCGGATCCGGCCCGCGGGCCATAGTTTGGTGACCTCTGGTCTACGGTATACTAAGAACGTTGCTGTAACTTGTAAGTTCGCGAGCGTCGATGTTCTTCTTTCGTGGTTTTGAAAAGGAATATTACATTACATGAAAAGTGCTTCCTGGGCACGTTCAGTGGTTTGCCATTGCTTTTTGAACGACCGGCACTCATGCCATTGCATGTTTACATATTTTTCCAAATCGCCGGCAGCTAACATAAACATAACGATAAATCTGACTTAAGTCTCAAACGCTTCTAAATTTATTGCTACGATCAATCATACAATTGGACTAGAAACAACTGGCCACATAGGGTCATCAGTTAGATCTATGTAACAGATCTGGTGGTCCGACTACTCAATTAGATCTATCTAACAGATCTGCTGGTCTGACTACTCAATTAAATCTATTTAACAGATCTGTTGGTCCGACTACTCAACTAGATCTATATAACAGATCTGTTGGTCCGACTACTCTTGAGCCAGCTCTGTGGCAAAGGCGTTAAGAATGCAATTCGTAATCCCGCACACCGCGTACGAAATACAGCTGCGGGAGATCTAGAAGCAGACAGCCTTGCGCTGGAGCTGGAGCTGGAGCTGGAGCTGGAGCTACGGAGGGAATCGAAAACAATAGTATGAGGGAATGAGGGAATCGAAAACAATAGTATGAGGGAATGAGGGAATCGAAAACAATAGTATGAGGGAATGAGGGAATCGAAAACAATAGTATGAGGGAATGAGGGAATCGAAAACAATAGTATGAGGGAATGAGGGAATCGAAAACAATAGTATGAGGGAATGAGGGAATCGAAAACAATAGTATGAGGGAATGAGGGAATCGAAAACAATAGTATGAGGGAATGAGGGAATCGAAAACAATAGTATGAGGGAATGAGGGAATCGAAAACAATAGTATGAGGGAATGAGGGAATCGAAAACAATAGTATGAGGGAATGAGGGAATCGAAAACAATAGTATGAGGGAATGAGGGAATCGAAAACAATAGTATGAGGGAATGAGGGAATCGAAAACAATAGTATGAGGGAATGAGGGAATCGAAAACAATAGTATGAGGGAATGAGGGAATCGAAAACAATAGTATGAGGGAATGAGGGAATCGAAAACAATAGTATGAGGGAATGAGGGAATCGAAAACAATAGTATGAGGGAATGAGGGAATCGAAAACAATAGTATGAGGGAATGAGGGAATCGAAAACAATAGTGTGAGGGAATGAGGGAATCGAAAACATAGTATGAGGGAATGAGGGAATCGAAAACAATAGTATGAGGGAATGAGGGAATCGAAAACAATAGTATGAGGGAATGAGGGAATCGAAAACAATAGTATGAGGGAATGAGGGAATCGAAAACAATAGTATGAGGGAATGAGGGAATCGAAAACAATAGTATGAGGGAATGAGGGAATCGAAAACAATAGTATGAGGGAATGAGGGAATCGAAAACAATAGTATGAGGGAATGAGGGAATCGAAAACAATAGTATGAGGGAATGAGGGAATCGAAAACAATAGTATGAGGGAATGAGGGAATCGAAAACAATAGTATGAGGGAATGAGGGAATCGAAAACAATAGTGTGAGGGAATGAGGGAATCGAAAACAATAGTATGAGGGAATGAGGGAATCGAAAACAATAGTCTAGGAATCACCAACTCAAGTCTGAGAAAATTTGTCACTGAATCGAAAATATTAGTCAAAGAATCGCGAACTGTAATCAGGGAATTGTAAACATTAGTTGGGGAATAGTAGAAACGGAATCATGAACAATAGTTGTGGAATCGTGAACAGTAGTCGTAGAATAACGAACAGTAGTCTGGCAATTACGAACAGTAGTCAGGGAATAGTCTTGGAATCGTGAACAGTAGTTGTGGAAACTTGAAATCACGAACAGTAGACGTGAAATCACGAACAGTAGACGTGGAATCACGAACAGTAGTTTGGCAATTGCGAACAGTAGTCGCGGAATCGCAAACAGTAGTCACGGAATTAGGAACAGTTGTCGCGGAATCATGAACAGTAATCACGAACAGTAGTCTTGAGAATCGCGAACAGCAGTCTGTGAACCTCTTGCTGAGTTCAACCTCGGAGAAACGCTTTCCCAAAGAAAGGCATCTAAAGCAACTGTTATCCTAAACTGAAATACCCTTAATCGTAAATGTTTCTTTTTGAGTGACTTTCCCCCAAGTACATTCATCAAATAGCCTATTCTAGCTTTGAACGCGGCCTGAAAACATCACTAGGTGCAGAGCAACGGCTGAGCATTCAAGGATTTTAATGATCGTAATTTGGTTAAGCTACGGGTCAACACACCAGAAAGAGGCTCCCGCAAAATGTGTCAGCAAACTCCGATTACAGCCAGAAGTCTTTTAAAATCTATTCTAGCAATTAATTCACAACATCATGGCACAGAATGTCGTGGCTTCCCTGCTAGAAATCGTTGTCACAATAGATTAACGACTTTTATTAAGTAGAATTTAGGAGGAAAAACACCTTTAATGCTCTGCGTTGGGTTCCTGGGTACACTGATTTTCGTGGACAATTTTTAGCGCCCTATCGTTGTTAAGACAGAAAAGGGCTGGGCAGAACAGAAATATAATGAACACGTTTTTAAGGCATCGGTAATTGCTGATAATAGATAGAGGTTAATATTAGATTACAAAGGGGGCTGAGTGGTCTCGAGGTATGGTGTGGTGTCCGCCTCGAGTGCTGGAGGTCCCGGGTTCAGGCCCGGTGAGGACCGGGATTTATTTTAAAATTCTACCTGGACTTCCAGTAATAAAATTTCCCCTGGTCGCTGGGTAGTGAGATCGGACGCCCGTGTGTATTGTTGCGCACGTAAAAAATCCCTTGGCAGATGGAAATCGAAAAAGAGTAGCCTAACGGCGCTGTCCGGGCAAAATTTCGAGTAAAAATCTACCCAAAGTATTTCAGGATCCTCGCCGATGCAACGGAGTTCGTGCCTTGAGCTGAGTTTCTCCAGACTCAGGTTTGAGTTAGGAGGAAAACGGAGCACGTATGGGTTAAATCGTGTGCCGTGATGTTGATCCAAACGACTAAACTAAACGACTAATTAGACTACAAAAGTCCAGATGAACTTTTATAGAACTAGGAGTTGCGTTGAGTTGAGTTGAAGTTAACTAACCCTAACCCTAACCCCAAGAACCGCTATCACAGCACTCGGAACATTCCCATACATGCTCCGTCCCCATCTACAACAGCCAGCGAAGAGTCCCAATACTAATGGTACCAGTAGCGGTCTGATTATGTGCTCGTCTGCAACTTTAGAATTAGGAGAACCCGGGAAGCTTAACCTGGTCAACAAATGACCCGCAGAAGTCGGACGAGTCGTCCTAAAGGCGCAAATAAACAAGCACAACGTAAAAACGTACGCGTGAGAGTGGAATATCCTTCGAAACACCCTGGAAGGTTAACCCGGTCAACAAACACGCGCAGAAGTCGAATGTGTTCGGCCTAACGGCGCAAAACAGGCTCACAACGTAATCACGTCCGAATAAAACTCCGGATGGACGTAGAGAAGAAGAAGAAGAAGAAGAAGAAGAAGAAGAAGAAGAAGAAGAAGAAGAAGAAGAAGAAGAAGAAGAAGAAGAAGAAGAAGAAGAAGAAGAAGAAGAAGAAGAACTAGGAAATCTGGGGAAGTCAACAGAAATTAAATGTAATACCAACTGTAGAATGTTTAACACTGCCATCAGATCAGTTAGGTTGGTGGATATCCAGAAACACGGTCAGCGGCTAAAACAATACATAATAGACTAGAAGCAGGCACTAATTGGGACATACGTTAGAAGGACTAAAGTACTATGGCAAAGTCACCAATGCTGAGCTTAAGAAGAGAACAAAACAAACATCGTAGAGTCAAGAAGGACAAACGTTGGCGCTGGATAGAACACACACTGAGAAATGTTGTTAATAAAATATCTAGTACGTCCTTCTTAGTAACCTATAGGGTAAGACAAACATTAGAGAGAGAGAGAGAGGGGGGGGGGAGGGGGGGGGGTGAGTGAGGGATTAAGAAAGAGATCGAGTGAGAGAGAGAGAGAGAGAGAGAGAGAGAGAGAGAGAGAGAGAGAGAGAGAGAGAGAGAGAGAGAGAGAGAGAGGGTTAATAGAGTAATGTAGAGAAAAAAATAGAGAGGGTGAGAGAAAGCGAGATAATATAGAGAAAGTGTAAGAGAGAGGGTGAGAGAGCATAGAGAGAGAGAGAGAGAGAGAGAGAGAGAGAGAAAGAGAGAGAGAGAGTGGGAGAATAGAGTAATGTAGAGAAAAAAATAGAGAGGGTGAGAGAAAGCGAGGTAATATAGAGAAAGTGTAAGAGAGAGGGTGAGAGAGCAGAGAGAGAGAGAGAGAGAGAGAGAGAGAGAGAGAGAGAGAGAAAGAGGGTGAGAGAGAGAGGGGTGTGAAAGAGGGAGAAGAATGAGAGAGGGTGAGGGAGAGACAGAAAGAGAATGGGAAAATAGAGGAATAAAGAGAAAAACAAAAACAGAGGATTAGAGAGAGCGAGATAATAAAAAGAAAGTATAAGAGAGAGGGTGAGAGAACATAGAGAGAGAGAGAGAGTGAGAGAGGGTGAGAAAGAGGGGTGAGAGAGGGGGTGTGAATGAGAGAGGGTGAGAGAGCATAGAGAGAGAGAGAGAGTGAGAGAGAGAGTGAGAGAGGGTAGGAGAGAGTGGGATGAGAGAAGGGATGAGAATGAGAGGGAGAGAGAGACTTAATCACACACGGAGAAGAGAAGTAGCGACAGAATGGGTAATCTGGGGACGACATGGAGGAATTGGCTATAAGACAGGGCTTGACGCAATCTGGTTAGAGAGGGAAACTGGTAGGCTCCCATTGGGGGGTAAAAGGAAGAAGATGAAGACGAGGTCTGACAGACAGACAGACAGACAGACAGACAGACAGACAGACAGACAGACAGACAGACAGACAGACAGACAGGCAGGCAGGCAGACAGGCAGACAGGCAGGCAGACAGACAAACAGACAGACAGACAGACAGACAGACAGATGAAGAATAACAAATTAGAAAACATAAGAGACACCCTTATAAAACACGACACTTAAAAGAAGGCAACAGATTGTATATGCAGCATACATTTCACAAAACAAAAATACCCACAAGGCAGGAAACTGTATCTGTATCCTTTCTTTGGACAGAGGAAAACAACCATATTATTTAAAATGCCATTACAAATGCCCTGTGCCATACTAAAGGGCATCTGATTCCCAACAAAGGGGGATTAACAATGATAGCTGGTGTCTAGATGTTATCTTCCTCCTATAAAATCTGTCATGTTCAGAGAAAGTAGTCTGCCCCTGAAAACGGGGACTCGAAGTACCCGACACTTGATACCCCTATGGAGGTACCGTGTTGTATCTTCAACCCATATCACAGGTAACATGGACGGGTGTAGGCCGCTGCGACGGCGGCCGTGGTATCACAGTTTACTAATCACGTCATAATCTATACACTATGGCCGCATAAAATCGCTTAAAGCGGTGAATTTAATACGCCATTCGCTAAGATCTGCCGGTGAAGAGTCAAAATTTAGCTATCTGGTTGCCGTGTACTTCCGTGTCCAATTTCCTGGGAGCGTCTTCCAGGGTGGTCGGAGGCTGTTCATAAAATTGTGGCTGGGGTTAGGGTATTTGTCCTCTCTCTTGTGTGTATTTTGGTGTGTGTGTATATATATATATATATATATATATATATATATATATATATATATATATATATATATATATATATATATATATATATATATATATATATGTATATGTGCACATGAACAAATTCATAAGTATTAATTTGCACTCATAGAAGCAGAAGGAAGAAGTAGTGAGTAGAGGACACATACAAACGGAAGGCGGTAGTTATCATTAGCTGACATGTTATACAGAACCTGTTTTGCTGTATGGCTGTGTATCCTGGAAAGTCGGCTCCGTGGCGTAGGTGTTACTAATGCCATTCGTATTCCCTCATACAGTGTTCGAAACACAGCTTCGAGCCATTCATATTCCCTCATACAGTGTTCAAAACACAACTTCGGGCCATTCGTATTCCCTCATACAGTGTTCGAAACACAGCTTCGGGTGATTTGGAAGCAGACCGGCTTGCGTTGGTTTCCATACTATGGTATGAGTGCTTGTCGTTCAGAAAGCAATGGCAAACTATTGAACGTAAACGTGCCCAGGAATCACAAACATCCCCCCCCCCCAAAAAAAAAAGCTGGAGTTGACTGCTACGTCCTGTAAAGGATATGCAACTAACTTTACAAGCAACAGAGGTGTGATTCCTCAGATGAATGTTGCGAATACCTTGGACTGGAAGAGGCTAATGAACTAGAACATTGTATGTAACAATAAGAAAGAGAAAAACAGCTTTCATAGGTCAAGTAGTGAGAAGAGTGGCTTGGAGAACATTGTGACAACTGGAAAGATAAGTGGGAAAAGAGGCATAGATATAATACTGAATGAACTGAGGCGGTGACATGGGGGGATGGGGGATATTATCAGCAGAACACCAAAGACAGAGAGATAATGTGGAGCGACATGAATGCCTGTGCCAGTTGGCGGGGCACTTGATGTTGATAGTTATAATACCAAGATTTGAACCTGTGACTTTCAAATGACGACAGAGCCTCGCTGCAGGAATAAAGTCTACTTCGACGCATAACCAACTCGACTAGGACAGAATGATTATGATGCTCATTATTATGTCTCGGTCTGTATTCCTCTTCTCTGTATATTTTTAGATCCCACACTCTTTGAAATGAGATGCCAACAAGCAGTGAGATGCCAACAAGCAGTGAGATGCCAACAAGCAGTGAGATGCCAACAAGCAGTGAGATGCCAGTGATACCTTTTCGTTAAATTGTTGATAGTTGGGTGTGTTTTGAGATTCAGTGTTTGTTAGACTTACACCAACCTTCTTTGTCGTTTCTTGTGACATGCATGGTCTGAGTCGGTGTTACTCTTCTTTGATTCATTATGGGTCTGTATCACAATGGTGTGTGCTGCTGCTGCAATTACATGAATAAACAGGCACGTGTTGATTCTCAATGGGAAAGTATTGTATTCTTCTGCTCCTGCTCCTGCTTCTTCTTCTTCTTCTTCTTCTTCTTCTTCTTCTTCTTCTTCTTCTTCTTCTTCTTCTTCTTCTTCTTCTTCTTCTTCTTCTTCTTCTTCTTCTTCTCTTCTTCTTCTTCTTCTTCTTCTTCTTCTTCTTCTTTCTCTCCTCCTCCTCCTCCCCTCCTCCTCCTCATTCTTCTTCTTCTTCTTCTTCTTCTTCTTCTTCTTCTTCTTCTTCTTCTTCTTCTTCTTCTTCTTCTTCTTCTTCTTCTTCTTCTTCTTCTTCTTCTTCTACTCCCTCCCCTCCACATGGTGCTTATCTGTCTCTAATTCTGTTCTCCTTGCGAATGTAAGTCACCCTCGATTGAGTTGGGGCGGGCACTAGCGAAGTTGATAGCGAATTGAACTGGTAATGCCATGAGCATGGTCGATCGCTAGTTCAACGCCTGGACTCGTCGCTTGTCAAAGTGAAGAAAAGATTGGCTATCTATTCCGCCTCGCTCTCAGGCCCACAAAATGTGATCGCGCTATCACTTCACAGACCCCCCACACCGATTAGTTGGACTAACAAATTGACTTCTCGTCTTTGACAGGGGTTGGGGGGGGGGGGGGCGTAAATTACAAGTACCTCGGAAGTAGGAATGGGTTAGCGAGATGGCAAAGGACACTGGTAATAGGGAAAGCTAATCCACACGCAAAAATCAATCAAGATCACTAGTAGCAGTACGTATATGAACTATGCTTGAGTTCAAATCGCAAAATAAAAACAACAAAAAACACTAGGAAAAAATATTTTTTTTTTTAAATCACAGAACCAAAGCAGGGCACAGCTTTGGGACACATGATTTATTTCGTTGGCCTTGTAGCTTAAAGACAACATACTTTCTAGTAGTACTGATGTCCGGCTTGTTCGAGGTTGTTTGGTTGCGTGAACTACATTTCAGAGAAAATATGGCGTAGCTGGCTAGAAAACATCTAGAAACGGAACAACCTCATCTAGAAATATCGAGACCTTGTAGGCTAACATCTGGTTGGGATAGTGACTACCGCTTCCATCAAGGATGAACTCCATGTTTCGTATAGGACTTTTGTGGTGGCATTTTGGCAACGGCATTATGTACAGAGAAAGTTTTTTACATCTGTCCGAGGTTGTTTCGTTGCGTGATCTGCATTTCGGAGATAAAATGGCGTGGCTGGCTAGAAAACATCTAGAAACGGCACACCAGCATTTAGAAACATCGAGACTTTGTAGATGAACATCTGGTTGGGAAAATGACTGCCAATTCCATCAAGGATGAATGTTTCGTGGAGGACTTTCGTGGTGGCATTCTGGTGGCTGCATTATGCACAATGTGCCTGGGCGGGCTGTTGTTTGCCGAGACTCCTGTCTTTTCCACTTTTCACATGGGGCAGTGAGGAATATTTTATGTGATATTAACTGGCACAGAAACGGAGAATAATGGGGACGACCCGTTGTTGTGATGTTGGAACCGCGACTGAACTGAGCTGATGTCCTATCCAGTATGTCCTATCCAGTATGTCCTATCCAGTATGTCCCATCCAACGCTGGCGTCTGTTCGTTGCCTCTTGACCCCTCTGCTATTTGTGTATTTCTCTCCGTTGGTGATTGTGTCTGACCGTGTTAGTCCATCAATTCTTCCCGGCACGAGTTGACACACTTTGGTGGGAGATTATTTATTTAATTAATACTGTTGGCGTGGACCTGTTAAAAACCTGTTAAACATAACGTTGTGGAATTGTATGCAATCTGTCAGAATTAGCACGCAACCAGAGGATAATGTGATCTCCCTTGATGCTGCTGTAGTGGATCCAAGTATCTAGTCTTTTCAAATAATGGCAAGATACAGTAATAGGGAGTCATGTGTGCATTCTGCACAAGCTAAATATCTATGGGAAGTTGGAAATTTTAAGCTAGAAAGGCCACTGCTCTAGTTAAATGTAATATTGGGAAAACTATGCCTACATATAATGGTTGTAATATGGGAGAAGTCCCCTTCCCCCTTCTCACACAAACACACCCATCCCCCCACCCCCACACACAACAAACAAACCGAAAATAAATAAATTACAATAGAATAGAATAAAATAAATAAATTGTTAAGAAAATGTCCCTAAACAATTTCCTGCTATGAGCCTGTGAAGAGATAGGACACTCACATTTGCACGGCGGCAGAGGCGGGTAATGTTCCCCTCACTTAGCGAGACGTCGAACGCAGGTGTCGAACTCTGATCCGATAGAGGCATTTCTTGCATAGCCCCCTGTCAGCTGCGCTAACGCTACTACTGTTGTATCTACGTTTACTTTATACAGTTTGGGCGGGAAAACGAGATTTGTCAGCGTCTGCACTGATAGTTCAACACTCTTATCGTGAACTTGATTATATTGTTCAGTAATGCATAGGGATATAAATTGTTGGATCAAAGTGTTCAGTAATACATACATATATCAACTGTAGGATCTAAGTTATCACTAATTCATACAGATATCAGTTGTTGGATCAAAGTGTTCAGTAATACATACATATATCAACTGTTGGATCAAAGTGTTCAGTAATACATACATATATCAACTGTTGGATCAAAGTGTTCAGTAATACATACATATATCAACTGTTGGATCAAAGTGTTCAGTAATACATACAGATATCAGTTGTTGGATGATAGTGTTCAGTAATACACACATGTCAGGATCTTATATTCGGCTCGTTGGCTAACACATGTGAGACAGTACAAGTACAACGTGATTCGACGTAAGACACAGCAACACAATTTCTATGGATTTATTACCACATTAAATACATAACAAAAGTTACAGCAATGTACAACATATAACAACTCACAACCACAATACAGCTCATAGGTCTGACGCTCACGATATCAGTCGTTCAGCTCACAACCACGGAGGTTCACACAAAACGCCTTGCTCTCGACACACACGTCCGTTCAGATGTCCAGTCCCAGCTTGGTCTGAGATTAACACACACACTGTCCACTGCCTCTCGTGGGGTCACGTGGCTTTGCGTGCGTCTGTCGTCAGCGCTGGTCGCGTGTCAGGTAAGAATCTCGCCAGCCGACAACTCTTGTCCGCCGGGTGCCGTAACGATGTTGCTGCACACTTAGGCTCTGACATTCTCCCCGGGTACTTCAATGAAAGATGCCATCTTTCATTCATGATGTATGTATATACTGGGGTAGTGTTAATTTCATGTCAGAGACTACTTTTTCCCAGTGTTATGCATGAAAATACATATAAGGCATGGAAATATATACACAACATGTAAGTTGCATTGAAATGACAAATGAAGTACAACTTTTAACACAATTCAGGTTTCATCCCCCTGATGCCTGGTTACCTCCATCGCAATAATACCCAGTCAGATCAGTAGCACCAGCTTCAGCATTCCC
>JACEFZ010004594.1:0-44255 GCA_014155875.1 Cepaea nemoralis
CTTGGAAAAAAAATTTTGAAAAAAAAAAACCAATTAAAAAATGAAATACGCAGTGCGCGCTCTCTCTCTATCTCTCTCTCTCTCTCTCTCTCTCTTTCTCTCTCTCTCTCTCCCTCACTTTCTCTTATTCTCTCACACACACACATCCACACACTCTCTCTCACTCTCTGTTTCATACTTTCTCTCTCACTCACTCTCTTACATCCTCTCTTACTCACTCACTCACCTTCACATTCCCACACACACACACACATAGTGAAATATTATACCACTAGGTGACTCATGGAGGCATATAGTTGGTGTGGAGTAAGTATTGACAGAGTTTTCGGTTGAATGTGTAGGGTCTCATTGGAGTTTTAAGATCTGTTGGAAGGTCATTCCTAAGTGGGCACCAGAATACGCAAAGCACGTTTTGTATAAGTTAAATCTAGGTTTTGGGACATATAATAAATTTAAGCGCTTGCTGTTTATTGCATAAGATTGAATCAATGGTTGAAGATACTCTGGGGTATATTTAGATATTACTTTATTCACTAATTTGTCTTTGTTAAAATGGAAACGCTTTCGAAGTGCCAGAAACTAGACGTATTTTGAAGAGACCAAAGTCGTTTCATATTGGATTTAGGGCAACCATCCCAGACTGTGGAACAATAATAGAGGTGAGATTGAATATAGGATGTATAGAATAACTTTCGCGTGCTCTCGTCCAGGGGTTGCTGAATTTTAGCAAGTTGCTAAACTTGCTATGCTATTGTCTTGGTAAGGACGTGGACATGGGAGCTCAAATTTAAATGTCTATCAATTACAAGACCTAATGACTTATGTTCATTTACATTAACTATAGGTAACGTGTCTATGCGGAGTTCGAGCGCTGCCCCAGTTACGGCTAGTGTCTGAAGTTTTTGTCTGGTCGTTATTAGCATGGATTTGGTTTTGTCGATGTTAATTTGCACGCGGTTTTTATTGCTCCAGGTAGTAAGATTATCAAGTTCTTTTTGTAAATAACTTTCTAATTCACTACGGTTGTCCTGACTAGCATATATAGTACAATCGTCTGCAAATAGATCACATGTAGTATTGAGATATAGAGGAAGGTCGTTAATATAAACTGCGAAAAGCAACAGACCTAGTATTGAGCCCTGGGGCACACCAAAATTAAGCTGTGTGGGTCTTGATAGACGGTTATTATAGGACACAACTTGTATGTCAGATAAAAATGACGTAATTAAGTTCACCATATTGGCACTAGTCTTCATTTGTTTCAATTTGCTAATTAAAATATTGTGATATTGTCATATTAAAAGCTTTTTTAAAGTCTACAAACACAGCTCCACAAATGTTGCCATTGTTGATGTTAAAATGCCAGTTATCGGTCATCTTTGTTAGAGCACTATGGCAAGAATATTTAGTTCGAAACCCAGATTGGAACCAAACAGCAGCAATTAAAATGGGAAATAAAGAAGGAAATTATAAATACAAAAAGTTGGGAGTAAGACATGGATGTGTTTTGTCACCGGTTCTCTTCTCCCTCTATAGCGAAGTAAACATGAGAGAGATCAAAGAAAAGCCAGGAATAATATTTGGAAGTTATAATATAAATAATATACGTTATGCAGATGACACAGTATTGATAGCAGATAATGCAACAGATCTAAAACAATTCTTGGACATTGTAGTAACAGAGAGTGCAAAGAAAGGACTCTCCTTGAATATCAAGAAAACAGTAACAATGGTGATATCAAAGAAACAGGTGATACCCAAATGTGAAATAGAGATAGAAGGGAAAATTCTTCACCCGGTGGATAGTTTTAAATATCTAGGGACATTTATAACATCAGATGGAAGGTTCGCAACAGAGATTAAGAGCAGAATAGGGCAAGCAAAGACTGCATTTTAAAAAAAATGAAGAATATCTTATGCAATTAGTCGCTATCATTGAATGTAAGAAAGAGAGTGCTAAAGAGCTATACAGAACCTGTTTTGCTGTATGGCTGTGAATCTTCGAATATACATGAATAAATTAGGAAGAGATTGGAAGCAACAGAGATGGGGTTCCTTAGACGAATGTTGCGAATTCCTTGGACTGCCAATGTAACTAACGACGAATGCCTTATAGAGGCTGGCGAAACTAAAACATTATTTACAACAATAAGAAAGAGACAAACAGCTTTTTTTGGGCATGTGATGAGAAGAGAGGTGCTGGAGAAGTCGTGACAACTGGAAAGATCGAAAAGAAGAGAGGCAGAGGCAGACCACGAGAAATGATGGTGGATGGACTGCGACGGTGGCATGGAGGAATATCAACGGAAGAGTTGATGCAGAAAACCAAAGACCGAGATCTGTGGAGAGTCATGAACGCTTACGCCAATCGGTACGGCATTTGACGGTGATGCTTTTCTAATGGCTTTGATAGCGACAATAGTAAGGAAATTGGTCTATAATTACCCAAGACACTGTTATCATTTGAGCCATTTTTAAATAGAGGATAAACTTTAGCAATTTGTAATGCAGATGGGAAGTAGATTTTAGCCAGGCATTGATTATATATGAGCGTTAAAGACTCACTAATGATTGGAGCGGCAAAGCAAAGAATTCTATTACTAATCCCATCTAGGCCGTGTGAGATTGTTGCTTTGAGTTTTGAGAGATGTTGATATACTTCTGCAACCGACATAAAGGGAATCTCAGCGGGAATGTTTCTATTGCACTTCTCCTCACAGAATGATGACACTGAACTTACATTACATGATGAGTTTGGTATTGAAGACTTTAGATTCTCTATTTCCGATTGAAAGAAACAACTGTAATCCTCGCAGTCTCTCATTAGTGTTTTCTTGTTGGTTAGCGAATTAATAGCCGTCCATATATTTGTGCTATTTGATTTATTTACAATCACATTTTTAAAAAGGTCTTTCTTTATCCTACGAATTTCATATTTAACTTTACTTCTTAGTCTCCGGTAGTTGATGAAGTCTTTATTTTTGTGTTGCATCTCGCTCTCTCATGATTTCCAGAACTTCACTAGTGATCCATGGGGATTTATGTTGATTCTTGACACGAATTTCTTTGACTGGTGCGTGTTCATCAAACACACAATAGACCGTCTTTGTCCAGAAAGCTAATGCATCGTCCGGATCAGGTAGTAGGTAAACGTGATCAAGCGCTGCATTTTTTAAGTCATGTAAATATAACTCTTGTTTGAACGCTTTAAAATTTCTAATTTTGATGCTTACATGTTTATTTTTAGGAGTTTTGAACCCAATTTTTAACCATGTGCAGCATACAGGGTAATGGTCACTAACTGTAATAACAGGAACAGAACATTCGATAATATTATCTGGACAAGTAACATATATATGATCAATTATATTTTTGGAGGTTCTGTAACCCTTGTGGGACGGTTTATTAGTTGCTTGAAATTGTAAGATAGAATGATATCGTCCAAGGTCTGGTTCTTCTTCTTCTTCAGCGTTCCGAGTCATTGAGGTTCTTTGCTGCAAATACAATCCGTCTCCATTCGTCTCTCTGGTGGACCTTCTCTTGCCAGTCGTTGATTCCAAGTGCTTGTAGGTCTGTACATGTATTATCTCTCCACCGCCTTCTTGGTCTACCTCGGGGTCTGCGGTCATTTATTTCCTGAGTGTAAGCGAGTTTTGTTTCCCTATTATCTTCCATTCTTTCTATATGCCCCAGCCATTGTAGTCTATTAGCCTTCATGATACCAGTGATTAGCGGGGACTTAAACAGATCATAAATGTCTTTGTTAATTCTTCTTTTCCACTCGCCACTTTGTGTATCCCTAATGGGTCCAAAGATGCGTCTTAAAATTTTGTTCTCAAAGGTTTGTAACAAGGCTTCGTCTCCTTTCGTTGTACTCCAGGTTTCAGAGCCATACAGCACAACTGGTCTGATCAGTGTTTTGTATATTGTGATTTTGGTGTTACGAGATAGCGCCTTTGATTTTAGTAGATGTTGTAGTGCATAGTATATCTTATTTCCAGAGTTGATTCTAGTTTGTATTTCTTCCCTTATGATGTTGGAGCAGTTGAAGATTGTACCCAGGTATTTGTATGTTTCCGTTCTTTTAATGGTCATATTATCTATTTGTATGTGGCCAGAGTTTTTAGCCATTCCGTCTCTTGAAATTACCATATATTCTGTCTTATCTTGGTTGATAACCAGCCCCATCTGTTGGGCTTTTTCCTTTAAGTGAGTCAATATTTCCAATGTCTTTTGTTCACTTTGTCCCTATAATATCTATATCATCTGCATAACCAAGCAGCTTGGATGTTCCTCCAATATCACATTCCTCCTTTACCTTCCTTACAACTTTCTCTAGAGCCAGATTGAAGAGTAGCGGCTGATAGTGCATCACCCTGTTTCAAGCCAGATGTTATTTGGAAGGGGTCTGATTTCCTGCCTTTATATGTTACTATATTATAAGTATCTTCCATGCATAGTCTGGTCATGTTGATTAACTTCCTTGGTATTCCAAATTCCTGCATAGCATTCCATAGACTATTCCTATGGACACTATCATAAGCCTTTTTAAAATCCACAAAAATGTTATGGAGATCTCTTTTATATTCCCAATGTTTCTCGGCTATTTGTCGTAAGATAAATATCTGATCTATTGTTGATCTGTTTTGTCTAAAACCCTGCCTGGTAGTCACCTAATATGTCTTCTGAATATGGTTTTAGTCTATTTAGTAATACTGCGGATAGTATCTTATAGCTTGTGGACAGTAGTGATATTCCTCTATAATTTCCACATTGGAACTTGTCTCCTTTCTTAAAGATAGGTATCAATAATGACTCTTTCCAGTCATGGGGTAATTCTTCTGTCCTCCAGATTTTTATTATTAGTTCGTATAGCTTTAGATGTAATGCATGGCCACCTGCCTTTATAAATTCAGCAGCAATTCCATCAGTCCCAGTTGCCTTATTGTTTTTAAGTCGTGTGATTACATATAGGATTTCTTCAAATGTAGGTTCTTCAATTTGTGGTTCGCATGTTAGAACATCTTCCTGTGGGAAAATGTTACTTGGAGCTTCACAATTTAGTAATTCAATAAAATATTCTTTCCATGTGTTGCACATTTCCTCATTGGTATTTATCATATTCCCATTTTTGTCTTTTAAACCATATGTGTTTTGTTGGTGCCCTCGTTTCATTGACTTCAGTTCTTTAAAAAATTTTCTGGATTCATTTTTCTGGTGATTAGTTTCCATATCTTTGATTATATTACTCATATATTCTCGCTTCTGCTGTCTGACTATTTTTGTAGCCTCTTTACATTCATTTCTATAATGCTCTTCCTTTTGGATGTTATTGATGTCATTTAACCATACATGTCTGGCATTCTTCTTCCTAATGACTGCTTCTTCACATTTTTGATTGAACCATCTGTTCTTTCTATGCGTGGTTAACACACCGAGACATTCTTCTGCGGTAGATTGAATTGTATTCTTGATGTTCAACCAAGTTTGGTCAACGCTTTCCTCCGAAAGGGTTTTGCAGAGTTTCAAGTTTACATTTTATTTCATCTGTAAATTTCTCTTTGACTGTAATGTCTTGTAGTTTTTCTCTGTTATATGTTGGGTGTAATCTTTGTAATTTAGTATAGAAAGCTCTCTTAAGTTTTATTTTAAATTTTGCTCCAACGAGGAAGTGGTCACTGTGGCACTCAGCTCCTCTATAACTTCTGACTTGCTGTATGTTTGATGCATTTCTGTTGTTAATTAAAATGTGATCTATTTGATTATAGGTTCTCTTGTCACATGATTTCCAAGTTTGTTTGTGTATATCCTTTCTTTGTAGTCTGGTACTGCTAATCTGCAGTCCTTTGGCTTCTGCCAGGTTGATGACTCTCCATCCATTATCATTTGAAGTTGTATGTAGGCTTTCCATACCGGCCACTTTTTTATTAGTTTGCTCTCTACCTATTTTTGCATTGAAGTCTCCCAGCACAATCAGGATGTCCTGTTTGGGGGTTTCTTCTATGACATCTTCCAGATCATTATAAAAGTCTTCTTTAATATCATCTTCTTTCTCTTCAGTAGGTGCATGTACATTAATCATCGTTATATTTTTCTATTTACCTTTTATTCGTAATTTACTAATCCTGTCATTAAAAGCTTTAAAGTTTAAAACGTTCCCCCATAACTCTTTTTTGATGACAAATCCTGTTCCTAATTCATGTTTATTTTGGGTGTTTCCTCCATATATTATAATAATTCCATTTTGCTCTAAAGTACCCTCTCCTGGCCACCTTATTTCATGAATTGCTTATATACCCATTTGATATTCAACCAGCTCCCGGTTTAGTTCTTCGGCCGCTCCAGCTCGATATAGTGTCCGTACATTCCATGTTCCAAATCTCAAAAGTCCTTTAACGTTCCAAGGTCGTTGTCCAGATAAGTCAGTCCGATATCGAGGCTCATGTATTTGTTTCATAACAAAGAAAGGTTTTTACAAAGGTGGGGATGTTAACCCCCACGCTTCAACCCCCAACCTGGAGGACCAGGGTGTTTCTCTTTGTCTGTTCTCTACCCTTTGACCTGTCCGGCTTGGGAGGCCCTGCTGGTAGCTACGCTACCGCCGGCATAGCTCTCAGGGTCATTGAGAAACTCAAGCTCCCCCACCACGAAAGGTGGAAACACCATCGGGGGAGCAAGGTCTGGTTGGATTTACTAATATCTATGTTGAAGTCACCTAGTACCATAATTTCTCTATCTGCTGTAAATACTTTATCCATCATTGTAGTAAAGCAGTCATACCAGTACAATGATTCCTATATAGATATCCAATGGGAAACGGCTGTTGGCTGCCTGGCTTAACCTCTAACCGAACACATTCTATGCCTACGGTCTCTAAATCACTTCTGCGGGAACAGTTGAGGGAATTAGAAATGTTTACAGCAATACTTGTCTTTAATTTTTGATTTGCATCTCTCCGAATTACTTTTAAACCCTTTAAGAGAGATTTCGGAGTCGGTTATTTTGTCGTTAAGACGACTTTCTGTGATTCCAAACACATGGAACTGTTTGGACTGTATTACCGAGATTTCGGGTAATTTATTGAGCAGATGAAATATGTTGTTATGGCCTACATATAGACCATTTTCGCTGAGCCACTGATCGTGATTGGAGAACATTACAAAATGAAAGGAAGATGTCACTTGTGGTATAAGATTGCGGGGATTTTGAAAATTTAATTAGTAGTAGTTAAGGCTGTTAGGGGTGGTAAGAAAATGTCTTTGCTGGAGTGCCATCATGAAAGCTTGGTGCAGGGCTGCAGCATTGTACTGCATTAGCTGCTGGAGTTAACGGTTCCACTGATAGGAGTTTAGATTACCGTCCAACGAGGGACGACTGCTATGAGTGTCACTGGAAGTGCCTACATTGGAAGAAGGCATCATGGGCACAGAATCATTGTTTAACAATGTCCCATTTGACATGGTGGGGAGGGGGGGATTGCTTTATTGGTAAGGGAGGAAACAAAGTATCATAGTTAGCAACATTTGGATTGGATCATGGGTTGCTATTCATGGCATTGTATTCCTGGGGTATGAGCAAGGGTGGTGTGGGAAGAGAGGTAGTGTTTTCTGAACACTGAGATATGGCCGTTGCCGGAGGTGAAGCTCGGTTTACTCCTCTCACTAGTGCTGATTGTTGTACACGTTCGGGATATTTTATGTTCTTCGCTAGTATGCTACTTCCTAGCTTGGAACAATGTATTGATCCATATATAATCTTTTCTCAGGAGCCCCGGACAGCGATGTAACGTATGGGGTATTATTAATGGAATTCATGTTATCTTTACAAAATTTATAGAGAGTTAGATTTGCAGCATCTGCAGTACGAAGCTATTTTCGCAGTGTAACGGTCAGCCTATCAATGTCAGCATCTGGTAGAGGATAGATTGAAATTTATTCGCTGTCAGAAGATGACATGCGATCGCTATAGATTCCCTTCAACAGGGAGTCTCCAATGATGACATGTGTTGTACTGTCATCTATTGTTATTTCACGCTGCAGGTGTGTCCGCTTGGACTGTTGTTGCCACTGGTCACTGTCGTCTTTCTTGTGTTATTGTTTATTATCGCTTGTTTGAGTTGATTGTTGATGTCCAGTAATTGTAGTTGCTGAGCTCTGTGATTCCTGGTCTGTTGCTGAAGAGTCAAAACTTAAGGCCTGGAGCCTGTTGCTGATATGCACATCAATGGGGTAGATGGGCGGTGTGCGTTCAACAGATTTAGTAGTTACACCCGCTTCACACGTCAGTGATCCGGGGCTTGTTTCCGGATCCTGTCAGGGATATTGCACTACTGACGAGCTCAAACGAGGGCGAAACTCGAGTCTAGTGCTTCCATATTGACGTGGATAGACCTTAGGTTCATACCAGAATACGATCAACGTTGCCAGTAGTGGGTTGTGCTCAATATTTAAAATTCAAATCCCGAAATAACCAAATTAATCAGGTTTAGTAGTGTTGCTAACTGTAGAAACTGTCTGTATGTCATTTTGCGACGAACCTTCACTTGTAATACATATCTCTGAAGCACCATGGATACTTTCTGTTTGTGCACTTTTATCAAATGACTGTGCACACTTTAGGTTTGAGGCATTGACTGTTGCTTTAAAAGTATCTTTCTCTTCTTTAAGGAGGCGGATTTCTTGTTGAAGATGGGCGTTTTCTCCTTTCCATCCATCCATCATGTGCCATCCGGTAAGCGTGGGCGGTCATGTTCTGCCATCTCACTCGATCACCAGAGTCGTGAATCAGCTCAGTGTTTCTGTCTCGTACCATGCCACGAGGCCAAGCCATCCAGGTATTTGCTTCTAGGTCTTCCTCTTGGTCTGTTCCCTTCGATCTTACCAGTTGTCACCAAGTTCTCCAATTCATTTCTTCTCATAACATGCCCAAAAAATTTTGACTGTCTGCATCTACTATCTCTAATCAGTTTACGATCTTCATTTGTTTCTTGTAGGACCTGTTCATTTGTCTTTCTGGCTGTCCATGGTATTCTTTGCATTTTCCTCAGAAACCACATCTCTGCAGCCATCAGATGTTTTTCAGCTTGACTGCTCATTGTCCAAGCTTCACATCCATATAAAAGTACAGGTTCTATGTAGTACCTCAACACTCTCTTTCTCGTTTCAATTGACATCTTTTTATTGGTCAGTATGTTTTTCATCTTGCTAAAGGCTACCTTAGACATGGCGATTCTTGTTCTAATCTCTTCAAGGCATCTCCAAACAGATGTTATTACTGTTCCGAGATAATTGTACCTATTCACTTGTTGAAGAATATTCCCATTTACTTGTATATTACATTGCGGTATTTCGTTCTTCCTAGTGACGACCATAATCTGTGTCTTTTTACAATTTAATTCTAACCCTCGTTGTTCACTGTGTGTAACAACTGCATCTACTAAATGTTGCAGGTCCTGTTCATTGTCTGCAATCAAGACCGTATCGTCTGCATATTTAATGTTATTGATGCATCGTCCCCCAATGTTGATTCCTTCCATATCTTCAATATTGTTTCTCTGATTATCGATGAGTCCACACAACATTATTTTCTTGGCATTTATAAAGAAGGTAGTTTGCCATTGCTTTCCTTCCTAGCAGTGACCATACTGGTCAGTGACCGTAGCCATTGTCTACTCAAAAAAGAGATCCTCTGCCTACCGTCGTGAAGGTAAAGACCATAACCTACAACTATCTGTCGGCTGCTCTCCATCTTCATCCACCACCATGGCTTCACGTAACCCTGATCGGAGGGCTAAACGGGTACTCCACCTTGCCCAAGGGTGTCCCGTAGGCTAGCGGAGGGAAGGAGGCGCCTTACTTCTCCTTTGATAGGGGATACTCCTACCCCGCTACCCTATTTTCCCCTTTAGACAAGGCAATACTATTAGCTGTGTTGTTGGAAATGAAATCTTTTAGCCTGTCCTCCAAAACCTGGATGCTTTCACGACAGGCATTGTGGTTGTGTGGTTCGGCCGAAGAAAGATTGTCTGAAGGTGATATGTTAGTCTGGTAAGATTGGGCTAGTGAACTATGATGCTCGTCCAGCGTGGGTTCAGTGGCTGCTTGTTCATCAAGTCGCATGTTTGAAGATGACGTTGAAGAATTCAGACGTTTAGATGGCGTGATCGTTAACTTATGTCCCGTCTTGTCTTTGCTTGTATTTTCATGGCGCTTGGGTACAGTAGAATGCCGCAAGTTGGAAACCATTTTAGCAATATATGGAGCTACAAACAGGCAAGGAGTAAACAAAGGTTCGGCGCGCTTATGTAAAGCGTGCTTGGCGATTTATGACGCTAGTCACGCATCGGTAAATCACACGTTGCCGATAGTCGATAATTGGTGAAATTCAAAATGAATGCTCTTACCATCACAATTCACAAGAAATCCTCGTTTCAATAAATAAACAGTCACATAAACATGACATCTTGAGTTGTATATAAATCCAGTTTTAAAACGAACACAATTATATATACAGTATTTCCATTGATTAAGGTACAACTTTGATCAATAGACAGCTCTAATAGGCACAGCATAAACAAAGTACTAAAGTGCAGGCCATCATGTAAGGCGTGGGTCTCACTAATCATTCATGGCAAATTATCACGTTGTCGTGAATCGATAACTGGTAACGTTCAAAAATTAATTCCCTTACCGTCTCATTTCACAGAGAAATCCTCTTTTCACCAAATAAACACATTTACAGAAATATAAAATTCTTTAGATCTAGTTTCGAAGTGAACACAATCATATACACTGCATTTCAATTGATTTAGAAAAACGTTGATAAGACGTTGATAAATATTTAAACATCGGGAGAGCTGGTGAAACACGTCCGCTCCAGACCGGACCGGAAACCGGGAAGAGAGAGAGAGAGAGAGAGAGAGAGAGAGAGAGAGAGAGAGAGAGAGAGAGAGAGAGACAGAGAGAGAGAGACAGAGACAGACAGACAGACAGACAGACAGACAGACAGACAGACAGACAGACAGACAGACAGACAGAAAAAAATAGAGTTACAGAGAGACTTACTACAGAATGCTGGACTCGTGTTCTTATCAAAGCATACAGTAAATAGGGATTATCATAATGAGATGAATGGTAATTTATTAAAGAGACTGGTGCGAGAATACAGTGTTTCCATCCCTAGATAGACCGTGTTGCCTAATTATGGACAGTGCATCATATCACAATGTTGTTGCCCAAGAAGACAAAATACCCACGGCATCTAGCACAAGAGAAGCAATAACCATATGGCTCCAAAGGGATAATATACAATTTCCAGAGTTGAGTTGAGTTGAGTTAAGAACCGACATCACTGCACTCAGGGCATTCCCATACGTGCACCGTCCCCTTGTTCAACAGTCAGTGAAGAGACATACTACTAATCGTTTCCACAGCCATCTGATTAAAAGTTCTCCTGGTCTTCCCTCTCAGTTTTGAGATACTTCCAGAACCCCTGCCGATCCCCCGCAATCTCATTCTTTCCACATATGGGTTCTCAATCTGTTCCTCCGCCTCCTCCACCTGGTTCCACAAGCGCACGACCACCTGCCCCTTGTCCATAGGCAAAATTACCACCAAGAGGTGCATTCCCTGCTAGCCTATCAGCCTGTTCATTCCTCCGTACACCCGCATGGCCAGGGCAAAATATCCATACAATTCTCACAATCTGTGACCTCTGAAGCGACGAGAGCCATTCCACACGAAACATTCCTTTCTCCACCTTGCTAAGCATACTCTTTGAATCCGTAATGAATACAACGTGTGTTGCAGTAGTCTCCTCTAGCCACCGGAATGCCGCTGTTACTGTCTCTACCTCCATTCTCATGCTGAAGGTCGTAGTCTCATATGCCAGAATCTCCTTTTTCAAGACTCGACCATTAGCCTTTGCAATAAAACCCCAGCCACTACGTATGTTTCTCACCACTGACCCATCGGTGTAGATGACTATGTCACCTTGATGTGTGTTGCTCTGGATCAGCTGTTGCACTTCAAACTCTGTGCGGCCCGCTGCCCATTCTCTGCACTCACGACCCAGTGTTATTATTACATTGTGCCAGTCCGTCATGTCTTCCGGAACTTCAACCCAAACTTTTTCACGATTGATGGTCTCTAGATCACACACCTGACGTATAGAAAATTCTGCCTGTGCCATCCAGGACCTGCCTCGTCTTAGTCTATGACCCTTGACCATATCCATTGCTGTATGCATCGGGTGATCCCTGTCTGCGGCAACTCTCAGGTACCATTTGGCCTGAAGGACCCTTTGCCTATCCGTCATTGTTGGTAGCGCCAGGATATGCCTCATGCATATAATTGGTGTGTCCTTTGTGCACCCCAGGATTAACCGCATGGCAGCATTCTGTATGCGCTCCAAGCTGGCTCTTTGATACTGTCAGCAGCCCCAAACCAAACTCAGTGACAGAAATTATTAACTGCTGAAAGAGCCTGTACAGCATCCTCTGATCTACCCGGTTGCTGCCATAGCCCTCAATGCATTAAGTCCCCTACCAGCCTTCACCACCAAAGCCTCCACATGATCCTTAAAAGACAAACACCTGTCAAAGGTGATACCCAAGTACTTAATTTACTCTCTCGACTAAGAGGATATCCATTCAACATAATACCTGGGACATCTGCCTTCACGATCCGGTTATCCAGGTAGTACCACACAATCGATGCCTTGTCTGGATGTATAATGGCTCCTGCACCACTCCGATACCCTGTTTACTGCCAACTGTAAGTCTTTCGCCAAACTGGCCCTGTCTGCCCTGTTTGTACACCAGCACATCATCTGCAAATGTCAAGATTCTACCCACACCTGGTATCTCAATAGCTGCAATTTTGTTGGTGTAGACATTAAAGAGCACTGGGGACAAGGCAGATCCCTGTGGCAACCCAGGTGTAATAGTACAGGGCTCAGAAGTCCAGGAACCCATGCGCAGTGCAACCTTACGCTCATAAAGGACTGCCGCAACCCATCTAACAAGGTAAGGGCAGACCTCCATGTTCAACAGTGTGTTTATCAACCGATCATTCCTGACCCTGTTATACGCATCCTCCAGGTCAAGAGCTGCCCCACTGTCTCCTGTTTATCCTGGAAGCCCTCCTAGACATCAAATGCAAAAGTTGCAGCAATGGCCCAGGTGTCCTTTCCAGGCCGGTGCAGATTCCGACTTTCCAAATGTTGCTGGAGCCTGCGTGCTACTATCTTTTCGAGGACTTTGCCGTATGTGTTTTGCAGGGTTATGATTCAGTATCCATTAAGCCTGGAATGGTCCTTATCTGGCTTTGGGAGTGGGACCAGGTAGCTATGCAGCCAATCGTGGGGTATTTCCGCCGTATTGATGCTTAGATTGAAACAAAGAGCCATCTCCTCCAAGTCCCCATCATTTATGTTCCTCATATCGGAGTACCTCACCCCATCCGGACCTGGCGCTGTGTCTTTAGCCCGCTTCAGTGCCCGTCTAATGTCCTCCACTTTAATCTCACAGTCATCCTTCCTAGTGACCCGTGACAAGGCTTCTCTGACGTTATCTCTAATAGCCCTACCTTGCTGATCCGTCTGTTTTAAAAATCTCTCAAGAAAAGCCTCCCCTTTGTCGTTGTCAGTTGTCATAGGTCGGTTGTTATCATCATAAACGGTGCCATGTGTACCAGGCATCACCTGTCTCTTCATCTGCCGGTGCAGCCTCCAGAATTTTCCCAATGTCACATCCCCACCGACTTCATTGATAAACTGTTCCCACTTAATCCTCTTTGCCTCTACTACCTAGAGTTTCAAATCCTGCACCTTTACTTTTTGATACCTTTCAACCTCTTCCAATTCTGTGTCAACTGAATTGGTTGCTCTCCGCACCCTCTGCCAATTCCTTATGGCCGCCCTCTTTTCCCTCCATGAATTCTCGACCTCTGGTGTCCACCATGGTGGTTGGGTAAAGATTCTTCTTGTTGGTTTAGATCTTCCCTGTGATCTAAGGCGCCCCAAGAGCGAAGAGTGGTCGCGATCATAACTGAATGCCCTGCGAGCTCTTATAGCCCTAACTGTGCTAGACTTAGGTATCAGCACAGAACAGGGAAGGTGGTCACTTCCATGGTCTCCAAGGACGCTCCATTTTATATCTGATGCCTGCCTCTTGGGATACAAGCGCCAGGTCGATGGCCGTGTCAGGGTCCCCAGGTCTCATTGCTAAGCCTAGTGCGTGTCCCGTCATTTAGACAGACAACATTCCGTCTCAAGCAAGGCTTCAGCAAGAGCAGTACCCTGTCTGTTCTCTCCCGACCTGTCCCATTCCTTGGTGCAGGCGTTGAAATCACCTAAATATCAGATACCTGGTACCTAGGGTGTCCACTGAACCTTTCAACCAGTCCCAACTCTCTCTACTTATGCAAGATTCCCCACTAACATATATATTTATCAGGTTCCAGCTGTATCGGCCGATTTATATCTGCATTCCCTGCACCTCTTTACTCTCCTGACCCCACCCACTCATATCCAGTATTGAATGCTGTAAACCGTCCTTGACCACCAGAGCCTGCCCATGTCTTCCCTGCCCAGTTGGGTTCATGTAACATGTATAGCCAGGGCACTTAAAAGAGTTCGTATTCAGTTCTTGTAACATAAGAACATCAAAATCGTAGACCAGTTTCTCCAGTATTGGTCCTCGTTGCTTTGCACTACGGCAATTCCAATACCCAACCCGTACATTTTTGAGTCCCAAACGATCCGTTTTCCTTCTACCCCTTCTGTCTCCAGCCCTCTTCTTCCTTTTCCTTCATCCCTCTCCTCTACCACTTCTTCTCCGCTTCATTCTCTCCCCGCTGGCTGTTGTCAAAGGTAGGGAGTACAAAGCACGTACTCCGTTGCTTCGGCGATAATTCTTTGTATTATTCATAGTTGGTTAGATATGACGGCAGGATATAATCGGTTACCCTAGTAGAGCCTGCCTGCTAGGGAAGGGGCAGGGGATGTCCCTCAGGAGTCCATACGCCTGGCGCCGCCCCGCCCGCATACCAGACGTTCCACCTTCACGACCAGCTCACCCGTGGCCATTCAGTCCTCGTCTCGTACTGTCCACCTTAAACTTGGGGGTTTATAATCGGAGTTTTCCATCTCCTAGATTGGCCGCTGTAATAGCTAACGGGCCCAATCTACCCTGGGGCAAGAGGTTCTAGCGCCTCATTCTTGGCGAACACAATAGATTACATGGATACGGGGAACAAAACCAATGTCATACAATATCTATCAAATAGTATATACTACATAGTTAAAGTCACTACACAACGGAAAAATAACTCTCGCAGGTAGATAGTTGAGCCCCAAACAAAGCAGTGACGACATCAGTAATCTGGTTGACATCATACGTTGAGCTCTGTAGTGCTGAGACAACAACATGACAATGCCTGGGTAAATTACATAGCAGAAATCTGAACAGGTGTTGAGCGCTGCCTGAACATGTAAGTCATATAAATGCTAGTTTAGACATATAGAGATGCATCATTACTGAATGATGTAGATGACCGCCACTCATGACATTAATTGATAATGATATTTAGAAATTCAATCTAGACAAATTCCTCAAACATGGAGGTCATATTTACTCGTTGGAAAACCAGCGGTTGTTTGTTTGCTATGACCAGGTTTGATTATCACGATGTATTAGTGACTTAATGTCATACACTTTACGGTGGTAGTAATCATTGATGATAGAGGAATTCATATAGCCACATACACAAAATATCCTTGGGGACAAGAATGTGCCAATTAAGAAGTTTCCTTATGACATGCATCCAGTGGATGGATATTCCATGAAGGTGGTATAATGGTCAATTTGCTATATCAACGATCATGTTTCAAAGAATGACTGGTTGTATAACAGTAGATGGATGAGCATATGACAAGAAGACTTTCATATTTAATTCATCATGGGATGTTGCAATAAATGTTCAAAGTAGCCTGATCCATTGGGTTCTGTTCTCTCCTGTCACTGACCAGTTGCAGTAGAAGCTCTATGATATCTCCAATAGTGGCCATGACAATGTCCAGTTCCAGATCGTTCTTGTATGCTTGTGTGTATATATGTGTATATATATATATATATATATATATATATATATATATATATATATATATATATATATATATATATATATATATATATATCTTTGGCATTCAGAAGCTCATTTTTGTTCTTTGAGCAAATAGAGCCAATCAGGAAGGAATCATCTCTGTTGGCATCATTGACAGTTTCATGCAGACAATAAGCGTCAAACTCAGCAAGTTGTTTCATCAAGGCCATGAATCCCCCCTAAGCTCAGATTTCAAGTCTTTAATCAGATCCTGGTTATACAGTTCCTGGTACCTCTGCTTGAGTTTCTGTCTGTCAGAATTGGAGTTCCTGATAATGATACCGATAACTGTGTCTTCATCTGTACCAGCTTTGCGCATGGCCTGGTACAAACGTTTTGCATCTTCATCCAAGTTCATCTTTCTTATCCGGTTCTGTTGCCGGCGTATTATTGTCATCTTCATCAGTCTCAGGGTCAGTTTCATCGACCTTATCAATTATTCTCAATAAGGTTTTCTGATAGTCTCCACTGGTCTCTTCCTCCATGTCTTCTCTGAGGGATTGTTTATATAGTTTGCGATACTTTCCTTTGATGGCAGGAAGTCCAGCTCAGACTTGAGATACAAGAACCCTTGTCAGAGGTCTTTCTTGTTGTGTTCCAATGTCTTTCATGGTATCTTTTAAACATTTTGTTTGAAATGTTGTCTGGTTTTTCAAGGCTTTCACAATAGCCAATAAGGCTTTCTCTGCATCACCACAGCTGGATTTATTGATAGAGTCTGTAATGTCTTTATAGTAAAGCTTTTTATGCTGCAACAGCTTTCACGTGTGCTTTACTCTCTCTAATGAACAGTGTTTTCAGACTGTGCATAGATGGTTTCTCATGAAATTCCTCAGCATCCTGCTCCACTTCATTCTTGCTTTATTTTGCCGTCTTTGTCTCTCTTCTTACTGAGAAGCTGTATCAGAACATCCCTCAAGTCTCCTGTTGTCTCTTCTTAATTTCAGATTCAAGAACCGTTTTGTACATTTTCTTGTACTCATTTTTGATGTCATCCAAGTCTGCTGCTGATTTTGAGCAAATCAGAGAAATGTGAGTAGTCTCATCAGTTCCAAGACCTTTCATGGCTTTATTCAAGCAATAGGCATCATATTCCAAAGGAGGCTTCAATATGGCTAAAATGACATCTTTGTAATCCCCAGTAAGCTCAGCTTCAAGATCTGCCACTAAATCCTCATTGTAGATTTCCTGGTACCTTTTCTTAAGTGTTTGTCTTTCTGAGTTGGAATTTCTTGTTATAAATTCAGTGATAACTTCCTCTTTTGTACCACTTCCTGCCATTGCCTTGTGTAGTTTAACTGCATCTTCATCATACTCATTGATTTCATTATCTGCTTTCAAGACTTGCATCTTCTTCTTCTTCAGGTTTGTCCTCACCCACTTTTTCATTTAAGGTCAATAATGTTTTTTGGTAGCCTCCACTTGTTTCAGTTTCCACATCTTCTCTTAGAGAATCGCCATACACTTGTTTATACTTGCCCTTGATAGCAGGAAGGTCCTCCTCTGACCTAGAAACAAGTGCCCAAATCAGTTGTCTGTTATTGATACCCACTCTCTTCATAGAGCTCCTCAGTCTTTCAGCAAAAAACTTAGTATTGTGTTGCTGACTCAGAGCACAAGCAAGGTAACCCTCTTCGGCATCTTCGCAGCTGGCTCTTTTAATCGATACTGAAATATCCTTATGGAAGAGCTTTTTATGAGCATCACAAATGGCTTTTATCTGTGGCAAACTATTTTTCTCGAAGATTTCTTTCACAACTGATGGTTTTGGTAGCATCTTTCTCAGCTTTGACCCGGTCCACTTTGGGTTCCTTGTCTTTCTTTTCCCTCAGAAGCTGCACCAGCAAGTCTCTGAGGTCTCCATTTGTCACATTCTTGACTTCAGATTAGGTCCAAGACAATGGCGATTAGCCTGCACCCCACAAAGGTGGAGTGCACAATCATATCACCCATGCATCATGGGAATATAATAGACATCCGGGCGTATCTTGGGGTCTGTGTACATATCCAGAATTGTATCATCAGCACTGACGGTAGATTTCACCGCTCCTGGAGTCACCATCCACAGCCATTGGGACACGACAAGACGTTGAGATGTAATCTGATATATGTGCTATAAGCTGCTGTAAGGCTACATATCCACCTCCAATGACATACATGGCACACACTTCAGCTGCCAGAGCTCATTCATGAGATTCAGTCATATTACAACAGATGTTTCCTGCATTACCCCGTGCTACTATGAAGCGCACAAAAGTACTTAAGTGTCACAGATGCAACCTAAACGATATTGTCCTGTGTGGATGTGACTGCCTCAATATAAGAGAGGTGTCTTGCAAATCATCATGACAAGTGGCATCATTCTCATCTGTCAAGAAATCAGGACCGCTTTTCGTCCAGTCCGTGAACGCCACATTCACAGACTGACACCCAGGACCAAATCAACCCGGCTCACATGGTACACCAGAAGGGCAGCTTCCATTCTCATGGCTACAGATGCCATTTTAACAATGACACTGTAATTTGTAACATACACCTACACCTTTGTCCAAACTATTCATTGTTACAATCTTGGTGTGTTGCTGTCGGAAACATAACTCTCACGGGTAGATAGTTGAACATCAAACAAAGCAGTGAAGACATAAGTAAGCTGGTTTCCTTCATACGTTGAGCTATGTAGTACTGACACAAAAACATGACACTGCATGGGTAATCACACAGCAGATCCTGTTGTGTTGTAGAGTGGTGGTAGACACAACAATGTATAGTTCTGTGTAAAGTATCTGCTGCAACAACTTCTGCTTGAGATTGTCATTGTTCTTGATAGATTCCCTGACAAATTAGGCATCTTACCTTCCGGCTGTCAACAGAAAGGCTGTGATCATTTGAAATTTCGATGAAATAACCCCCTGTCGGAACTCAAAACAATATTCGTCCTAACGGACGAAAAAGTTTTCGCCACCATCTTGCCCCATGGGAGCGCACTCTCGATGATGTTGATGTTCAACTAGCAGTCGATCATAGACGTGGGAATGTCTGCCATGTTTCAACAATTGACAATCATGAAGTCCGACAGATCTGCTCGCTCATTAACTGGCACTCCAGCAAGATCCGGGCAAGACGTGCACGTGGACAAGATAAAAGGGAGTGGTACAGCGAAGTTGCACAGTCGACCCGCACGCTTTTCCATCTTTACAATTTCCAGGATGTATTTCAATCTAGAGTTGTTGTCCCGTGTAAAACAAACGCAAAATAAAAAAAGAAGAATCAAATCGACACGCTGATAGAAAAACATGGCCATATGTGCTTGAGACTTCCGCCGTACCATTCTCATAAAAACCATATAAAACTTGTGTCGGCTCAAATAAAGGACAGGTGGCAGCTGACAATACTACATTTAAATTGTCTGACGTCAAGGCACTAACCCAGTCCGCGCAATTAAGTATTGATTAACGTTACTGGGGAAATATGTGAGGAAATTGTGTTGAAAAAGGAAGATGACTATTGGAGAAAGGATGGATTGAAGTTTATGCGACCGAGAGCAGTCATCAGCCTACTGGAATCGTCCGACATAGATTAATGTCCGGGCAGATCGCAAACATTAATTCACATGCACATTTACGGGAATATTTTGTTCCAACTATTCTGAAAAATTGCACGTCTTAAACATCACAGCATCGGCACAGAAAATACAACTTGTCAATGGCAACAGTTCGTATTCTACACCGATTAATTTTTAATTCCGCAAGCCCTCAACTTAACAAACAACCGTCATTGACAAAACCACTAAACGCTTGAAATACCAAGAGAAGAGAAGTACTGCAGTTTAAACTGACATATTGTGGCATAACAAGAAATGTGAGAACAAACACGTTATCAAATGAAGGGACAACACGCGAACATACGAATCAATCTATTCCCTTCAATGAAAAGAGGACCAACATTATTGCCGTTAAGAAAGAATCCCACTACAGAGACATTCACAACTATGTTTGTCGTGCAAACCAGGTAATTATGTTCCGTCTCTGAACAGGGCACAGCAAAGCAGACAATCTTTTAAGATGACTCAAAATGATTCTATCATCCATGTGCACAGTGTGAACAAACTACACAGGCAGCTGAACAGACCCTTAAAATGTCACATATGATTATTGAATTGCTGTATCATCTATGCTCACACCATAAGCGCATTAACGCACACTGCTGTTTGGAAATTGTTACGAATTCCATAAAAGAAATCTAAATACATCCTAGTAACAGGACTCCTTGCGTACACATTAATAAACAGCAGCTGAAGAAACAAGAATTAAATCAAATGTAATGTAAGACGTTATTCCTTCTACTTCCCTGTCCATTTCCATTTTGATTCTACATTATTTACCCCATGCATCTGTAAATTCTCTGTCTTTACTAATGTTAAACATTGCACCAACTTCCATACGAATAAGGATACGCTTTGCGTCGTTACCCAAACTGAGGTGCATTACAGTAAACCAAGTTTGTTAGCATGAATTCAATACATTTTCGCCAAAACATGATTTCAGTTGCCTTTAGACCTATCAAAGACATATTCTTTGGGTGGTAGTAAATATAAGATGACAGGAAGAATTCCATAACGATGCAACATATACTTAAAACAACTGAACGTGAATGAGGGCAAACATTTTTGAACGCACCATTGTAACTTTATCTTTCTGTGTATACACAGACTTGGTAACATTTTTGTTGTGATTATAATAATCACAGATTTAGTAGCTTTATCTTTTGTTTATAATACATCACAAATATAGTAACTTTATCTTATATTTGTAATGCATCAAACATTTAGTAACTTATCTTTGTGTTTATATCTCAAATTTAGTAACTATATCTTTGAGTTTATACTACATAACAGACCTACTTGCTTTATCTATGTTTTTATAATATATTTCAAATCTACAAACATTATCTTTGTATTTATATAATACATTATACAGTTAATTACTAATTTTATATTTGATATATCACAGAAAACTGTGACCCCAAACTGTGAAATGGTAATAGAAGAAAAAATTCTTAACCAAGTGGGTAATTTTAAATACCTACAGGCATTAATAACCTCGGATGGAAAATGCCAAATAGATATTAAGAACAGAATAGGGCAAGCAAAAGCTGCATTTAAGTAAACGAAAAGTACTCGTATCTTACGCAATAAGTCACTGTCATTGAATGTAAGAAAGAGAGTGCTGAAATGCTATACAGAACCTGTTTTGCTGTGTGGCATTGTACTTGGAATGTAAATGAACAAATTAGGAAGAATTTGGAAGCAACAGAGATGTGATTCCTGAGATGAATGTTGTGAATTCCTTGGACTGCCAGAGTAACTAACAACTATTGCCTGAAAGAGGCAAATAAAACTAGATTACTATATACGACAATAAGAAAGAGACACACAGCTTTTTTTGGCTATGTGATAAGAATAAAGGCATTGGAGAACATCGTGACCACTGGAAAGATCGAACGGAAGAGATGTAGAGGCAGACGAAGAGAAATGATGTTAGATGGAATGAGACAGTGGCATGGAGGAATATCATCAGCAGAGTTGGTCCAGAACACTAAAGACCGAGATCTATGGAGAGTCATGAACGCCTATGCCAGCTGGCAGGGTAATTGATGATGTTTGTTTGTATAATACATCACTGATAAGTTAACTTTATTTTTGTTTATATAGTAATAACATATTTTTTCGCTTTACTGTGTGTTTATACTAAATCATGCATCTCCTTATATTATTTTTGTGTGTATAATATAATACTGTGTATGTCTTTAATAATACACTACAAATCTACTAACTTTATATTTGTGTTTATAGTTCATCTCAAATCTACTAACTTCATCTCGTGTAAATAATACACATCAGATTTATAAACTTT
The DNA here is from genome assembly GCA_014155875.1 of Cepaea nemoralis. NCBI lineage: Eukaryota > Metazoa > Mollusca > Gastropoda > Stylommatophora > Helicidae > Cepaea > Cepaea nemoralis. The sequence goes on from JACEFZ010004594.1 coordinate 22,076, forward strand.
ATCTTGTGTAAATAATACATAATAGATTTCCAAGCGTTATCTTGTTCAAATAATACTCCACAGATTTACAAACTTTATCTTGTGTGAATAATACACCACAGATTTACAAACTATCTTGTGTGAATAATACATCACAGATATTTAAACGTTATCTTGTGTAAATAATACGCCGCGGATTTACACACTTTTTTGTGTGTTAATAATACCTAACAGATTTACAAACGTTATCTTGTGTAAATAATACGCCGCGGATTTACACACTTTTTTGTGTGTTAATAATACGTAACAGATTTACAAACTTTATCTTGTGTAAATAATTCACAAAAGATTTACAAACTTATCTGTGTAAATAATACACCACAAATTTACAAATTTTGTCTTGTGTAAATAATTTGTCTCATATTTACAAACTGTAACTTGTGTAAATAATAAATCTCAAATTTACAAAATTGATCCGGCGTAAAAGATTTACAAATTTTATCTTGTGTAAATAATAAAAAAAAAAAAAAAAGGAAAATACGTCACAGATTTACAAACTGTATGTTGTGTAAATAATAAATTCCAAATTTACAAAATTGATCCTGCGTAAATAATACGTAACAGATTTACAAAAGTTATCTTGTTTACATAATACATCACAAATTTGCCAAGGTGTTGCACCTTGGACTGATTTCTGCAAAGGTTCGTCAGTGGTGGTGTCCACAAATCCAGAAGTCAATGTACAAGTATTCTAAACTACAACCAAGATGTTCCTGTATCTCTAAACTAGACAGTGGAACAGGCAACACAAAGTAAGTTGATAAAGTAGACCCAGTTTTCATGGCATCATGTCTTTGTGCCTAATTGAAACTTGACCTACTCGTTTATTTTCTTGACTAAACGACGAGAAATGAGTACTGCGGTCAGCATCCGACATAGTCGCCTCTAGCGTATAGCTGGTGAAGCGGGGTCGATCCCCGAGCCATGAATAGACGAACACGGCTCACCTTCAACTCAGAATAGAGGCGAATACATGATGTACTATAAGGTGTCAGGTATACAAAGACAGAAACTAAGGAGAAGGTCATAACACATGGATGTAAGCTGTACTAATGTGACATTGGATTATAACCTGGATTAGGCTCTTTAAAAAGAAGAAGAAGAAGGCAAAGTAGGAGGAGGAAGACGTGGGGTAGGAGGAGCAGAAGCAGAAGAACAAAAAGAAAGAAGAAAAAGCAAGAAGAGGATGGGGAAGAAAACAAGAAGAAAAAGGAGTAAGAGGAAAATGATGAAGATAAAGAGGGAGGAGAAGAGAAAGAGGAAAAGAGAAAGAGGGGGAAGAGGACGTAGAAGAAGAAGAAGAAGAAGAAGAAGAAGAAGAAGAAGAAGAAGAAGAAGAAGAAGAAGAAGAAGAAGGAGGGGAAGAAGGAGAGAGAAGGAGGAGGAGGAGGAGGAGGAGAAGGAGGAGGAGGAAGAAGAAGAGGAGGAGGGGGAGGAGGAGGAGGAGGAGGAGGAACAGAATAATAAGAAGGTAAAGAAAAAGAAAGAGGAGCAGGGGAAGAGGAGGAGAAAAGGATGAAGAGCAAGAGGGAGAAGAAGAGGAAGAGGAGGAAGAGGAAACAGAAGAAGATAACTTACCTAAAACAAAAGAAACTATGTTGATAACCTTAATAATTTACTACGCAAATTCAATATATTTACAAAAGTGCATTAACAGAACAAAACTTACAGGCACTTCTCTGCTATCATAAACTAGCGAAAACTTAGAAACACCATACATAAAACACTCAGATAGTTATTCCCCTGGTGAAAATGGAATATTTTATGCGCTGTAAGTTATTTCACACGTCAGGTTGTTAGTTAGTTGTCCGTGTTTGAAAACATCGCAGCCACGTTGTAACCTCGATGCAGTATTCGCCCTCACGATGCATGTATTAGTCGGTGTGATAAACAGTTCATTTCACTGGCAGTCGTGCGTCACAGATTTGTGGAAGAGACTTTCTCGCGCGAACAAGAGCGCCAACTCATGTGGGTTAAATTACTCGCGAGGAGAAATAACTCATCAATTCTCGTTAATAGAACGGGTAAGGTTATCTACTTGAATCATCATTATGTGTCGTGACGATGAACAAGGCGGTCATGGTTGCACCAGAGTCATGAATGAATCACAAAAAGTTGAGTTGAGTTCAGCTAAGAACGTGCACCGTACCCTCGTTCAACAGCCAGTGAAGAGTCTTACTACTAATAGTTTAATCCGCTATCTGATTGAAAGTTCTCATTGTCTTCTTTCTCAGAACCCCTGCCGATCCGCCGCAATCTCATTCTTTCCACATAGGGTTCTCAATCTGTTCTCCCACCTTCTCCACCTGGTCCCACAGACGCACGACCACCTTTCTCTTGTCCATTTGTAATCTACCACTAATCATCCTGTTCATTCACCGCACTCATAGGCATAAAATCCATACAGTTTTCACAATCTGTAACCTCTGAAGAGACGATAGCCATTCCACAGGAAACATTCCTTTCTCCACCTTACTAAGCATACTCCTTGAGTCCGTAATGAATACAATGTGCGTTGCAGTGGTCTCCTCTAACTAACGGAATGTCGCTGTTACCGACTTCATCTCCATTCACATACTAGAGGTTGAATCACCAAAACACGAGAATTAGATTGTGAGCTTTACTAAAACACGATTACAGGTAACAAAATAGACTCCGCTGCTAAAACCTTCGTAAGCACAAAATAAACAAACACAAACAGCACAGAGTAAACAAACAAACTGACAAAATTACACGAAAACCACTACATGAAAACAAAATATAAAAGTAAGTCATCTATATTCTTGATATAGGGTTAGTCGAAGGATCAGCGTCTATGATTACAATGAACATCACCAGAATCATGAAGCAGGTCTGTGTTCTTGTCTTATTATGCTATATGGCCGGGCCATTCAAGTATTTGACACTCTGTCTCCCACTTGCTATTTTCCCATTAACTTTGCTGGTTGTCGCCAGTACTTGTTTATGTTTCCTCATAACGTGCCCATAAAATATTTACTGAAATTCAAATGCATGTTTCAATCCCGGGGACACACAATAAAAACAAACACATATACATATCTGATTAGAGTTCTAATACACGTAAGCAAAATAATTATTATAGGTGTAAATCGGCAAAATAATGTAACAATATAATACAAACTGGACAAATATCAATGAAATAAGTTATAAAAACACAACTGTCTGACGTTTCGGCAATCACTACCTTTGTCAAGAACAAAACAAACATATATAATCAAATTTATATGAAATTAAAAAACAATAAATATAATAGTAATATTTACAGGGGGGGGGGGGGGGGGGGGTGTCAAGGGCGAGTGCATGACAACCGTGAATTGCAATAATGTTGAGAATTGTAAGTGTGAAATCGGGAATAACAGAACTAAACATGGGCAATGGCAGAGAGAGATGAAGAAATTAAAGATTAATTAATATATGAACATAACATGACAAAAGCAGGGAGGGTAGGCAAAGGTAGCATAAGACCAGAGACAAGAAGACCTAAGTTAAATGGTGGCATGCACAACATAATCCGATTCCCGATGGATGAACGCACCTCAAAGTGGGAATTGACTGGCCCGCAATACTAATTCTGGGAGACTTGACCGAGTAACGTTGTCTTAATGCAGTGACAAACACAACACCGACCCCCTTATTATCCGGATAATGACAATGTTTATTGGAGACGAGTTTTTGCCATGTAATGCCACTCTACGGCACATGTGTGACAGTGATTTAGGTAAACAAACGACCTTTTACATGCTGCCCACAATACGCAAAGTTGACATTCCCGAATTTCCAACTGTTTCCGCCTGCTCTTGTCAGACCTAACGTATTTCTTAGTTATCTACACAATGTTCCAGTCTCTGGTTACTTTCTTTCATTAAAGACATTATTGTTTCGTTATATATTGTTAGCCGGCGCTATGACAAAGGAGTAACTAACGCAATTTGCAATCCCGCATACCGCGTTCGAAACACATCTGCGGGCGATTTGGTAGCAGACTGCCTTGCATTGGTTTTCATGCGGTGGCATAAGTGTCGATTGTTCAGAAAGCAATTGCAAACTACTGAACGTAAACTTGCCATGAAAAAAAAACACATGCAACCAAAAATGGTGGGGTTGACTGCAGCGTCCTGTAAAGAATATGCAATTAACTATATACTGTAATATCCTGCTGCAGTCAAGGAAATATTAATTTATGTGGTTGTTTCGGGATTATAGGTTTCAAGATTGAGCAAAACCCACTACTAGTAACGCTGATAGTATTCTGGTACGAACCTAAGGCTTTGTCCACATCAGATTGGAAGAAAATATTAGCTATCAACGCCTGAGTTGAGTTGAGTTGAGTTGAGTTGAGCTAAGAAATGACATCTCTGCACTCAGGACATTCCAATACACGCTCCGTCCCCCCGTTCAATAGCCAGCGAAGAGTCATACGACTAAACGTTTCCACTGCTATATAATTAAAATTTCTCCAGGTCTTCCCTTTCAGTTTTGAAATTTATCCAAAATAGCCGCCGCCCCCCCCCCCCCCTCCCCGCCATATTGTCTACACCTAATTTCTCGGAACTGATTACGGGTTTTATTTGTTTCTGGTAAAACTACAACTGTCTCATGTGTGACAAATGTCTACCTATGGTATTTATTCTTTGTATTTACCCCAGAAACTAGATTTCCACTGTCATTAGATATTTCTCCGCTTGTTGGTTTGTTGTCCATGTTTTACTTGCATATAACACTATATGGTCTTTATTGTACTTCATCACTCTGTTTCTCTTGAACTAGTCAATACAATTAGTGGAACTGTGGTACAGCGTTGGAAATATAAACAATATACGAAAATAACACAACGTAACGCAGCTTTACAGTTTCGTAATTCTGTTCTGTGAAGCTGAATTGTTTCTTTGTTTTGTTTTGTTGCATATCCTATTTACAGGACATCGCTGTCAACACCAGCATTTTACTGCTGTTTTTTTGTGTCTTGGCAAGTTTACGTTCAGTAGTTTGCCATTACTTTCTGAACGACCGGCTCCCATATTAACACGTTAAAATCCAGAGCAACGCGGTCTGCTAAATCGGTCGCAGCTGTGTTTCGAAAGAAGGTAAGCGGGCTAACGAATCGCGTCCGTAAGACCTTAGCCACGTTTGGCCGGCAAAGTTAGATTACTTTGTGTTATTTGATATTGTTTCTCTTTAAGCACTGAAGCCAAACACGATATGTTGCAAGATTTATTGCCTGACATATTTAGCTGCATCGTGTCGTGTGCATACTGCTAGAATTATATATCATATGAAGTGAATAAATGAACCATATTTTGGCTGTAACACACAACACACATAAAGATACTGCTCGAATGTGCAGCAATGTTATCAAGGCGTAGTCTCAGAGTTACTTTGTAATCTTTCTGTCGGCTACAGTCGCGGTTTCAGATGCCTAATTACTACGAACTCGATGTATTTGAGCACTTACTAATTGCTCGTCGAAAACGCCTTTTCTTTTTTAACTTTATGACCGCAAGTCAACCGTGTCGAGAGATAATTTAGTTTCTGCTTTTGTAGACTAACGGCTGTACGGGATTTCCTTAAGAATAATTATCTCTCTGTTCCGCAATAATGGTATATAAGTTATGTTACCAGATTCGTACCACAGGCTCTGTGGCGAAGGCATAGCGGACGCGGTTCGTGATCCTGCGGGTATGCAGGGATCAGGTATGCAGGTCGAAACACAGGTGTGCACGATTTGGCAGCAGACTGCATTACATTGGTTGTTTTACGAAATGGTACGGGTGCCGGTCGTTCAGAAAGCAATGGCAAACTACTGAACCAAGACATCGCAACAGCAAAAAATGCTGATGTTGACTGCAACGTCCTGTAAAAGGATATGCAACTAACTTTTATTTGTTAACTAGATTCGTTAATTGTCATTCCGTTCTATATATGTAAGTTATTTGGCACTCACACTGGAGTTGATGATAAATACTGTTTAATTTCATGTGCGAAAACAATAACTCTTTCAAAAGGAGTAGAGATCGTGATGGTTGTAAATCTGATCGTTAGTTGAGCAGCAATAGGAATATTTCCAAACAAGTGAATCAGTAAAACTTTCTCGGAACAGTCATAACATCTGAAGGGAGGTGCCATGAAGAGATTAGAACAAGCATCTCTATAAGAAAGGTAGCCTTTTAAAAACATTGTAAACATACTGATCTATACAAAGATGTCAATTGTAAAGAGAAAACGAGTATTGAGGTGCTACATAAAACCTAAACTTTTGTATGTATATGAAATATGGACAATGAGCAGACAAGCTCAAAAGTATGGCTTCTTGTTGCATGTTAGGAGAAGACAGAGGACCCAATTAGAAGTGGTCTCTGTAAATATATCTTGTATAATAGATAGACAAGATAAAAGGTATGATTTGGCAAGTTTTTGTCTAGAGGCATCTCAAATGAGATAGATAAATCATTCTCGCTTAGCCCTTTAGAGGAACCAGTTTTCCTGGCTCAGAACCCCCACTGTGAGATTCCTAGATCTAAGCCCAAGTATCTACACAGAAAATTTATAAAAGAAGGAAAAGGTCCCCTCAAGGCCATAAGGAGATCTGGACTATTCGCCCCTGTACAACTGAGGAATTTGTTCCCTCACCATAATGTTGACAGTGTGCTTTCAGTCCGCCACATTAGATCTCCCCTTATTTATTGTGTCAAAGTGACATATGTCAGTTGTACCATTAGACATTAGGACTTTAGGATTCAACCGTAGTGAACATAAACATCAACAATAACTGTACTTAACACCTGTTGAACAAGACATCTACATGACAGGTTCTTGACAAAAGTTGGACACATGGAAATGTTTACACCAACAATTGAACAAGACATACATCATGAGATATACTGGACAACATTTCTACAGAACATTCACAAATCACTGACATAACCAACAGTTGAACAAGACATGCACCAGGAATTGTACTTGACAACAGCTGGACAGGACATTTACATAATAATGTACTTCACACCAGCTGACCAGGACATTACAGGGACATGTACTTCAAAACTGTTCTCAAACACAATCAGGTTTTTATTAATGAACTGCAGGGGTCAAGTGAGGACCCAGGCTCCATCTTGTTTACAGTTTGCACTTCGAACAAATAATATATGCAGTGTAAAAACAATGATGAAAAACCCCAGTTCCAACACTTTAAAAACCAACCAACAGACCACAAATTCCAACCACTACTCCTCCATCACACACTAATATATAAACTCCTCCCGCCCCACAACTCAAGTACATCATGAATTATCCTTTCAACTGTCACTGTGAGTACAACACTGGTGGACTTTGTAGAATGGGGCAGACATAGGGACACACTGCTATTCTGGTCAGTAGACATCCTGTTATCACCTGAAGTGATGTTGGGAAGGTCCAAGGTTGCAGCTTTCCCATGACGGTTCTCATATGAGTCTAATCCCTCCTGTGAACAGTCTATGAACAGATAATCATGGCCTCTCAATAGTGAGTAGACCGGCCTAGAAGCTGGTGAATGGGGTAAAACAATACATATAGTCTCAATACCATCCAGTCAGTAGAGAGATAGCTCCCCTACACAGCATCATTCTGCAAGACAAGTCTCTCCCAAAACGTTTTTCTGAATGAGGATAAAATACAGGATTATTGTTCCTGCTTGTAAGTTTGAATTTAATCCAAGTACAATGGAATGAACAAGTAAATTGGGATTGTTGTTGTTTGTCCATCAAGAATGATGGTGACCATTCATTTCATCCAGTGGGGTTGAAGGTATGGAGCCGTGGGTTCTAAGATGGCTGATAAGGCCTATTTTGGCTCGAAATGTTCCTTGACAATGTGGGCAAAGAATGCTTGACGTTTCTGGAGGAGGATTTCATGCAGTGGTTTTTCTGTCCTGCCTTTTCTTCACAGCTCTTGCAGTCCTGGTTGCCTGACATATGACTGCACCCTTTGCGTAATGATGCACGCCACGAATTTCGGTCTCTGGATGCAGCCTCCCATGTGTCATGATGGGGATTACACTCTCCTTTTTTCACCACAACTAGTAAAGTTGAGGTAAATATTTCCTGGAGAGTACTGCTGCTACAGTCCCAGGAAAATAATGATAAGTCTCAGGTTCACAGCTGTCATCTTGATCATGCCTGTCTGAGACAACTGAGTCCAGGAGGTTACTTCCTGGAGATGAGGATATCCACTTCTAATCTTGAAGGTAATTCCTGCATCATTAATAATAAATGAGTCCATCGTGTGATCTGGGTTTAAATTGGGTCCTTTCAGTGCCTTTCAGCTTTGACAAATATTGATGCAGATTTATGCTGGTATTTTCCTGAAGACATTGTGGTTACTGTTATATTATAGTTTCCACATTTTCAAAGGAGTTGTAATCCTGAAGTAGGGACTTTCATTTGTATGTTCCCATGAAGAAGAGGGCCTCTCCATCATCCCTGTTCTCTGTTGATATATAAAACTTACAACATTCGCTTTACATTTGTTCAAAGACAATGTTATATCAAACATCAACATACACAGATGGAAATGGAGAGTGAGGGGGAGGGTGTTACTCAGACACCAAAACCCCAATATTGGTGATGAAGTGGATTCCACTCTGATGGACCATGGGTGATACCTTTTCATTATTCACCTTTATTTGTGGTAGTAAGACCTGGGCACAATGAGGAACAGACACAGTAAAGCAGGAACACTATGAAGTAGGCATAGTAAGACAAGCATCATGAGCAAGCCTTGTGAAATAGCAACATGAGCAAGCATTGTGATATAGCAACATGAGCAGGCATTGCGAGGTAGATGGAAGATAGGCATAATTTACAACTGCAATATGTAATATGCAATATAATGTGACTAATGCAAATACACAGTGACCAGACCAACGGGTGGCACTCTGTTACATGGATGTCCTATTCCATACACACTCACACAGCAATGCCAGACCTCACACCGTTCAGACTAGACTCGGCTCACAAGTACATCATATCATCACCATCATCTTGTACTCTTTCCCCCACTGAGTAATGGTCATATCCACCACAGTAGGTAAAGAAGCAAAATTGCATAAGCAATTGTTCACAGTATGTAACAAAGCACACATGGAAAAACATGTTTTTCCCTGTAAATTTGCATGAGCCATAAAATATATTCCGCCAACTAAGACACGGGTTCGAACACACCAAACGTCTTTCCTTCTACTAATGTGAGAGGTTACTTATAAAACACGAACTCACTCACTCAAGCATCCTCAGCATTCACAAGGGAAATGTTACATGTTACACCACACATTCTGATCACAGACGTAGATTCACAAGAGCATTATTACTGTTTGATCAAGAATGGGCGATGATAGGCATTCATATGAGAATCCAGAATGCACAAAGGTTTGCGAATATGTATTGGGCGTGATTTACAGTCATCAAGCACACGCAAACAGTCACAGCAGGTGAATAATAGATAAGTTGGAATATACAGCGTGGGAGACCTGACAGGCTGAAGTAGCAACATTTAGAATACCTTCACAATGAAGTTCTGATTTCACTTTCACATTTTCTAATAAAAATACTCTTATATTCTTTTCTTTCGCTTACTAGGCATAACCACACATTTAAATATGTTTTAAAGTGGTACCTGTTGTCCAGAGAACAATATTATATTATTTTAGGGTGCACCACATCACAGATAGCGAATGCTCCGGGTGGAATCCTATCTTCAACTACCAGATTTTGAATTTGGCCTAGTAGATAGCGTTTACCCCCAAGTGTTAGCCAATCAAAAGACGGGCATGCGCCTTTTCCCTTCCCTTCCAGGTTCTAGAAGGTTCGATTCGCTATCAGGATGGTCTCCGTTCAACATTAAAAGCGTTGTTAAAGATGTGGTGGACTGGGAATGTGGATGACTGATTCACCATGTCATACTTCTGAAGAAAACGAAAAGAATTTTTAGTTTACAGGTGTTTTAAGCCGATCGTATGTTCGTTTCATGACATCGTCTTCCCGGAAAGTTCGAAAGTTCGCTGAAGAAACATTTGAAGTTTGGGAACTACATGTTTCCTTCGGAGTAGGTTTGGCTGGCTGGCAGTAACACTCGATGAAGCCGGCTGGCTATCCACTAAATTGCAGGGTCTGGTTAAAAGTGCCAAATTCTGCCGCTAATGTGGTTCTTATTCTCCCTGCCATTGAAGTCTATTTTGATATATTTGTATTTGGTCAATATTTTCTCATCTTGATAAAGGCTACATTTGCCACAGCGATTCTTCTTCTGGGATAATTGCAATTGCCGTACCGCTTTTTGGGCACTGTTGTTGTCTTCCCCTTGACGGATTTCCTAGACCACTATATTTTTACGTTCACTGGTCAACGTTTTGAATGACTACTTAATCACTGGCACCTTGCCGTCTTGACAGACGATAGTTTGTGCTTCAAAAAGGCATAATAGATTTTACCGATGGCGGTAGCGAATGTGACTGATAAGACCAATTCGCGCTGTAAATGTTCGTTCACAGTGGGTGCATGTGAACACGTGGTCATTTCCACCATCATGCACCATCTTACGTCTCAAACGCTCGGTGTGTAACTTATCTGCAATAATTTTCTCCTTTGTCTTTATTCCTTTTCTTATGTTTGCCCTCCATGCAACACGTTCAGCGACGACTTGCTCCCAATGTGCATTATCAATGCCTTTATCAATCATGTCCCGTTTACACACATCTTTGTATCGCAGTAGAGGCCGACCCTGAGATCTCTTACCCATATGTAATTCACCAAAAAAGATGTCCTTTGGTATTCTACCATCATCCATCCTCCTAAGATGCCTATTCATCTAAGTCTACGAAGACTGAGCATGGAATAAACCGTCACACAACCTGATCTTTCCAATACTTCAGTATTTGTAATTTTGTCTTGCCACTTAATACCAAGAATTCTTCGCAGACACCGCATATGAAAGCTGTTTAAACGTTTCTCTTGGTGTGAGTAAGTTGTCCGTACGTTGTAGGTGGTCAAGAGGTGGTAGGGCCTCGATGGCGTTAAGGTATCATCCGCTGGTTTGGTATCACTTGTGTAAAGCTCGAGATAGTGTTCTACCCATCCGTCTATCTGCTGTTTCTTATCAGTGATGACTTCTTCAGTCAAGGTTTTCAGTTGTGCACTTCTTTTGATCATTGAACCACAGGCTTTCTTTATCCTTTCATACATGCTTCTGAGGTTGCCAAGCGTGGGGATAATAGTCTAATAGTCCTCCAGCTGGAATTTCAATCATTCCCTGTAGCGAATTCTTCACTGCAAAGCCCACACCATGTTGCCTTTTTTCTGCCTACCCTCTTCCTTTACAAAGAAAAGGTGTAATTGTTTTCCTTGAGTTACCCTTCCTCACCGAGGCGAGTTTCCCGTAGGCCCGGATTATCAATGTTAAGAGGATTGAATTCGGCATCAATCACAGCCGTTTTTATCACATCGTCAGTATTCGTCAAATCAAATCAAAATCAAATCAACTTTATTTTAAAAGGGTCACAAATTGGGCACGCAGGCCCGTCTTACATTCGGCCCTTCCAATCAATCGTCTTTCGTTCATCAAGAGCATTATACATTTACATAGGAATAAAAATAAACATTGTGAAATGAATGTTGTAAACATAAACAAGGCAAATTACCATGGTATGAGACCCATCTCCCACCTACCCACACATCACCCACCCACACACACACCCCCACCTACCCACACACACACACCCAGGGACACATACATACCCCACCAACCGTCCCATCCCCCTCCCGCACATCCCACACCCACTGCCCTGACCTGTTCCCCCAACCAAAACAGACTCGCCACCCACTAACACCCCCCACCAACCCACACATCCCACGCCCACCCACATACACATCCTAACCCATACATCCTCTCCCCACCAACACCTCCAACCACCCATCCCCCAGCCACACCTCCATCGACCACATATTCCCCACCCACGCACACACATCCCCCACTAACCCACACTTCGCACATCCACTCCCACATCCCCAAACCATACACACACATCCCCACCAACTGACATCTCAGTATCCCCCCCCCCCCCCCCCACACACACACACATATCTCCCTAACCACCTATACATTCCAAATCCAGTCACACACACCCCACCACCTACACATACATATATCCTCCACCCACCCACACATGCCCTAACCCAATCCAACCCCACACACATCCCCCATTCGCACATCACATACATCCCCTACCACGCAATATTCCCAACCCACGCACCACACACACACATATACCTCACCAACACATCCCACACCAACATATCACCGCACATCCCCACCTAAACACCACACACATATACCCCACCCATATACCATACAATATCCCCACCCACACCCACACAGATACCATCACCCATCCACCCCACATACCCCCACCCACACACCACAAAATCCCCCACCCACACACACATACCCCACCCATTCACCAACACACACTCACTGTCACGAGGTGACTAGAGGTTGTCGACCTGAAAAGATCAAAGACCAGAGATCGTCAATCTAAACACGCTAGAACTCTTTGAATACGGGAACGTAGGTCCCGTGATCCAGGGATACTAGTCGAGATCAAAGGATAATAATCAATGTCCAGAAAGATCGTTTACATCAAAGGAGACGTGTCGGGATGTTTTTGTACGAGGATCAAAAGACGAGAAAGGAGCAGGGGTGACTTGGTGGGGAGGAAAAACCCATGAAGTCCTACAGGCGAAATTCGATGCGTATGAGAATCAAGTTTTAAATTCAGTATACAGGTTGGCTTGACACCGGCTGGAGTGTGGATTTATTTCAGTGCCGAATAAGAAATACAAATCACGATGTCTAGTGTCGTTTAAAGACGACAGGCATTTGTCCTTGATGTGACTTGGTGGTTTAATTCTAGGACTGAAATAGGTTAAATAAGGTAGTAGTGATGTAGATTAGAGCTCGAGCATAGTGAACTTGCGTGTGTAACCGTAGTATAGAGTGTCGGCAGCATTAGACTGAAGTGTGACTTAAGCTGTGTCAAGTGAGGTGTCATTGCAGTCGGTAGGATACGTACAATGACATGAGAAGATATTCAGCAGAATTGAGATTGAGTGGGGAGATAAAGGATAAGTCAATGCTAGGATATTATGGTAGGGGAGTCTACTGGGATTTCTGTGCTTTTCCTTTAGATTTTCTTTCTTTTACCTTGTCTAGGGTAATGTGCTGAACTACTCTGTCTTATGCCAGAGTGTAGCTCTAGGATGATATAGATGTTACAGTCTGAATATGGCCTTAGGCCTACATTCACATATAATGGGTCTGAGTCGAGTTTCTCTCACCGGGTGTTATTTCTTCGACAGGTTCCCTCCACTTGAAAGTGAAAGTAGTTCCCAATCTGAGAAGAAGAAAATGACCATACTCTGGTGCAGTGCTAACTGATATCAAGCTTTGAACCCTGTTTAGCAAGAAGGTCAGACAAGTGCTGAGCTAAATTGAACATTCGAAATTAATCACTAGAAGTGAGGTGCTCAATGAAGGTATTCCAAACAACCAGAGAATTATGAACAGTAATATTTACTCTAAGCAATAGAGAAAGGAAAAGACTATCATTAACATTTTCCCTGATTACATGAACAGTTCGTGAGTGACAAACCGCAGTGTATAGGCGATATATTGTTGAACCGGTGTTTATATTCTTCAATCCATGGACTATATTACAGACCGGTATATCGTATTTGTAGAACTAAATGACACTAAGTAACTCAATCACGCAGTGGTGATCAGACATTCAAACGTTCACGGATATATTGGAAGTCCACAATCGGTCGGAGAGACACATCATCGGGTGAGCTACTTCCAGTTCTGTGCTATGTGAAGTCGAATGGCTGTATCATGATGACAACTGTGATGCTGATCCTAGACTAGACTATCCTGTCTCGCATTCACGATAGACTACACCACATATCTCCACACCCATACATCGCACACACAAATGACAATTTTCTGCATTAAAGGTTTTATCATTTTGTTCGAAGCCAGCGTTAGTGGGGGTATGTGCTGAAGGAATGTGAAGAGGGGTCTTGTCTGGTGGAAAGAGAGAGAGAGAGAGAGAGAGAGAGAGAGAGAGAGAGAGAGAGAGAGAGAGAGAGAGAGAGAGAGAGAGAGAGTGTGTGACTTAAAAAGGGGGGTGTGTAGACAAAGGTCCGGCAAAAGATCAAAACTCAAGAAAAGGGAATGTAAAAGGTGTGCTTGTTGATTCTACTTTCCCCCCAGGAACAACAAGTGACACTCACTCACCCACATATCCTCCACTACGCACCCACACACCCCCACCCACCCACCCCCAACCAAACATCTCTCGATCACAATACCCCTACCCACACACATCCTCCACCCACTCACGCAACCTACCCCGACACATACAAATCCCTTACCCACCTACACATCCCTAAGCTACTCACACACCCCCACCCACACATTCCCCATCCACGCACACATCTCCCACCCACACACCACTACCACCCACACATACTTCACCCAACCACCACACATCCCCTACTCACCCACACATATCTCCCACCCATACACACATTCCTTGCACCCATCACACACATCCCCCACACCACACACTATCCCCCACCCACACGCATATCCTCACCCGTACCACCACAAACATACCCCCACCCACACACCATGCACACATCCCCCACCAACACATCGCACACATATTCCAAACCCACACACCATACACTTCTCCCCACCCGCCCTTGCATCCCCAATCCATCCACACAATCCCCTACCCACACAACCCCGCCACCCACACATACTTCCCCAAACGATCCACACATCTCCACTCACCCACACATATCCCCCACCCAAACAAACATCCCCCGCACCCAGTCCCATACACATATTCTCCACCCATACACACATCCCCCATACCCATTCCCACACCCTACTTTCACCCTCACACACCCATCCACACATCCCACCAACACCCACAAATATCACTACCCACCAACACCCACATACCCCAACCCATCCAAACGCATACCCACACCCACACATCCCCCACCCACACATATCCCCACACTCACACACATCCTCCACACACACACACACACACACACACACACATCCTCCACACACACTCACACATCCTCACATCTAGACACATAAAAAATGTCTCACGTAAGCATTGAAACTAGTATGAATAAACTCCCACACTTTATTCACACACATACACTGACAATTGTCGTGAGCAGTCTCATAAAAATGTTAAACATTGAGAAAAATGTGTACATAAACAGTGTGTGACGTAAAAAAATAGTGATGCTCCCACACACAGAGATACACACAGAGAAGGCACACACACACACACACAAACACACACACACATTCACTCTCACACTCACTCATTCTGTCTCTCATTCACACTCTCTGACTCTCTCACTCAAACTACAGTAATGTACATAAGTTTATATTATACATGATAAAATCAAATGGTATTTAACTGATAATATAACAGATGAGAATACACAAACATATGGATTCGCGTGTTACATAACATGCGTGTTACATGACATGCATCTGCTCAGCTCTCTCTCTCTCTCTCTCTCTCTCTCTCTCTCTCTCTCTCTCTCTCTCTCTCTCTCTCTCTCTCTCTCTCTCTCTGTGTCTCTGTATTCTTTCATATATACACACTAACACGCATGCGCGCGCTCACGCACGCACACTAACACATCAACTCTCCTACTGTCTCACTCTCTCTCCCGTTCGCTCACTCTCACTCCCCCCCCTCTCTCTCTCTCTCTCTCATGTGTGTGTGGGTGGGTGGGGAAATGTGTGTGGGTGGAGGATCAGTGGGTGGGTGGTGGCATGTATGTTTGCCTGGTTCTGTGTGAGTGCGTGGAAGTATGTGTGGGTGGGTGGGGAGGTTTGATGGGTGGGGGATGTGTTGGTGGCTGCGGGATATGAGGGTGGATGGAGAATGTGTCTCACAACATTGCAATATGCACTGTTTATGTTTACAACTTTCATTTGATAATATTTTTTTTTTGTTTTCTCTTGTGAATGTATCATGCGTATTATGCATTTTTTATGCTTACAAAATCCATTTGACAATGTTTTCCCCCCTATGTTAATGTAACGTGCACATTTGATGAATGAAAGATGAGTGATTGAAAGGGCCGAATGTAAGACGGGCCTGCGTGCCCAATTTGTTACCCTTTTAAAATAAAGTTTGTTCGTTCGTTCGTTCGTTCGTTCGTTCGTTCTCTCTCTCTCTCTCTCTCTCTCTCTCTCTCTCTCTCTCTCTCTCTCTCTCTCTCTCTCGCTCACTATTTCCCCCATTCATTCACTCTGTCCATCTTCATTCACTTTATCACTAACTCTCTTACTCTCTCTCTCTCACTCATACACAGACAGACACACACCCTCACACTATCACTCAATGTTTCACTTACCCTAGCGCACTCACTCATTCACTCACTCTCTCTCACACACACACACACACACACTCACACACACACACTCTCTAACACTAATTCACTCACTCACACACACTCACTCTCTCACTCATTCACTCCTCACTCATTCACTCACTTACTCTCTCTCTCTCTCTCTCTCTCTCTCTCACACACAATCCTTCACACACACACTCACTCTCTCAGTCACACTCTCTCACACTTACACATACGCATGAATGTACTAACGCACACACTCCCTCACTCACTCTCACACATACACGTACGAATGCATGCACTGACACATTCCCTCACCATTTCTCGCTCAATCACTTTCTCCACACACACGCATGCACGTGCACAAACACACATTCACTCTCTCACTCTCTCTGACACCCACACACACACACACTCTCTCTCTCTCTCTCTCTCTCTCTCTTCTCTTTCTTTCCCATACGCACACACATATATAGTGAACAGTTATAGTTAAACAATTATAATGAACAATTATACCAGTAAATGAATTATTGTGGCATATAGTTCTTATATGGAGTAAGTATTGAAAGAGTTTTCGGTTAAATGTGTAGGGACTAATTGGAGTTTTCAGATCTGGAGGAAGATCATTCCATAAGTGAGCACCAGAATAGGCGTAACATGTTTTGCATAGGTCCAATCTAGGCTTTGTGACATGTAACAAATTTAGGCGCTTGCTGTTCGTTGCACTAGATTGAATCAGCGGCACAAGATACTCTGGGGTATTTTGAGATATAATTTTATTCACTAATTTGGCTTTGTTAAAAAGGAAGCGCTTTCGAAGTGGTAGAAGTCTTAGATGACTGTATAAATTATTACTTTCAACGTGCTTTATGTCAGAAATCAGACGAATAGCGCGGTTTTGTAGAGAACATAGTCGTTTTAAATTAGATTTAGGGCAACCATCCCAAACTGTGGAACAGTAATCGAGTAATCGAGAGGTGATTGGATATAGCATGTATAGAATATTTTTCGTTTGCTTTCGTCCAGGAAGTGCTGAATTTTAGCAAGTTGGTAAATTTTTTGTGCTATTTTCTTGGTAAGAAAGTGAACATGAGAGCTCCAGCTCAAATGGCTGTCAATTGAAAGATCTAGTGTTTTATGTTCATTCATATTAACTATAGGTAACGTGCCCATTCGGAGTTCGAGCGGTGCTCCAGTTATGGCTAGTGTCTGTAGTTTTTGTCTGGTCGTTATTAGCATGGATTAGGTTTTGTCGATGTTAATTTGCATGCGGTTTTCATTGCTCCATCTAATAAGATTATCAAGTTCCTTTTGTAAAGAATTCTCTAATTCACTACGGTTTTCTTGACTAGTATATATAGTACAGTCGTTTGTAAATAGATCACAAGTTGTATTGATATATAAAGCAAGATCATTAATATAAACTGCAAAAAGCAGCGGACCTAGTATTGAGCCCTGAGGCACACCAATATTAGGCTGTGTGGGTCTTGATAGGCAGTTGTTGAAGGACACGACTTGTCTGTCGGATAGAAATGACGTAATTATGTTCACCATGTTGGTGCTTGTCTTCATTTGTTTTAGTTTTCTAATTAAAATATCGTGATCTACCATATCAAAAGCTTTTTTAAAGTCTACAAACACCGCTCCGCAAATTCTACCGTTGTTGATGTTTAAGTGCCAGTTATCGGTCATTTTTATTAGAGCACTATGGCAAGAATATTTAGGTCGAAACCCAGATTGACTGTTGATTATTAGGTCGTTGTTAATTAAATGGTGTAACGTTATTTTATGAATGTGTTTTTCTAGTGGTTTTGATAGCGACGATAGTAAGGAAATAGGTCTATAATTACCCAAACCGCTATTATCGGGTGAGCCATTTTTAAATAGAGGAAACACGTTAGCAATTTTAAATGCAAATGGAAAGTAGTTTTTGGCCAGGCACTGGTTATATATGAACGTTAAGGACTCACTAATGACTGGTGCAGCACAACGAAGAATTCTATTACTGATACCATCTAGGCCGTGTGAATTTGTTCATTTGAGGTTTAAGAGATATTTATAAACTTCTGCAACAGACATTAAGTTAATCTCAGCGGGAATATTTCTGGTGCAGTTCTCCTCACAGAATGATGCCAGTGAACTTAAATTACACGATGATTCTGGTATTGAAGACTTTAGATTCTCTATTTCTGATTGAAAGAATCAACTGAATTCATCGCATGTTATAGAATTTGGTATGGCTGATTCTGTAATGCGTTTCTTATTGGTTAGCCTTCCATATATTTGTACTGTTTGAATTATCTACAATCAAATTTTTAAAATGATCTTTTTTTATCCTACGAATTCATATTTAACTTTATTCCTTAGCCTACGGAATTGATGAAGTCTTTATTTTTGTGTGCTGTATCTCGCTCTCTCATGATTTCCAGAACTTCACTAGTGACCCATGCGGATTTACGTTGGTTTTGACTCGAACTTCTTTGACTGGCACGTGTTTATCGAACACATTGTAGACTATCTTCGTCCAGAAAGCTAATGCATCGTGATTGGCGAACATTACAAACTAAAAGGAAGATGTCGCTTGTGGTATACAAATTGCAGGGATTTTGAAACTTTATTTAGAAGTAGTTAAGGCTGTTAGAGGGGCAGGACAATGTCTTTGCTGGAGTGATATCATGAATGCTTAGTGCAGGGCTGCAGGATTGTACCGCATTAGCTGCTGAAGTTGACGGTTCCACTCATAGGAGTGTAGATTACCGTCCATCGAGGGACTGCTATGATTGTCACTCGAAGTGCCTACATTGGAAGCAGGCATCGGGGGGGGGGGGGGGGGGGGGGGGCAGCAACATTGTTTAACGGTGTCCCCATTGACATCATAGAGGAAGACTGTTTTACAGGCAAGGTAGGTTACAAATGTATCATAGTTAGCAACATTTGGAATGGAGCTTGGGTTGCTATTCACGACATTGTGTTCCTGAGGTACAGGCAAGGGTGGTGTGGGAAGTGAAGGAGTGTTTTCTTAACACTGTGAGATGGCTGTTGCCGGAGGTGAAGTTCGGTTTACTCCTGTACCTGGTTGCTGGTCGCTAGGAAGCTACTTCCTAGCTTGGAACAATGTATTTGATCCCTGTATAGTTTTTTCTTAGGAGCTCCGGGCGGTCTCGTAAAGTAAGGGGTGTTATTTATGAAATTCATGTTATTATTTTACAAAATTTATATAACGTTAGATTGGCAGCATCGGCAGTACGACGCTGGAACCCGTAACATGGTGGAATGATAGATGAAATAAACAAAGATGATTTAGGAAATTTATTGCACAACAGCACCTTCAATGTAGCTAGTTGTGAGGTGCTGATAATTTTACTATCCATTATATAATTGACGCCAATATGGACTGTTGCTCTCCTAATTCGGTCGTTCACTTGGAATCGTCGCAGTGTAGCGGTCAGCCTGTCAATGTCAGCGCCTGGTACAGGGTAGATTGAAGTTGATTCGCTGTCAGAAGATGAGATGCGATCACTATAGATTCCCTTCAGCAGGGAGTCTCCAATGACGACATGTGTTTCACTGTGATCTATGGTTATTTCACGCTGCTGGCGTGTCCGCTTGGACTGTTGTTGCCACTGGCCACTGTCGTCTTTCTCGTGTTCTTGTTTATTATATCTTGCTTGCGTTGATTGTTGATATCCAGAAGTGGTAACGACAGAGCTCTGTGATTCCAAGTCTGCTGCTGGAGAGTCTACACTTAAGGCCTGGAACCTGTTGCTGATATGCACATCGATGGGGTAGATAGATGGTGTGCGTTCTACAGGTTTAGTAGTGGTTTTGTTGCTTGTAGAAACTGTCTGTATGTCATTATGCGACGAACATTCACTGGTAACACACGCATCTACAACACCATGGATACTTTCTGTTTGTGCACTTTTATGAAATGACTGTGCACGCTTTAGTTTCAAGGATGTATGGATGTCTTAAAAGTTTCCTTCTCTTCTTTAAGGATTCGGATTTCCTCTCTAAGAAGAATGTTTTCTTTTTTTAAACTCCGCAATAATATTGGTGGTGTTGCTGGTAATAAAATCTTTTAACCTCATCTCCAAAGCCTGAATTAGTTTACGACAATTATTGTGGCTCTATGTTTCGGCCGAAGAAAGCGTCTTTGAAGGTGATGTGCTTGTTTGATAAGATTGAGCTGGTGAATTGTGTTGTTTGTCCAGCTGGAAATCAGTGTCTGATTGTTCACTAGACAACATGATGGATGTTGGCGATGAAGATGATCGATTCAGTCGCTGAGCTGGCGTGCTAACTAACGTTTGTCCCGTCTTGTTTTTGTTCACATTTTCGCATCGCTTTGACACAGTTGATGATCGTAAGTTAGAGGACATGTTGGCAATATAGGCAGCTCGACAAGGCAAGGAGTAAATAAAACTGCAGGCCTTTCTGTAGATCGTGCGGGGCGCTTAGCTCTTGCTAGTCACGCATAGTTAAGTCTCACGTGGTAAAAATTCAAAAACGGATGCTCTTACCCTCACGTATCACAATGAAATCTTCATTTTACTAAATAAACAGTCACATAAACTTGACAGTTGAGAGTATGTAAATTCAGTTTTAAAATGAGCACAATAATGGAGTAAATAAAAGCACCGGCCCTTCTGTAGGGCGTGCGTGGTGATTATCACTTGTTAGCCCCGCATGGCTAATTCTCACGTTTACGTGAATCGATAATTGGTAACATTCAAAAATGGGTGCTCTTACCATCACATTTCACAAAGAATCCCTCATTTCACTAAATAAACGGTCACATAAACTTGAAGTGTTGAGTAGTATGCAAATCCACTTTTAGAACGAACACAATGATATACACAGCATCGCAATTGAATTAAGTAAAACTTGTTAAAATATTCAAAAATCGAGAGAGCATGTGAAAACACGTCCGCTCGTTACCGAAACAGGAAGCTTAAGTGGGGTCAGTTTAGAATCCTGGAGACATGGTTCTTACGTTCCAGGTTGCAAGCCGTAGCTTGAGGTTTCTATTTTGCTTTTTAGTAAAAGCAAGCCGTAGCTTGAGGTTTCTATTTTGCTTTTTAGTAATACTTGGTGCATTTGTTTTACAATCGGTCAGGTCTTAGTCAGATATGACTGAGCTACCGTATAACAGTAGACGGTACTACCTGGTTTCTGTTAGCGCCGAACGTTGGGCGGCGCTTACCAAACCCGACACCCCACATTGTGCCAACGGCTTCGGGCGGAAGAGCGCAATTGGGAGGGTACAAGCCTTACCCTGGTGCGAGGAAATGCAAGCTAAAGACAAAATTGTCATGGCAGGGCAGACCAGGCCCTAAGCCTTGGTTGGCGACTGGTCTAGGATCGAAGCTCCGACAGGCGGACAGTTAGAGCATTGCTTTGCTGATCCGGCAGCTTCTGCAGCTTGTCTTGTTCCAGATGTAGGGGTGTTACCTTTCCTCTGGAGTGAACTAGGCAGGCCGAGAGAGGGATCATGCTGCATGGGCAACACATGATCTCTATATTTTAGCCCAGGCTTTGTGCTATGGAGAGGCAATAACTCCATCCCTGGTCTTAACTGGTCTCGGAATCAAAGCGAGAGGCAACTGTTACGGGTTATAAGTCCTTGTCAG
>JACEFZ010004595.1:0-26171 GCA_014155875.1 Cepaea nemoralis
TTGTATTTGCTATAGGAATACGATATTATGTTCAATTGAGGTGAAGTATATTTGACACTGACAGGGAAGTGAAATATTCTTGCATTGTTGGTACAAAAACATAAACATATGGCATAATTCGAATTACGAATCCTCCATTTACGACGTTACGAACTTACGAAGATATTGAATTACTACAGCTCACTGTAATTCACTTGATATTCTGTTTATTAGCAGCATGACATCGTTTTATTATCGATTCTATTTAATGGTCGCTTAGTTGTCAATATGTTTGAATGCACGCATGAGTAAATTAACGAAAACGAGAGGTGGATTTGGTCAATTTGCAAGAACATCTATTGATTTTAACTTTGACCTCCTTTCATTTACTACCACCTCTTTTCTGTCTTGTATAGAATATAGCGATTCACATGAAAGGGTTACAGAGCATCGGGAAACATGTCTCTCATAGAGAATGCGTAAAGATTAGGCATATAAGCAACGCTTATATTATTATGTTTAAGTATCTTCTTTTGCTAATTAATTATGATACAGAAATAATATAGTTAAAGAAATTTTCATAATATTATTATAGGACAAGAATCTGATAGTTAAAAATTATGCTTGGGCAGGTATTTAGGAGATATTTCATAGAAATAACGAACATAATAGGATTAGCAAACATTATTTTATGAAATGGGAAATTAGTGCATGCAGTAAGTCGTCATCACAAATTAGTAGTTAATTATTTTGTTTTACACATACATAATTCAGATACACGTTTGTGAGTCCCAACAACTAGTAAACAAGCAAACAAAACTCATTTGAAGCAACACAAACTACAGCTTAACTGATTCAGTGTAATAAAAAAAAGTAATTTTGGACCAAACATGGTATAAAATAAAATGAACAAGTATTATAATTTTCATTTCCGTTCACAGAGCATTGAAATTACACAAGATACCAGAAAACAAAACAATTAACACGACGACCTTAGTGTGGCAATATATCATCTTTCTGTCCAACTGTGAGGTTATATGTGGCAATATATCATCTTTCTGTCCAACTGTGAGGTTATATGTGGCAATATATTATCTTTCTGTCCAACTGTGAGGTTATATGTGGCGATATATCATCTTTCTGTCCTACTGTGAGGTTATATGTGGCGATATATTACCCTTCGTCACTGAATCAGTTAGGAGAAGTATGTTTGACGTCGCATTGCCAACCTCATGAATGAAACACCGAGGTCAGGAATCAGTTGGTGGGTATTATAATTACATTCAAATGCTCATTGTGCATTTAGCTTCCGGATTGTATGTCTTCTTGTGTGCCTCCTGATATGCACTTCTGTCCTCTTGTCTTAAGTGCTAATTAATACTAATGAGCTGTATTCATCATTCTTTGTCTCTATGAGCAGTTTAGGGAGAACATATTGTTAACATGACTAAGCTACGGGGTGGCTGTAAAGTCTCACTACACTTTGTATGTAGAACAAATTTGAAAAATTATATACATTGTGTCATCAAAAATGTGCTCACAGTATAACGTGAAGCAACACGCATCGTCTGCTGGAGTAATTCTTTTCGCTCCAAACAGAATGGTGTTATTCACGGAAGAAATAATTTTTCAAGTTGGTTCTACATACGAATGTGTAGTGAGACTTCACAAACACTCGGTATATGTCTGCTTCTCCAACATAATTGCTCCAACTACGTCTGATAACGCATATACATTACATTTACATGAAAAAGATATTAATGGATAACATTACCTGCAGTATCACATGTTTGGATTCACCTCTCCGTTTATAGTGTTGATACAATCTGCTTTTATACCAGACTCCGCTAGCTTCTAACGCCATTACGCATGTTTATGTAACGCCATCGTCGGATATCGTCTGCCTTGATACTTGATCCCTCATACCATTAATTCTATAAAATGTCTGTTACTCCACCTGGGTAACACTGATAGAGGAATCTGGTAGCAAAGGTCTGTATGATATAGTATGAGATCGCCTGCCTTCTTCGCAATGAAGGTTGGCTGGATGTGACTTCCGTCAATCTCTGTATGTGGCGATGATCGTACAGTCTAAAACATTATATATATATATATATATATATATATATATATATATATATATATATATATTATATATATATATATATATATATATAATGTGTGTGTGTGATGAGAGAGAGAGAGAGAGAGAGAGAGAGAGAGAGAGAGAGAGAGAGAGAGAGAGAGAGAGAGGAGAGAGAGAGAGAGAGAGACGAGAGAGAGAGAGAGAGAGAGAGAGAGAGGAGAGACGAGATGAGAGAGAGAGAGAGAGAGAAATGGAACTGCGACTGAATTCTTGCAGTAACATATAATTTATTATAAAGTGCATCGAAGAGTCTCTTAAGCTCTTGAATACATTCAAGCATTACCAAGAAGGCGGTTACAGTCAGTTTTGGGCAAACAGAAAGATTACATTTTGAATTTGTGATTACCATGGGGATAACCTGTGCTACACATTCAAACAATACCAAATGTTTGTGTTTCAAGTATTTCAGTTAAAAGAATAATTCATGTATTCACTTTATATGGTATGGAACTCTGCAACATGCACCTGACAAGATGAGCGAAATATACCAGGCAAACAATTTGTTTATCGCGTCTGTGTTTCTCATGGTGACTGCTTATTGTCTATAGTCCACAATTATAGAACAATATATGTTCTACATGCCATTTTAACGCATTTTATCCTTACTGCACTTGATAACTTTGTATTAATGAGTATGTTTTCCAACTTTCACAGACTACTAGTCTTGGCGATTCTTGTTCTCATTTCTACAAGGTATCTTCCTTAAAATGCTATGACTCTTTCAAGATTGTAATACTGATTCAACTATTTAAGCGTTTTCTAATTTACTTGTATGTTATATTGTGATTGTGGTATATCTTGTTTTATTGGAAATGTCAGTAATTGATGTGTTCTCACAATATAATCCTTACTCTCGTTCTAACTCTAGCCAGGAGACCATGCGTTTAAATTAACCTCGAGGCTGGGATAATTTTAATACTTTGCCTTGGCTTTACGATCTACCCATCCTAAAATGGGTACCAGGAAATGTTATGAGAAGTAACGTCGACCGGCGTCATGTTAATCACATCACCCATCTAGACCTGACTGGTCTATTAAAATGTACGGAAAGCACGATATCCCATTGACTTCAAGACATGAAAAAGTGCCCTTCACTGTACTTACCCACTATAAGACTCATATTTTAAAAAAGTTTGTTGCATATCCTTTACATGACGTGGCAGTCACCACCAGAATTTTTTTTCTGTTGTGATGTCTTGACAAGTTTATGTTCATTAGTTTGCCTTTGCTTTCTGAACGATCGGTATCCATGCCATTTTGTTAAAATAAAATCAATGCAAGGTGGTCTGCTGCCAAATCGCCCGCACCTGTGTTTCGAACTCGGGGGAATACAGGATTACAAAGTGCGTCCGTATCCGCTTCGCCGGCGAGCCAGCTGACTCATATTACGCAATTTAAAAGAGGTCAATAAAATTCAGCTGACACGTAAGTATTAACAAACCAAACCACGGTCAACATAATAATATAACATCTCTAAAGATATAATCAGGTGAGCTGTAACTGCGAAAGAAAACGTGACTCTTCAGAAAACGCAAGTAGAGATTCAAAAACAAATATCTAACCTAGGCCAGCACACAAAACATCACATTTATTATCCAAATACGGAGATCTTGACTTCCCCGTCTCAATAGTTCAGTCAAAAAAGCGGGTCATTATCATGAACTTTACGCTGCATAGGTAGCCGTTAATTTCTGTCATCAACTCACTGCACACAGGGTACATGTCAAAGTGATTTAATCTTCAATAGATGCCACTTGATCTTGTGATGGGCAGAAGTACAATCACACTTACCCGTCTCTATTATACAAATATTAATTTTTTTCAGGGAAGCCCGTCAACAGACATTTGTGTGTGCGAGTGTATGTGTATGTTTGTATGTGCACGTCTAACTGTCTGTATGTCTGTCTGTCTGTCTGTCTGTCTGTCTGTCTGTCTGTCTGTCTGATGGGTGGGTGCGGGAAGTGTGGGTGTGTGTGGTTGAGGGATGAGTACGGGGATGGGGGGATGTGTGTGGGGATGTGTCTATGGGTGGGTGATGTGTATGGGTGGTGTATGTGTGGGTTGGTGGGGGATGTGTGTGTAGGTTGGGGATATATGGTTGAGGGATGAGTGGATGGTGGATGCGTGATTTGGAGTGTGTAGGTGGATGGGTGAAGGATGTGTAGAGGATGTGTAGAGGATGTGTGAGTGGATGAGTGTGAGTGTGATGGGTGATGGGCGTAGCGTGTGTGTGGGTGGGGAGATGGTGTGGGTGGGGATGTGTGTGGGTTGGGGATATGTGTAAGGGTGGGTGCGGGATGTGTGTGTGGGTGGTGGAGATTGTGTTGTGGGAGAAGTGTGGGTTAGTGTGTGTGAGGGTGGGTGCACAATTTGTGAGTTGGCAGGGGATGTTTGTGTGTGTGTGTGGAGGGGGGGGGGGGGGGGGGGGGGTAGGAGGGGGGATATGTGTGTTTTGGGGATGTGTGGGCCGAATTTAAGACTTTCCTGCATGCCGAATTTGCAACCCTTCTAACATAAAGATCAATCAGTCAAGCAATCAATCAATCAACCAATCAATCTGTCTGTCTATCTGCTTGTCTGTTTATTTGTGGTTCATGTAGGTAGGTAGTTAGGTCGGTAGGTAGGTAGATAGATAGATATGTGTGAGTGTGTATGGGTTGATAGGCGGATATATATATATATATATATATATATATATATATATATATATATATATATATATATATATCTTCTTCAGCGTTCCGAGCCATTGAGGTATTTTGCTGCAGATACTATCCGTCTATATATATATATATATATATATATATATATATATATATATATATATATATATATATATATATATATATATATATATATATATATATCTTATATATAAAAGGCAATCTCCGTCTTTATGTATGTATGTATGTATGTATGTATGTCCTTTATTTGTTCGCGAACGGCCCATCCGATTGAGATGAAATTTTCTACACGCCTTCCTTTCATGTTGCACTGCCAACTGTAATATTTTGTTAGTGTGAAATCGCCTGCTTACTCAGTATTATTTCATTTTTCATTTTTCATTATAATTTCATATATCTCAGGGGACCTAACTCTGTAAAAGTTATTTCAAGGGGCATAACCTTTCTGTATAACTTATAGTCATATTGTGGCATCGTTTTCAAAGATTTATAAACTCTTTGTCCATAGTTATGTACCGGCATATGAGTTATAATAAATAGTGATACAATCTGTAAGGCATTTTCAAAGTTTTCATAAAAATAATGCACAATGCATAACATTGTAACTCATCTTTTTTTGCTTAAGAAGTTACTGTAGTCATGCAGGTGATTAGAAAGAGTTTTCATTAAAAATAATGGATGGTGTGTGGAAGGACATTCTTTTAAGTTACTTTTTTTGTTGTATGAATTTAATGAGAACTTATATGACTACTTATATGAATTAAATTAGATGCTCCCCACCAGGGACTGGGCGAAGCCGGAGAGGGTCAGGCAGACAGATAGACAGAA
Organism: Cepaea nemoralis; assembly: GCA_014155875.1. Lineage (NCBI taxonomy): Eukaryota > Metazoa > Mollusca > Gastropoda > Stylommatophora > Helicidae > Cepaea > Cepaea nemoralis. The sequence continues at coordinate 5,638 of JACEFZ010004595.1, forward strand.
AGACAGACAGATAGACAGTCGGGAACAGTAACTTATATGACTACTTATATAAATTAAATGAGATGCTTCACACCAGGAGCTGGGCGATGCCGGGCCGGGTCAGACAGACAGACAGACAGACAGACAGATAGTCGGTAACGGGAACGGGAACTTATATGACTACTTATATGAATTAAATGAGATGCTCCCCACCAGGGACTGGGCGAAGCCGGGCAGGGTCAGGCAGACAGATAGACAGACAGATAGACAGTCGGGAACGGGAACTTATATGACTACTTATATGAATTAAATGAGATGCTCCACACCAGGAGCTGGGCAATGCCGGGCCGGGTCAGACAGACAGACATACAGACAGACAGACAGACAGACAGACAGACAGACAGTCAGTCGGTAACGGGAACGAGAACTTATATGACTAATTATATGAATTAAATGAGATGCTCCCCACCAGGGTCTGGGCGAAGCCGGGCAGGGTCAGCTAGTATATATATATATATATATATATATATATATATATATATATATATATATATATATATATATATATATATATATATACATACATATATATATATATATATATATATATATATATATATATATATATATATATATATATATATATATATATATATATATATATATATATATATATATATATATAGGGAAGTTCATTTGACACTCGTTCTAACGGCTTTTTTACAAAAGAATGAAAGAAACATTAACAGGTGTAGTAGAATTAAACAAAGCATTCATTTTGAATGAATTATGCACCATGGGTTGGTCAGAATAATTCGCCGTCCGCAAAAAAGATTGTGGTTGCTCACTGAACCAAGTGTTTACCGCGTTCATTACGTCTGCATCTGTGTGAAATCGTTGCCCCTTGAGAGCTTTGTTTAGAGGTCCGAACAAAGAAAATCACATGGTGACAAATCAAGACTATAAGATGGATGTTGCAGAATTTCCCACTTCTTCATTGCTAATGCATCCTGCACAATCTTTGCGACATGCAGACGAGCATTATCGTACAACAAAGCACATCGCGAGAAAGCATGCAGGATGCCAGGAATTTGTGACTTACTTATTGAATTTCCCGCGTATATATATATATATATATATATATATATATATATATATATATATATATATATATATATATATATATATATAAAGTGTGTGTGGTGTATGTGTGTGAAGTGTGTGTGTGATAGAAACAGAAACGCGCGCTTGTGTAGATATAGGGATACTGAGATATAACGCTGACACACATAAACGAGTAGGCAGATATACAATTAGACCGATAGATAGGTAGCCAGACAGACAAACAAACAGACAGAGAGACAGGTAGGCATGGATGCTGGGAAACATTCTGAGATAACTATAGATGTGATAATCCTTACATGTATTGGCCGATATTCGCTTCTAAAGTTACTTTTTGAAAAAAATTATTATTACATATTTGTAGGCCTCTCAGTCCCGCAATGAGCCTTTCGACCCAGTGGGGTCCACCGAGACCCTTTTGCCAATATTAGTCTTCAGTGGTAACATATTTGTTAGCTTTTATCATAGCCAAAAGGCCGATTATAACGTTACTGTAAGTGTATACACGTCATCAGCTCTAATCATGGCGATGTGCGGAAACAACAGAGGTCACAGATGGCTCAGGTGAGAATAATGAATGACTCTACTCTGGAAATCATAATATGAGAATATTCATAATTATCACCAATATAGTCAATTGCTTATGAGTAAATCTTTCAACTAGAAACACTTTGGCACATGGGTAACATAAGGGACATTCTATTCCTGGCAAAATGGGATACATAAAAGATGACAGTTTTATTGACATGAATGATCGCACAATAACAGTTCTAGACTGATACATTTAAGGCGCTAAAGAGATAGAGAAGCCATGAATGTTGGAATGAGATGAACGTAAATATCAAAGATGGGCGAGTAATGATAACGACAGGGCATTTAGAAAATTATGTCAGCATATGCTTATATAAAAAAGACATGTTTCAGGAAAGAGGAATATCTACATACTAAAATAGATGAATGGTGGGAATATGTTTATGCTATGTAGGATCAAATGCGATCATGTTTCTCTACATCTTGCGATCTCCAACATCATTTATCAATTTGTATGCGGACACATTTCCAAAGGAAGCTGCCAAAGATAAGGGACCTGCGTGAGAGCAAACATTATAGAATACTAATGTTTCAGTCATAGTGGAGGAGCGTCTGGTCGAGTGGATAGACCGCTAACTCCCATTAAAGAGATCCGGGTTAGAATCCTCGGAAAGGTTATGCGTTTTTTTTTTCTGTCGAGACAAAAAGAAAACCCAGACATGCACAGTTCATAGCAACTGCCCAAGCCAGACAGATTTAATTCCTCAGGTCCAAGAGTAAGCAACTACTAAATCTAATAATCTGGTGCCGTCGCAGAATTAAAATAATAGGCCAGAATCAATAATGGGAAGCTTTGGGAGAGAATTAGACGGATTCCAACAATCTAGACGTGAAGATCAACGTCAGTGATGGATGTTAGACACATTGATAAAACCTGTTAATAGCATAACAAGAAAGTCCCCGGAACTCACAGTTCACAGCAAATACAGGAAAGTCTACAACTCGGAGAAGAGTAGTAGAGACAAAGATGGATACTATGGTAGAGACATGGAGGAAGCTGCAGGAACCTGCAACTGACAGGGATGTTTGCTTAATTTGGTTGATGGTCCATACTCTAATAGATCCTAAAACTCAGAAATAGATTAAGAAGAAGAAGAGGAGGACGACGAGGGAGAGGAAGATGAGGAGGAAAGATATGTACAACCATTTATTGTGTGCAAGGATGAAAACATAAGCTTTCAACATAGAAATGCAGAACATGATGAACTAGCTGATATAGAGTGTGCCATAGATAACTGCAAACATAAATATGACATGGTTGGACATATAGACTGTAATAAAGATACGTACAAACAATCAGACAGTAACAGATAGATAGACTTCAGTAGGATAGATACACAAATGTTCCTGTTGATGTATTCGTTATGGGGTTGTTCTTGATTGTGAGCCTGACGGGTCGGATACGCCTAATCGTAAAGCATGTCTCAGAATGTAATACGAAAGGCACACATTTTCGAAACAGATAACTGGTCACATTACAAACTATTGCCGTCATGTTTTGCGCATACAATCCTAACCATTTCAACTGTGATGTGTTTACTCTTGCAGAAACCTTATTCGTTCGCTTGGTTCTTTTGTTTACGTGGACCGGCAGATAAGCGTGCTAGCTATTATGCAACCGTTTCTCCGCTTAATCTGTATATGTTAACATAACATGAAAAAGACAGACTTCACAAACGTTTATTGATTTTTGTCATGTGAATCGCCTTAAGCTAATTGGTTCTGTTGTAAATAACGCGATAATTCACATGACTTTAAGGGATTTTCTTTACATGTCACGTCAGAATGTATAGGTAGCCGGATATATAAATGAATTCATAGGGTAAATACACAGGCGATCAGACTGACATACTTAATAATTATAATAGATAAGCGGATGGATATATTCAAGGGCGGAAAACCGAGGGACAGAAAAGAATATATTCGCAAAATAGCTGTAGAATGTGCGTACTACGTTAGCTCAGTGGCTAGTGCTACAGCTTGCATGTCTCGTGGCTATGTGTTCTAGCCCCTTTCAAGGTTGAGATATTTTTCAATGACTTGCACTCCCGGTTCGACACAGTCTAAAATATGTAGCAAGGAATATTCTAAGAAGTAAAGGCGTCCGGAATTTTATTGATTAAATTACGCATAAATTGCCTTTTAAACTACATACATTGGGCTTGCACAATATGTCCATTGAGGTCGGTTGCTTGAAAAGGGTTCCTTTGCTTGTTTTTATCTGTAAGAAGATGCAGCCCTTAGGCTATGTGGGGCGAATTCGCAGACCGAGGGAACTGTGAACTGTGTTTCGACTGTCGTCGTTGGAGGCGATAATTATCCCAGTTAATTGTGGTAACTAAAATGCCTTCCTTCTTATAATTAGCCATGCGGTAGGTCTACGGGAGCTAATGTCAACAAAATCTGGCAGTTTTTCAAAGTATTCTTTTTGAGAGTGTTGTTCACACTGATAAATGCCTTGTTTGCAAGTAATTTTAATACAAGCTTCTTACAGAGTTCATAGTAGCTCAGTATTGCTAACATTGTCATAGGAAAGGCCATGAAAATAAAAGCAACCTATTACAAACAAGAAAAACATACTGACCAATAAAGAGATGTCAACTGAAACGTGAAAAAGAGTGTTGAGGTTCTACATAGAACCTGTACGTTTGTATGAATATTTAGCGTGGACAATGAGCAGTCAAGTTGACAAACATCTGATGGCTGTGGAAATGTGGTTTCTGAAGAGGAATGCAAAGAATCCCACGGACAGACAGAAAAACCAATGACCAAGTCCTCCAAGAAACAAATGAAAATAGTACACTAATTAGAGAAATTAGAGTAGACAGTGTAATATACTTTTTCACAAGCGTAACATCGCGGTAAATATTTCCCATCGACAATTAAAGTTTGACACCGCCTCAGGGATAATTTGTTCCTCGCTGCGATAAATCCTACATTTTCATCGACCCATTGTGACGTCACCACCGGAACACAACAAACTAAAATAAAAAGGCATGACAGCAGTGTAAGCGGTATGTTTGTTGTCAGCCCAATAAGAGAAGGGACCACTGGGTCCGACGGCATGGCAAAATTGTAGCAACCTCAACATTGAAACTAAATCAACGTGGAAGAAGAAATAAACTGCATGCTACACGCCGCATTTTCGAGGCTTGGATCCTGAACTCTGTGTTGGAAGCGTCCTGTTCAGATGATGGTAGTGGTCATACTCCTGTAGATACCGACCTGACTAGATTGAATGCAGGACTTGGTGAAGGCAAAAGCTTGACTGCAAATAGCTCTTTGGTGATAGCAGCCGCTTTGCTAATTGCTCTGTGAGAGAGTAGGGCAGAACCAAATCCAACTGCGAAGAGTTCCAGTTGTTTAGGAGAGGTAACATTTCTTTAAACATGACTTACCTGCCAAACATGGAAATCTAGAGCCATTTAGAATATCTTACAAACCTGGAAGAAATAACACACTGAAGAGGAACATAAAACACAGTGACAACTTGAAGCAAGAATCCACAACCCACAAGTCAAGACAAAGGGGGCAGGAACAATTTCTTTTTCAGATTTCTACCACAGAAGATCTGTAAGAAAAGTAACGACTAATTTACCTGTATTCTCAATGTTATGTGAGGAGGGGAATAGCTGTGGAAACTATGTGTAACAATTTAGATGTACATGATTTCTGATTTTTCATGGATGTAATTGATGCATTTGTAATTAGTTGTTTCAAACATCTCTGTTTATTACTCAATATATAGTTAATAAATGATGAAAAAATAAGGCAGTTATGTTCTCTCATGAGTGTGATTTTTACTTGTCAATGTCAAATGGTTTTTAATTTAAACTAATCTTAGATACAATTAATTAGTTAGTAGACGAGAGGCAAGGAACCACTTAAAGGATATTTTGGGTGTAACAGGGAATAAAACTTTTCATTTTATTTCCTGAAGGTATTATTTTGTTCTCTAAATTTCTATTTCTGGTCTCAAACAATTGAGTCAGCACAGATAAAGTAATTAAAGGGGCAGGATCACATTGGGAAAAAGGACTTTGCGTCCTTTCTGTCTTTGGGGTTGAGCCATCAATCACTACGTATCCGACAGACAGTTAAGATTTTTAGGACATATTATGAGAAGAAATAAATTAGAGAATTTGATGACAACTGGCAAGATCGAAGGAAAGAGATCAAGGGGAAGACAGATAATTAAATACCTGGATGGCTTGGCCATGTGGCATGGTCGAGACAGGAACACTGAGCTCATCCACGATTTTGGTGATCGAGGGAAATGGCGAATCATGACCGCCCACGCTTATCGGCATGGCAAATGATGGATGGATTACAAACAACCGGTCTAGGTTTGAATCTCCGACAGACGAATTTTAGAGAATTGCTTTGCTAATATGGCAGCTTCTGTAGTTTATTTTCGGTCCAGATGTGTTAATCTTACTTTTCTTCTGGAGTGAACTAGATAAGTCGAGAGAGTGATTGTGCTGCATGGGCAACACATGACCTCTACAACTCAGCCCAGACTTTGTGCTATGGAGCGTTAATACTATATCCCTGGTCCCCATCTTGGGTTGCAGATATAATGCCTTTATTTAAATGTAACAAACTATCGTCTGAAAAGACGGCAAGGAGCCATCATCATTACAAAAGTACTAATGATGTATCTATACAGCTCACGCCATAAAGCTTACAGCTTAAAGCTGTATGAATTGAAGGGTTTATTTAAGGTGATACATAATAAGTAAGGATGTGATGTTTGGCATAAATCAGGCAATTAAACAAGCCGCCGACGGTTGGTTGCAATGGATCGCCATTACAGTCCATCTGCCGGTCTCCCTGGCCTATGGGTTAGCGTCTTTCTCCGTAATCCCGTATACTCTCATTAGTGGCGTAATCTTGCCTAGTACATCAACAGCAGCTGAAAAATGCTGGTGTTGACTGCAACGTCCTGTAAGGGATATGCAATTTTTAAAAATCCCTTAATGTCATTATCTTTCAATATGCTCGTCTGCATTGAATATGCTCCTCTATTACGGTTGCTATCAATGTGCACTATTTTTTAATGTTCCCACATATTTTATATGCCCTTCTTCATTTCTTTTATTACCTATTTTTTATTTAGATCTTGGATATATATATATATATATATATATATATATATATATATATATATATATATATATATATATATATATATATATATATATATACACACACACACGCAACATGTACGTACATATGAGAGTTATTTTTGTTATACAATTGTATATAGTACAGGAGCATTCAAAAGTAATACACAGTTAGACCATGGGTTTCAGGCCTTGGACAAGTGAATATACAGAAAGATTAGTTGTATTTTACAACAAACAAAAACACGAAAAAAAAACACAGGCACACACACACATACACACACACACAAACACACACACACACACACACACACATATATATATATATATATATATATATATATATATATATGTTTGTGTGTGTGTGTGTGTGTGCGTGTGTGTCTGTGTTTTTGTTTGTTGTAAAATACAACCAATCTTTCTGTATATTCACTTTTCCAAGGCCTGAAACCCATGGTCTAATTGTGTATTAATTTTGAATGCTTCTGTACTATATACAATTGTATTACAAAAATAACTCTCATACGTACGTACATGTTGCGTGTAGAACAGACATTGGAGATGGATTCCCCAATTCTAAACGACTTACTGATATAAGATAATTCGAAACGGCTCACTAAGATTCCCTAGGGGTGGAGACAGGTTAGATAGTTAGGTGTTCTCATAGAAGGCCTAATGGAGCACAAGAATGCTACCGTACCTCAGACAGCACCCTTACTCTGGGTACGCTGAACGTTCTGGTGATTCCTTTCCACACATAGCTGCATATTGATGATGTCCATTTGAACTAATTACAAATGAAAACATATATATAATTGAAAACACCCAGTAACAGTCATAGAAACAACTCTGTAAATTTTAACAGTATATTGGGATAACAAAAAGAGGGAGGGTTCCTGTGTGTGTACGTGAGTGACATATGACAATACACAACTCAAAAACATATTACACACAAGAAAAACGTTGTAAACTCATAAATGATATCTAATGGTAATGATTCTGTTGAAACAATATCGTTAACAATGTCTCTTATCTTAACAACACAGCTTAATTCCACACAGTCCCTTACAGCACCCGGACCACTGACGATAAAGCGTTGAATAATCACTCGGATTACTAAAAGGATACAATCCATCACACAAATGTCCATGGTGAATATCTAGAATATCTTCACAAATCCTCTGGATAATGTCCATATGATATGGACCGTAAAAATGCTAAATCTGATGTAGTATGTATTTCTTTGGTTGGCACGGCACTCAATAAAAAAAAGAAATTCCAACATGGTAAAGATGCTGTAAAAACCTGAGAAGTCAATGAGGCCCGAGGGGAATTCACTTCTGACACAATAAGAAGACAAATCCAAGTCATCTCTCATAAATGATTCTGACTCACGTTTGGATAATATACAGCATTCTGGAACATCCTCCAGTTTTCAGGCAACTAACGACCCTTTCAGCCCAATTAAGAAACCGCCGTGTCCTATAGACAATATGTGCCAAACACTATAGTCATACCCATGGAAACAAGTGAAAAAAAAATAAAAGGCAACAATCACCAAACAACAACAACAACAACAACAAAAACAACAAACAAGAGAGAGAGAGAGAGAGAGAGAGAGAGAGAGAGAGAGAGAGAGAGAGAGAGAGAGAGAGAGAGAAATGATTATAACATAAGGTGTGTCACTTAGATCTGACCCTATCGGGCGCTATACCCTCAACATCTGATGCAGTCCCTCATTCCCTATATTGACATGTTATGTCTTCTCTCACTCCTGCCTTCTGGAGGAGAATCATTCTCGTTCCTTCAAGGTTCTAGCGCCGAGAAAAGCTGGTGGACACTAGCAAGAGTGATGCCATTTCTCCGTCTTGGCAGTGCTCCTCCTTCCCGTATAAAGGTACAGGTAATCCCATATCCATGTATACATTTATAAATAAATTAACTATTAATTCCCCTTACATGAATATACATATAAAGATGCATAGTCTCCTCTGACAAAGAAATTATAAGAGATTTCCCAGGAAAGTGTCATCTATTAAAACTACAGGTGCTATTATAGAACAGCCTCATGATAGTTCCTGTTAAAACATAACCACAATGAAATATTTAATGACTAGAGGAAGTGAAGTTCATCTCTCATATACCGTATGCACAGAACAAGAATAAAGTTCAGGCATTATCTCCCTAAGTTGAAGAAATAATCACATATTCTCTTCATAGGATTACTCTATACTTCATAAAGGAACTCTACTATAAATTACGATATACCAGTTCCTAAGTTAACTATGGTTTCCAACTTACCAAAAGCCCATGAGAACGTGAAATAAAAACTCAACACCGCAACAGACACAGCCGAATTGGTCCAATGTCCTGTTCCTACAGGTCATCGCTGGTGACTGCGCCTCGACACACATTCTACCGGGAATTGTTGAATTCCCTCATTAACATATATTATGACAAAAATAAGGAACCTTGCCTCTTCGAATGGTAAATCTGGATTTCCACGCGAACATGACGTCAATCTGATTGTGAGAGTAGTTGACAGGTCTGAAATTGGGAGTAGAGAGCGGTTAATTTTATCTGCACGTCCAATCCTTGGTGTATTAGTTAAATTTCACGTGACATTGTGTAAAAAAAACAATCTATATTCGGGATTGTCTCTACCCCCCCCCCCCTCCGTCACCCCAGCCCGCCTGTATCAACTCCGCAGATGATCACTGGGTGGGGGGGGGGGGTGCAGTGTCCATTTCAAGCCGCAGTCAGTCTCCCACCGTCTGGACGGTTTAGGTCTAGTAGAAACACAGGAGAATAAATCTGAAACAAAGGGCAATAATTTTCCTGGTTGTCGACTTTGCTCCTTGTCAAGCAGTAATTCGCTTTGACACTATTTTAGACAAACATCTTCTGGGATGGGATCATTTCGCCATTTCGCCTGTAATAAAACGCCAAGTGTCCATCTATTCTTAGTTTGTTTACTACTCCAGTCGTGGCCAATATCAAAAAGCAGCGGCTGCAGCAGGATATAACAGTATGAACTGGAAAAAAATAGGTATATTAAACTCCTGCAAGAAGAAACGTACTAAACATCAACACGTTGCACATACCTTACATCGCGAAATACAGGTGAAAATCCGAAATTAGAAGCACTCAATAAATATATAAAATGAATAATAAAATAAAATAAAAATAAAATACACACAAACGCGTACAATACGATACACAGGACGGTCGACGTTTCGATTCTCAGAATCTTTGTCAAGGACACCACAGATAGCTAACACAACGAAATACAGCAAACAAAGAAAAAAATCACAACTATCCCTATGCCATGTGGGGCAGAAAAGGTGGCTTGGCCAGCTGCAAAGGCGCTCGTTGGCTGCCGAGTTAAAAGTGGGTTGCCAGATCGGATTTGAGTAGCCAAAAATATGCGAACAGTCTGCTATGAAAATATAAGGGTGTGGGGACAGTTAGGTATAGATATAGGGGGGGGGGGGGGAGGACAGCATAGTAATAGATAGTGTAAACAATTGGGGAAGATGGCACAGTTATACCGTAGCGTCCACAACAGTATTGATACCTGCTGGATGGATGCATCCCAGATTGTTGATTAGCTGGCATTCAATTTTGAGCCTGACGGAGCTATTGGAGTAGCAGGGTTTTAATGCGGTGACACATACATCGTCGACTCCATTATGGTTGGAGGAATTGAAATGGTTGGGGACAGGTTTGTCAGCGCCCTGATTGATGTCTCTGAGGTGTTCTCTAAAACGGTCAGCAAGACGTCTGCCCGTTTGGCCAATGTATTTCATGTCACATCGTTTGCAGATGATGACATAAATCAGATTGTGGGATGTACAAGTGAAAGAATCTTTCAAGGTGAAGGTGCCTCGGGGAAATGCAATCTCTGGTGTCTGAACAACGTATGGGCATGTCAGACAGTTCTTACGATGGCATTCGAATGTGCCCACAGATGAAGTAACCGTGGGGAGGCGACTATGCACAAGGTGGTCTCTGAAGTTCTGGTTACGGCGGAAAATTACCCTAGGGCAATTGGAGAATACCTCACGAGTGGTTGGATCGGATTCCAAGATAGACCAGTGTCTCAGGAAAATGTGCTTGATGGCATAGGCATGTGGATGGAAGGTGAGGATAAGCTTGGGTACATTGTTCCCAAAACTGTACAAATACATTGTACATTGTACAAAACTGATTCCTGCTGAGACACGACTCTTCAATCGCCTTTCACATGAGCAGTCTGTCAAGTACTTGAAGCTGGCAGTGACTGTGCATCAACGACATATCTCCGAACTTAAGGACACCAACCACAACCTGTACCGAACTCTGCATCTATTGACGTTCAACAACCAGCTTGCTTTCCATTTGATCACCTCCATCATTCAACATTATAATAGAGAGCTATACAAATGGCTATCCGCACGTAAGAAAGACAAAATTAGCCATCTACGTCCCCATGTCCCTTCCCCCACTTCGACACCCATCAGCCACACCAAAGTGGTATGCATACCGCCTGACCTACCACTGTCTCCTGAAGAACATGCTGTTTTAGGGAAAGGTCTTAGTTTTGTCCCTCTACGCCCCCGTATGGACAGTCGCGCTATTTTGGAAGACGTCTCCAACTTCCACAGACGACTCCGCCTCAAGTACCACCACAGAGACAAGCCTGTCCACAGTCCCACCCCACAACCTCCAGACATTTTTCCATCTTCAACCAAATCCCGTTCCACATGGACCCCACCTTCCGGAGTTTCCAACGCGCTTGACCTCTACATAGCTAACACACTCCATGAGATCAAGCAACTTTCTTTCCCTCGCTTGAAACGCTCCAACCTATCCCCTCCCGAATGGCGTGCCCTATCCCAACTACAGCGCAGACAGGACATAGTCATCAAACCGGCGGATAAAGGGGGTGCGGTGGTTGTTTGGCGGAAAGATCTATATGTCGAGGAAGTCATGTCCCAACTCAATAAACCTGATAATTATTCACCCTGCAGCCGAATACCCCACTCTCTCCTATAACCGGAAGATTCAAAATACCATCAAACAGCTCATACGTGAGGATGCCCTACCACCCAGTGCCTCTTCACTTCACATCCATGACTCTGACTTGGGCAAACCCACCCTCTACATGCTGCCCAAAATACATAAACTCAAAAATCCTGGACGTCCGATAGTTTCCGCCTGCTCATGCCCGACTGAAGTGATCTCCGCGTTTCTTGACAGGATTTTCCAACCTCTAGTTGCGAATCTCCCGTCATACATCAAGGATACAACGCATGCGTTACTTTCATTCAACTCTCTCCAACTGACTCCTGGGAACACATACAGACTATTCCTAATGGATGTATGTTCCCTCTATACCTCCATTCCTCACGCTGATGGCCTCAGGGCGCTACAGTTCTTTCTGGATCAACGCACAGATCAAGCCATCCCTACTCGCACACTTGTGAGACTCGCTGAATTGGTCCTCACCAATAATTCCTTTGAGTTCAATGGCCACTACTTTGAACAAATCAGCGGTGTCGCCATGGGCACTAAAATGGGACCCAGCCACGCATGTGTATTTATGGGACATCTGGAACACCAGATTGAACTCAGCTATGATGGTCTTCTCTCTTCTTTTTACCGACGCTACATCGATGACGGCATAGGTCTCACTGACATGTCAGAGGCGGAACTGAACCGTTTCATTAATTATGTCAATAACTTCCATCCATCGATCAAATTCACCACAGAAATTTCCACCACCTCTGTCAATTTCCTTGACACCACTATTAAATTAAACCCTACAGGCCTCACGACCTCCGTGTACTACAAACCTACTGATGCTCACGGTTTCCTCCTGTACAGCTCATCCCACCCCAAAAGCTGCAAAGATTCCATCCCATATTCCCAGCTACTCCGCCTTCGTCGTATCTGTCAGGACGATAATGACTTCCTCGAGAGAGCCCATGAAATGCTGGACTTTTTCCGCAGACGGTCCTACCCAGAGGACATCTTGTCCACAGCTTTCTGTCGCATAACCCAGGTCTCGCGGGAAATGTCCCTCGTCAAACATACGCGACCTCCGAACAATGAACCCAAGCTTATCCTCACCTTCCATCCACATGCCTATGCCATCAAGCACATTTTCCTGAGACACTGGTCTATCTTGGAATCCGATCCAACCACTCGTGAGGTATTCTCCAATGGCCCTAGGGTAATTTTCCGCCGTAACCAGAGCCTCAGAGACCACCTTGTGCATAGTCGCCTCCCCACGGTTACTTCATCTGTGGGCACATTCGAATGCCATCGTAAGAACTGTCTGACATGCCCATACGTTGTTCAGACACCAGAGATTGCATTTCCCCGAGGCACCTTCACCTTGAAAGATTCTTTCACTTGTACATCCCGCAATCTGATTTATGTCATCATCTGCAAACGATGTGACATGAAATACATTGGCCAAACGGGCAGACGTCTTGCTGACCGTTTTAGAGAACAACTCAGAGACATCAATCAGGGCGCTGACAAAACTGTCCCCAACCATTTCAATTAATCCAACCATAATGGAGTCGATGATGTATGGGTCACCGCATTAAAACCCTGCTACTCCAATAGCTCCGTCAGGCTCAAAATTGAATGCCAGCTAATCAACAATCTGGGATGCATCCATCCAGCAGGTATCAATACTGTTGTGGACGCTACGGTATAACTGTGCCATCTTCCCCAATTGTTTACACTATCTATTACTATGCTGTCCCCCCCCCCCCCCCTATATCTATACCTAACTGTCCCCACACCCTTATATTTTCATAGCAGACTGTTCGCATATTTTTGGCTACTCAAATCCGATCTCATAAACCACTTTTAACTCTGCAGCCAACGAGCGCCTTCGCAGCTGGCCAAGCCACCTTTTCTGCCCCACATGACATAGGGTTAGTTGTGTTTTTTTCTTTGTTTGCTGTATTTCGTTGTGTTAGCTATCTGTGGTGTCCTGTCCTTGACAAAGATTCTGAGAATCGAAACGTCGGCCGTCCTGTGTGTCGTATTGTACGCGTTTGTGTGTATTTATTTTATTTTATTTTATTATTCATATTATATATTTATTGAGTGCTTCTGATTTCGGATTTTCACCTGTATTTCGTGATACGATGGATCTCCTTGTAAGGTATGTGCAACGTGTTGATGTTTAGTACGTTTCTTCTCGCAGGAGTTTTATATACCTATTTGTTTCCAATCCAATATCAAAAGCAGCTGAATTTTTGTTATGTCAAGAAATCAGGGAGTGGTTCCTGTCCCAACATTATGACCTTTGAACTGATTCTAATCATAGCTGTTCACTTCAATTACCCTCTTATTGTTTAAGCTGTGGGAAATCCTTAAACAATGTGGAGTGAGTACATATCTAACAAACCTATGTAGAAGCTTATGGAACAACAGTGAATGCATAGTGAGAGCAGCTGGAGGATACTACGAACCCTACACCATAAGATCCGGAGTACTACAAGGTTGTGTCCTGTCCCCTCTCTTGTTCATAACATATATAGACAACATGTGTAAAGAAACCAGCCAAACATAGACCGCAAGAACACCGCATGATGAGAACACGGAAGAAGACCCCTCTGCAAATCTAACCATTAGAGAACTCCTGTTTGCGGACGACCAATCACTAATAGCAAAATCAGAAGCTGAATTACAAGACCACATGAATAGTCTAATGCTGCAAATGCCAAACCTGGACAATGACAGAAAAAGAGAAAAGACAAATCACAAAAACAGAAATGAGATTACTGAGAAGAATACTTAATGTATCAAGAAGAGATAAGATCAGAAATGAAGAAATCGGGACTAAAGTGGGGGTTATAGCAGCACTAGATTTTATTATAAGGCAGAAAGTCAAATGGTTTGGCCATGCAAGTAGGTTACCAACTAACAGTATACCATAACAAGCAATGATGTACAGACCAGAGGCAAGCAGAGGAAGAGGCCGACAACGGAAACAATGGGCGCAGTGAATAACAGAGTCAATGGGAATATCAATATATGAAGCCTATAAGCCGGCACTCTCCCGCTGTTTATTCTACACCTCGACACCGCTAGGTACAAAAGGAATGAAATAATAGTCTAGTGCAGTCGTTCTCAACCATTTTTGGCCCGTGCCCCCCTTCACCATATTTTCAGAACGTCGTTCCCCCCTTTTGTATTTCCTACCTAAAGATCCCGCCCCCGTCCCTACACAGTATACGTAATAATGGAAGCTAAATGTAATAGCACATACTAAAACAAGTTTAGACGTCCACATAAAACGTGATTTGTGGGTCTTCTTACTTTATAAAATGAATTTTAGAAGAGTGAGACGTACAGAACCGTACAGTACGAAGGGAAAAGCAATATCAAGTAATCGGTTCTTGTATTAAAAAGATCTTGAAATAATCTTAATCCCCCCCCCCCCCCGGGAACCCTAACACTCCCCCCTGGGGGGGGGGGGATTCCCCACCGGTTGAGAACCACTGGTCTAGTGTGACTAACGGACGCCAGAACGTCAACTCCCGCCCCCCCCCCCCCCCCCCCCCCCCCCAACTCCCATTTCCGTCCACCCCTTTTAATCCCCACTCCAGCCTCCTTCCGAAGCTTTAATTTAAAAGTAAAAGATGATGATTATAATAACATAATACATTGATACATTAACCATATTTCAGAAGTACAATCCCTAATATTGGAGCCACATTAATGATGTGCTAGAAAGTCGATCTAATCAATATACTTATCTTTCGTGACGGTAGGCTACGTGAGTTTGTTATTTGCATGGCAAAATAGAATATATGTGTAATTCTGTGAGTTTACTAGATGATGGAGACTGGTGATCGTATTGGATGGCAAAGCATGGCGGCCAGGGCTTATGGGTACGGCACGTGTGATGATGAAACCCCGCCTTTAGAATTTTAAATAAGGACTTCAGCATAATGTAGATCGCGCCATTCTAGAAGACACTTGCTTATCAGTAACTGTTATTTGACATATCGTGCTAAGAAATACTCTCTATACACTTTACTGATAGCAAAAGATGAAGAGAGCATTTAGATCCATCTAAAGTTCTAAATGCAGGACATATAATATTAAAATTAGCATTGAAAAGACAGAGTAAATGGTGATAGGCAGACAGTCAGAAAATATGTCAATAAAAAAAAAATCCTGCGAATTTACATATACAGTGTCAGTGTTCACTTCAGATGGTGTTAGTATAGAAACATCAACACACGCTGTGCGAAGGAAACTTAGGTACAGGGACCACTAGCGCCACTTCTGCTGCATAGAAACATACCTCTAAGTACTAAAGTAAATCAAGAACTATTTTTGTTGTTGTTGCAGACAGTAAGTTACCAATGTTACACATGGACGCCACAGCAACTACTGAGAGCAAAATCTTGACAACAGAGATAGTATGATTTAGAAGAGTTGCTGGAGTTACCGTAAAAGATAGAATTAGGAATGAGACATTAGATGACGACTAGGGCTAGGTCTGCCATGAGTCATACACTTCATTACAGAACAACACATTAAATTGTTTGGCCACCTCACCAGAATGCCCTGGTACCATCTACCACAAAGACCTCCATTGAAGAAATGTAATGGATTAAAGAGCAAGGAGAAGAAAGACCAAGTAAAGGCTGAAGTGATGGTATCAAGACCAACATTAGTGAATTGAATACTAACTTACAAAGAACATTAGAAAGAGTGTATACATGATCTTTACACGCCCCTCCATTCCCCCACCCCACCCCCAACGGAGGTAAATAAAGAAAGAAAAAAGAACAACAACAACACAAGTAACATTGAACAATAATTTACAGTTAACCCTTAACCTATGCTACTTTATCGGTTTGAAGTTTTACATATGTATCGTAGATTCTAGATTAAGTCCTAATAGGTCTAGCAAAAGCTGCATTTCGTAACTGAAGAGTATCTTATACAGATAGTTAATATCATTCAATGTAAGAAAGAAAGTACTGACACCTTTTAGAAAATCGGTTTTGTGTATGGCAGTAAATCCTAGAACGTGAATGAACAAAATAGGAAGGGCTTGGAAGCAATGGAGATGATGCTGAGACGAATGTAACGAATATCTTCGACTGCCAGAGTAACTAACAACGATTGGCTGTAAGAAGGTAATGAAATTAAAACAGCCTGTACGACTATAAGAAAGAGAAACAGCATTCGTCGACCATGTAATGAGAAGAGAGACTTTTAAAAGCATCCCGATTACTGGCAAAATCAGCGGGGAAAACCAACGAACTAGCGAACTTTATTTTCAAAGAGTTAAGTATTGGGCACGCAGACCCGTCTAACATTCTGCACTTCTCGTCTCTCTCATTCGTACATTATCTCATCCATACATCACTTATGATACAAAGACCAAGGAAGAGAGACAGAAGCAACTGAGAGAAATGTTACTGTATGGAATGAGGCGGTGGCGTGGACGGATATCCTCAGCACAGTTAATCCAGAAAACCGAGGACCGAGATTTGTGGAGAGACATGAAAGCCCACGCCAGTTGTCTGGCACATGATGACGATGATGATACCATATTACAGCCTCACGTACTTGGATGGCCAGATACCGTAGTGTCTTCTGGTCGCATTAATTAAGGTGTTGTGTCGAGGGGGCGGTGGCTATAACTTGAAGTGCCTCGAGCAGGGATTTATTAAAAATGACTAACCAGAACCCCGGCCTAATACTATGGATTGAACATTCAGAAAGATCGCCGTGATAAAGATTAATATAAGGTTTCGATGCCATATTTGGTCCTAGCCACTTTATTAAACGTGTTTCAGAAATCAATAAACACAATATTAGCGAAAAACATGAATATTTTATTAGCTATCTTTTTTTCGTCTACATCTTCAACTGAAACGTAATTTCCCCAAATATGTGGCATAGTAACATTTTGTAAATGTCAAGAATTCACATACTTGTGGTTACTAATCGGTTCTGAAGCGCTTAAAGATAAAAAGAAAGTCACTGCAGCTCGCCAGCAGCGTGTAGTTGATAGGAAACCGGTTCAGCATTGATGGTTCTCTATCTTGTCACTTTATCTTGTCTAAAATGTTGACCTACACCTATTTCTGTTCCCTTTTAAGAGATCCGACAGGCAATCGATACGTATGTATAAATGTATTCATCTGATTACTTTGATTGCGCGAGTGATTTCTCGTCTGTCTTCGTTTCTCAATGTCATCATCATCATCATCATCATCATCTTCCACATGTGCCGTCAAGCATCATGGGGAGGAATAAGTGGCGTTCCAGCGCCCAGTGAGTGACACTGGATAGTGTCATTCCGTGTGATTGTACAATGTTTTTGCTGTCCTTAATCCATTTTTTTCTCGAGCGTCCTCTTGCTCTCATCGTAGATGATCTTTGATGTAGGGCCTGTGCTGGAAGTTGATGGTGTTGCCAAACCATTTGATCTTCTGATTTTCGATAAATGTGGCACAAGGTGTTGATCCCACTGTCTGCCTGATAACAATATTTCTTACTCGGTCTCTTATTGTTAAGTTGACAGCTCTCCTCGGGCATCTCATCTCACAAGTGTTGATTTTGCGTAAGCGAGATTTGGATAATGTCCACGTTTGAGATTGGTAGCAAAGGATTGGTGCAAATATGTTGTTTATTATCTGTCATTTTGCGGACATAGGTATGTTTGGATGATTCAGTATGGGTGATAGTTTCTGTGCGTAACACGCATAAATCAGTGCTTAATTTTAGAACATGCTGCTAGTGTTTTTGTTGCTACTGCTTCCACCTCTGTTTCTGCTGCTGTTGCTATTGTTGTTTCGTCTTCTGCTTCTTCTTTCTCGTCTCCTTCTACTGCTGTTGCTTCTTCCTATCCTCCCTCTGCTGCTGCTGTTTCTTCTCCTTCTTGTCGTAGGTTGTCGATGCCTGGTTGTATCGGTGACAGCCTAGTTTAATAATTGCCTTAAGTCTAAGTAAAATGTTTTCAAAGTCAGACATTATTGCTGTAAACTCAACCAGTTAATTTGTATCAGATTGCACATTTTTGCATCCAATATCTAACAATATCTGTTTTGATGGTGTATAAGAATATGAAGAGATTTAAAAGAATCACATGTTTCCGTATAATTAAACATTCAAAATCGTGCTACGAGTGCCGTAGGTTGCCGATAGATGGCGTAGGTGATTGTATTGCAAGTAATGCTATCAGTCGAATTGAATATTGCCTTAAGCTCATCACTTCACGACTTTTTCAGCTGGTTCGGGAGACCAATCCTAGCATGTTTAAAACTGCTGAAGTAGATTCTCATGTAATACCCACTAATCAATGAATCGCTGTATCTGAAGTTGCTGAGCACATAAATGTTAATAGACGTTAGAGCAAATATGAACACATAAGCTGGATACACTGAAGAAAGGGCAAGAGAGTAAAAACAGAAATTGAAGAATAGTTAACCAATTGATCACCGATCGAATCAAGAGGTTGCAGTAAGTTGTTAAGTACATAACGCTGAAGCTTGTCACATTATGTGTGTGTATGTGTGTGTGTGTGTGTGTGTGTGTGGGTTTTTTTAACAGCAGCAATGATTTCTTATCTATGTACCCAAAACAATTTAAAAAACACACACACGCACACTCACACACATGCACATACGCACACAGAGGCGCACGATAATATATTCAGAAAGCATTGCTCACGAACAAGAAGTGGGACTACATTTTTGGCGAGAACAGCTAAATCAATTATTGGTTATTGGAGTGTTTCGGATAGGATTCATACAGTGAACTGTCTAGACCAGAACTTCCCATTGACATTCTTTTAAAATGTATGTCTATCTTAAGTTAGACGTCATGTCTATGTTGCTGTCACTCGTAAATTATACATCACTTCTTTAATTTATCTATGTATTGTTCTTTTCCCCTTCTCCGCCACGACGGTACCCTTCTCTCTATTGTGACCTTGTTAGATTATCATGTATCTGAGCAGTCCACAATAGTCATTGCCTTCATTTTAGTTGCTTTAATAACCATATCTCTGCACTGTGTGGTTCTTGCTGGAAAGTTTCTGTCCAATAAATTTGTAATCATCATCTGTAATATTAATATTCAAACTCGGATGTGTGTTTCTCAGGTAAATCGTTAAATGGTAAAGTTTCGAATTCATGTGTTGCTATATACATTATGCATTCGCTTGGTAATCTGACATTGTTAGTAATCTGTATGTTTCAATTGGTAAGCGAGTTCCATACACTGACATTCTATACTATTACCTTGTGAATCATCATCAATTCTCTTTCGACTGGCGTAGCCGATAATGATTCTCCATAACTTGCGAAATCCAACATGTACAATACCTCTTGCTGGCACCTTTCCATCCTTTGAATAAGACTGTCAAGAATCGTTCTCTCTCTCTCTCTCTCTCTCTCTCTCTCTCTCTCTCTCTCTCGCTCTCTCTCTCGCTCTCTGTCTGTCTGTCTGTCTGTCTGTCTGTCTGTCTATCTATCTATCTATCTATCTATCTATCTATCTATCTATCTATCTATCTATCTATCTATTTATCTATTAATCTATCTATCTATCTATCTATCTATCTATCTATCTATCTATCTATCTAACTATCTATATATCTATCTATCTATCTATCTATATATCTATCTACCTATCTATAGTAACTGTGACAAAACCGCCGGGGCTTTTGGTTGG